>BNCR01000016.1:15390214-15505214 GCA_014656515.1 Oryzias celebensis
GACTTAACTACATGTTATACAGTAAATTGACCTTTTGCCATCATTTTTAATGGCTTCAAGACTTTTTCATACAGCAAATTTGGCATGCACTTTTCAAGCTAATTTGGCTTTTAGCTAACATTTCAGCAATATGCTAGGTGTTTGGGCTATTTTGGCATCTACCAAGGTTTTTCAAGCTAATTTGGCTTTTAGCTAACATTTCAGCAATATGTTAACTGTTTGAGCTAATTTAACACCTAATAAGGTTTTTCAAGCTAATTTGGCTTTAGCTAACATTTCAGCAATATGTTAACTGTTTGAGCTAATTTAACACCTAATAAGGTTTTTCTAGCTAATTTGGCTTTTAGCTAACATTTCAGCAATGTGCTAGCTGTCTGAGCTAATTTGGCCATTACCAAGGTTTTTCAAGCTAATTTTGCCTTTAGCTAAATTTCAGCAATATGCTAGTGTTGAGCTAATTTAGCACCAAATATGGTTTTTCAAGCTAATTTGGCTTTTAGCTAACATTTAAACAATATGCTAACTGTTTCAGCTAATTTAGCACCTAATAAGGTTTTTCAAGCTAATTTGGCTTTTAGCTAACATTTCAGCAATATGCTAGGTGTTTGAGCTAATTTAGCACCAAATAGGTTTTTCAAGCTCATTTGGCTTTTAGCTAACATTTCAGCAATATGCTAGGTGTTTGAGCTAATTTAACACCTAATAAGGTTTTTCAAGCTAATTTGGCTTTAGCTAACATTTCAGAAATATGCTAGCTGTTTGAGCTAATTTGGTATCTACCAAGGTTTCTCAAGCTAATTTTGCCTTTCGCTAACATTTCAGCAATTTGCTGGTTGATTGAGCTAATTTGGCAACTACCAAGGTTTTTCAATCTAATTTTGCCTTTAGCTAATATTTCAGCAATATGGTATCTGTTGGAGCTAATTTGGCATCTACCAAGGATTTTCAAGCTAATTTGACTTTTAGCTAACATTTCAGCAATGTGCTAAATTTTTAGCAAATTTGGCTTCTACCAAGGTTTTTCAAACTCATTTGGCTGTTAGCTAACATTTCAGCAATATGCTAGCTGTTTGAGTAAATTTAGCACCAAAAAGATTTTTCAAGCTAATTTGGCTTTTAGCTAACATTTCAGCAATATGCTAGTGTTTGAGCTAATTTAGCACCTAATAAGGTTTTTCAAGCTAATTTGGCTTTTAGCTAACATTTCAGCAATATGCTAGCTGTTTGAGCTAATTTAGCACCAAATATGGTTTTTCAAGCTCATTTGGCTTTTAGCTAACATTTCAACAATATGCTAACTGTTTGAGCTAATTAGCACCAAATTGGTTTTTTAAGCTAATTTCCCCTTTAGCTAACATTTAAACAATATGTTAACTGTTCAGCAATTTAGCACCTAATAAGGTTTTTCAAGCTAATTTGGCTTTTAGCTAACATTTCAGCAATATGCTAGGTGTTTGAGCTAATTTAGCACCAAATAGGTTTTTCAAGCTCATTTGGCTTTTAGCTAACATTTCAGCAATATGCTAGCTTTTTGAGCTAACTTGGCATCTAACCAAGGTTTTTCAAGCAATTTTTTCTTTCGCTAACATTTCAACAATATGCTAACTGTTTGAGCTAATTAGCACCTAATAAGTTTTTCAAGCTAATTTGGCTTTTAGCTAACATTTCAGCAATATGCTAGGTGTTTGAGCTAATTTAGCACCAAATATGGTTTTTTCAAGCTCATTTGGCCTTTAGCTAACATTTCAGCAATATGCTAGGTTTGAGCTATTTGGCACCTAATAAGGTTTTTCAAGCAAATTGGCTTTTAGCTAACATTTCAGCGATATGCTAGGTGTTTGAGCTAATTTGGCCATTACCAAGGTTTTTCAAGCTAATTTGTCTTTAGCTAATATTTCAGCAATATGCTAGCTGTTGGAGCTAATTTGTATCTACCAAGGTTTTTCAGCATTTTGCCTTTTGCTAACATTTCAGCATTTTGCTAGCTGTCTGAGCTAAATTGGCATTCACCAAGATTTTTCAAGCTAATTTGGCTTTTAGCTAACATTTCAGCAATACGCTAAGCTGTTTGAGCTAATTTGCATTTACCGAGGTTTTTCAAGCTAATTTTGCCTTAAGATAACATTTCAGCAATATGATAACTGAGCTAATTTGGCATCTACCAAAAATTTTCAAGCTAATTTGACTTTTAGCTAACATTTCAGAAATATGCTAGCTGTTTGAGCTACTTTGGCATCTACCAAGGTTTCTCAAGCTAATTTTGCCTTTAGCTAACATTTCAGCAATTTGCTGGTTGATTGAGCTAATTTGGCAACTAGCAAGGTTTTTCAAGCTAATTTGGCTTTTTAGCTAACATTTCAGCAAAATGCAAACAGTGTACTGGGTAATTAAATAAACTTTAGCAATTTATTAAAAATTGTTTTCATTTTAAAAACATTTCAGCCTTTTCTGCTAAAAGTTATACAATTATGCATATAAAAGCAACCACCTTCTGCAATTCTGCAATCAAACGTATTTCCGCAGGAAATGCAATTTTCTAGTTTTTATTCAGTTCATTATTTTATTTCTTAATCTTCCGTACGTTTTCGGTCATCCATATCTCCCGCATGCTTCATGCGATTTCTGCCATTTACGCATCAAAATGTTCAGCCTGTTTAGGACATTATTGCTCTCTTTTAAAATTTCTTCTGCAACTTATGGTTTTTATGCAATTCAACAAAATTGCCGCAATTTTCCCATAGGAATACATGGGGAAGGCTCTTTTGCAGCTTCAAACTTCTGCATTCCTAACTTCTGCATACATTATGCTATTTTAAAAATTTAAACATGCATTTGTTCTGCATTTTTTGCACTTTTGGCAGTTTTTAAACAATTCTGCAATTATTTATAGTTTTTGAAATTTTTAAAGTTTTTGAATTTCAAAATATAATGGAAGTCAATGGGAAGTCCGCTTTTTGAATCCGTTTTTGCACTGTTTTTGAAATGTATCTCCTCCTACAATTTTTCAGCTAGAGACACCATTTAAACTTTAAAATGTAGTGAAAGGTTTGGAGATTACACGCATTACTTTTATTTTGGATATCTCTTATAGTTTTTGAACTACAGCTGTTTGAAATGAGGCAATTTGGTACATTTTGCCCGATTTTAGGAGAATCTAGAGTGTGTGACGTCATCACCTAGAGTGGGGAGACCAGGTTTTTTAAGAAAAAAAAAAATGGATAAATCGCTGTAACTCGGCCACTGTTTGTCACAGTGACATGATTTTTTCATCAAAACGTAGGAAAATCCCTCTAGATGCATAAAATCTAACTCTCAAAGCTGTAGGGCAAATACTTTTGCCCCCACAGCCCTAGACTGACAGTAAGTACCCCAATTTCTCCTATACCTGCCAATGTTAAATTTTCCAGCTGGTTCGAACACTAACTCTGTTTTTAACTTGCGATTATGTAAACATGCTTTGACCTACAGGCATGAATCTTTTACACATTGTAGCCCAAAGCCTGTGATTCTTACAAGGGTTCAACTTTTCTGATAAGTGAAAGACTTTTGAAGATATGAACATTTGTTTGGAGGTAGTGACCTCCATTGAAATACATTGAAGCGTCAGCTCAGTGATTCTGCTGTCTCATTAGGCAGAGGAGTGCAGCTGCGCGGCCAATGTTTGTAAACATCTGCCTGTCAGACCCTTTGATGTCTTCCTGACTCATTCTAACAGTGACAATGGAAGAATCTCATTGATTCATTCACATTTACACACATTTATCATTCCAACAAGGTTTTTAGATACATTTTTGCCTTCTTTCAACATTTTAGACTTAACTACATGTTCTACAGTAAATTGACCTTTTGCCATCATTTTTAATGGCTTCAAGACTTTTTCATACAGCAAATTTGGCATGTACTTTTCAAGCTAATTTGGCTTTTAGCCAACATTTCAGCAATATGTTAACTGTTTGAGCTAATTTAACACCTAATAAGGTTTTCAAGCTAATTTGGCTTTAGCTAACATTTCAGCAATATGCTACTGTTTGAGCTAATTTACACCTAATAAGGTTTTTCAAGCTAATTTGGCTTTACCTAACATTTCAGCAATATGCTAGCTGTTTGAGCTAACTTGCATCTACCAAGGTTTTTCAAGCTAATTTTCCTTTCGCTAACATTTCAACAATATGCTAAGCTGTTTTGAGCTAATTTAGCACCTAATAAGGTTTTTCAAAGCTAATTTGGCTTTTAGCTAACATTTCAGCAATATGCTAGGTGTTTGAGCTAATTTAGCACCAAATATGGTTTTTCAAGCTCATTTGGCTTTTAGCTAACATTTCACAATATGCTACTGTTTGAGCTAATTGCATCTATAAGTTTTTCAAGCTATTTGGCTTTTAGCTAACCATTTCAACAATATGCTAACTGTTTGAGCTAATTTAGCACCTAATAAGGTTTTTCAAGCTAATTTGGCTTTTAGCTAACATTTCAGCAATGTATGCTAAAGCTGTGTTTGAGCTAAATTTAGCAGCTCTACATAAGGTTTTTCAAGCTAATTTGGCTTTTAGCTAACATTTCAGCAATATGCTAACTGTTTGAGCTAATTTAGCACCAATAGGTTTTTCAAGCTAATTTGGCTTTTAGCTAACATTTCAGCAATATGCTAGCTGTTGAGCTAATTTGGTATCTACCAAGGTTTTTCAAGCTAATTTTGCTTTTAGCTAACATTTCAGCAATATGCTAGCTGTTGAGCTAATTTAATCACCTAAGGTTTTTCAAGCTAATTTGGCTTTAGCTAACATTTCAGCAATAGCTAGCTGTTTGAGCTAATTTGCATTAAGGTTTTTTCAAGCTAATTTGCCTTTAACATTTCAGCATATGTATGTTTGAGCTATTTACCAAATAGGTTTTCAAGCTCATTTGCTTTTAGCTAACATTTCAGCAATATGCTAGCTGTTTGAAGCTAATTTAGCACTACCAAGGTTTTCAAGCTAATTTGGCTTTTAGCTAACATTTCAGCAATATGCTAGCTGTTTGAGCTAATTTGGCAACTACAAGGTTTTTCAAGCTTAATTTGGCTTTTAGCTAACATTTCAGCAATATGCCAAACAGTGTACTGAAGGTAATTAAACAAACTTTAGCAATTTATTAAAAATTGTTTTCATTTTAAAACATTTTAGCCTTTTCTGCTAAAAGTTCTGCAATTATGCATATAAAAGCAACAACCTTCTGCAATTCTGCAATCAAACGTATTTCCGCATGGAATATGCAATCATATTTTTTCTGTTTTATTATTCTTAATCTTCCGTACGTTTTCGGTCATCCATATCTCCCGCATGCTTCATGCGATTTCTGCCATTTACGCATCAAAATGTTCAGCCTGTTTAGGACATTATTGCTCTCTTTTAAAATTTCTTCTGCAACTTATGGTTTTTATGCAATTCAACAAAATTGCCGCAATTTTTCCCATAGGAATACATGGGGAAGGCTCTTTTGCAGCTTCAAACTTTCTGCATTCCTAACTTCTGCATACATTATGCTATTTTAAAAATTTAAACATGCATTTGTTCTGCATTTTTTGCACTTTTTGGCAGTTTTTAAACAATTCTGCAATTATTTATAGTTTTTTGAAATTTTTAAAGTTTTTGAATTTCAAAATATAATGGAAGTCAATGGGATGTCCGCTTTTGAATCCGTTTTTGCACTGTTTTTGAAATGTATCTCCTCCTACAATTTTTCAGCTAGAGACACCATTTAAACTTTAAAATGTAGTGAAAGTTTGGAGATTACATGCATTACTTTTATTTTGGATATGTCTTGTAGTTTTTGAACTACAGCTGTTTGAAATGAGGCAATTTGGTACATTTTGCCCGATTTTAGGAGAATCTAGAGTGTGGGACTTCAGCACCTAGAGTGGGGAGACCAGGTTTTTTAAGAAAAAAAAAAAAATGGATAAATCGCTGTAACTCGGCCACCGTTTGTCGCAGTGACATGATTTTTTCATCAAAACGTAGGAAAATCCCTCTAGATGCATAAAATCTAACTCTCAAAGCTGTAGGGCAAATACTTTTGCCCCCACAGCCCCTAGACTGACAGTAAGTACCCCAATTTCTCCTATACGTGTCAATGTTAAATTTTCCAGCTGGTTCGAACACTAACTCTGTTTTTAACTTGCGATTATGTAATCATGCTTTGACCTACAGGCATGAATCTTTCACACATTGTAGCCCAAAGCCTTGTGATTCTTACAAGGGTTCAACTTTTCTGATAAGTGAAAGACTTTTGAAGATATGAACATTTGTTTGGAGGTAGTGACATCCATTGAAATACATTGAAGCGTCAGCTCAGTGATTCTGCTGTCTCATTAGGCAGAGGAGGTGCAGCTGCGCGGCCAATGTTTGTAAACATCTGCCTGTCAGACCCTTTGATGTCTTCCTGACTCATTCTAACAGTGACAATTGGAAGAATCTCATTGATTCATTCACATTTACACACATTTATCATTCCAACAAGGTTTTTAGGTACATTTTTGCCTGTCTTTCAACATTTTAGACTTAACTACATGTTATACAGTAAATTGACCTTTTGCCATCATTTTTAATGGCTTCAAGACTTTTTCATACAGCAAATTTGGCATGCACTTTTCAAGCTAATTTGGCTTTTAGCTAACATTTCAGCAATATGCTAGGTGTTTGGGCTATTTTGGCATCTACCAAGGTTTTTCAAGCTAATTTGGCTTTTAGCTAACATTTCAGCAATATGTTAACTGTTTGAGCTAATTTAACACCTAATAAGGTTTTTCAAGCTAATTTGGCTTTAGCTAACATTTCAGCAATATGTTAACTGTTTGAGCTAATTTAACACCTAATAAGGTTTTTCTAGCTAATTTGGCTTTTAGCTAACATTTCAGCAATGTGCTAGCTGTCTGAGCTAATTTGGCCATTACGAAGGTTTTTCAAGCTAATTTTGCCTTTAGCTAATATTTCAGCAATATGCTAGCTGTTAGAGCTAATTTAGCACCTAATAAGGTTTTTCAAGCTAATTTGGCTTTTAGCTAACATTTCAGCAATATGCTAGGTGTTTGAGCTAATTTAGCACCAAATATGGTTTTTCAAGCTAATTTGGCTTTTAGCTAACATTTAAACAATATGCTAACTGTTTCAGCTAATTTAGCACCTAATAAGGTTTTTCAAGCTAATTTGGCTTTTAGCTAACATTTCAGCAATATGCTAGGTGTTTGAGCTAATTTAGCACCAAATAGGGTTTTTCAAGCTCATTTGGCTTTTAGCTAACATTTCAGCAATATGCTAGGTGTTTGAGCTAATTTAACACCTAATAAGGTTTTTCAAGCTAATTTGGCTTTAGCTAACATTTCAGCAATATGCTAGCTGTTTGAGCTAATTTGGCATCTACCAAGGTTTCTCAAGCTAATTTTGCCTTTCGCTAACATTTCAGCAATTTGCTGGTTGATTGAGCTAATTTGGCAACTACCAAGGTTTTTCTATCTAATTTTGCCTTTAGCTAATATTTCAGCAATATGCTAGCTGTTGGAGCTAATTTGGCATCTACCAAGGATTTTCAAGCTAATTTGACTTTTAGCTAACATTTCAGCAATGTGCTAAATGTTTTAGCAAATTTGGCTTCTACCAAGGTTTTTCAAACTCATTTGGCTGTTAGCTAACATTTCAGCAATATGCTAGCTGTTTGAGGTAAATTTAGCACCAAAAAAGGTTTTTCAAGCTAATTTGGCTTTTAGCTAACATTTCAGCAATATGCTAGGTGTTTGAGCTAATTTAGCACCTAATAAGGTTTTTCAAGCTAATTTGGCTTTTAGCTAACATTTCAGCAATATGCTAGCTGTTTGAGCTAATTTAGCACCAAATATGGTTTTTCAAGCTCATTTGGCTTTTAGCTAACATTTCAACAATATGCTAACTGTTTGAGCTAATTTAGCACCAAATATGGTTTTTCAAGCTAATTTGGCCTTTAGCTAACATTTAAACAATATGCTAACTGTTTCAGCTAATTTAGCACCTAATAAGGTTTTTCAAGCTAATTTGGCTTTTAGCTAACATTTCAGCAATATGCTAGGTGTTTGAGCTAATTTAGCACCAAATAGGGTTTTTCAAGCTCATTTGGCTTTTAGCTAACATTTCAGCAATATGCTAGCTGTTTGAGCTAATTTGGCATCTACCAAGGTTTTTCAAGCTAATTTGGCTTTTAGCTAACATTTCAGCAATATGCTAGGTGTTTGAGCTAATTTAGCACCAAATATGGTTTTTCAAGCTCATTTGGCCTTTAGCTAACATTTCAGCAATATGCTAGGTGTTTGAGCTAATTTGGCACCTAATAAGGTTTTTCAAGCAAATTTGGCTTTTAGCTAACATTTCAGCGATATGCTAGGTGTTTGAGCTAATTTGGCCATTACCAAGGTTTTTCAAGCTAATTTTGTCTTTAGCTAATATTTCAGCAATATGCTAGCTGTTGGAGCTAATTTGGTATCTACCAAGGTTTTTCAAGCTAATTTTGCCTTTTGCTAACATTTCAGCAATTTGCTAGCTGTCTGAGCTAAATTGGCATTCACCAAGATTTTTCAAGCTAATTTGGCTTTTAGCTAACATTTCAGCAATACGTTAGCTGTTTGAGCTAATTTGGCATTTACCGAGGTTTTTCAAGCTAATTTTGCCTTAAGATAACATTTCAGCAATATGATAACTGAGCTAATTTGGCATCTACCAAAAATGTTCAAGCTAATTTGACTTTTAGCTAACATTTCAGAAATATGCTAGCTGTTTGAGCTACTTTGGCATCTACCAAGGTTTCTCAAGCTAATTTTGCCTTTAGCTAACATTTCAGCAATTTGCTGGTTGATTGAGCTAATTTGGCAACTAGCAAGGTTTTTCAAGCTAATTTGGCTTTTAGCTAACATTTCAGCAAAATGCAAACAGTGTACTGGGTAATTAAATAAACTTTAGCAATTTATTAAAAATTGTTTTCATTTTAAAACATTTCAGCCTTTTCTGCTAAAAGTTATACAATTATGCATATAAAAGCAACCACCTTCTGCAATTCTGCAATCAAACGTATTTCCGCAGGAAATGCAATTTTCTAGTTATTCTTAATCTTCCGTACGTTTTCGGTCATCCATATCTCCCGCATGCTTCATGCGATTTCTGCCATTTACGCATCAAAATGTTCAGCCTGTTTAGGACATTATTGCTCTCTTTTAAAATTTCTTCTGCAACTTATGGTTTTTATGCAATTCAACAAAATTGCCGCAATTTTTCCCATAGGAATACATGGGGAAGGCTCTTTTGCAGCTTCAAACTTTCTGCATTCCTAACTTCTGCATACATTATGCTATTTTAAAAATTTAAACATGCATTTGTTCTGCATTTTTTGCACTTTTTGGCAGTTTTTAAACAATTCTGCAATTATTTATAGTTTTTGAAATTTTTAAAGTTTTTGAATTTCAAAATATAATGGAAGTCAATGGGATGTCCGCTTTTTGAATCCGTTTTTGCACTGTTTTTGAAATGTATCTCCTCCTACAATTTTTCAGCTAGAGACACCATTTAAACTTTAAAATGTAGTGAAAGGTTTGGAGATTACATGCATTACTTTTATTTTGGATATGTCTTGTAGTTTTTGAACTACAGCTGTTTGAAATGAGGCAATTTGGTACATTTTGGCCGATTTTAGGAGAATCTAGAGTGTGGGACTTCAGCACCTAGAGTGGGGAGACCAGGTTTTTTAAGAAAAAAAAAAAATGGATAAATCGCTGTAACTCGGCCACCGTTTGTCGCAGTGACATGATTTTTTCATCAAAACGTAGGAAAATCCCTCTAGATGCATAAAATCTAACTCTCAAAGCTGTAGGGCAAATACTTTTGCCCCCACAGCCCTAGACTGACAGTAAGTACCCCAATTTCTCCTATACGTGTCAATGTTAAATTTTCCAGCTGGTTCGAACACTAACTCTGTTTTTAACTTGCGATTATGTATTCATGCTTTGACCTACAGGCATGAATCTTTCACACATTGTAGCCCAAAGCCTTGTGATTCTTACAAGGGTTCAACTTTTCTGATAAGTGAAAGACTTTTGAAGATATGAACATTTGTTTGGAGGTAGTGACATCCATTGAAATACATTGAAGCGTCAGCTCAGTGATTCTGCTGTCTCATTAGGCAGAGGACATGCAGCTGCGCGGCCAATGTTTGTAAACATCTGCCTGTCAGACCCTTTGATGTCTTCCTGACTCATTCTAACAGTGACAATTGAAGAATCTCATTGATTCATTCACATTTACACACATTTATCATTCCAACAAGGTTTTTAGGTACATTTTTGCCTGTCTTTCAACATTTTAGACTTAACTACATGTTATACAGTAAATTGACCTTTTGCCATCATTTTTAATGGCTTCAAGACTTTTTCATACAGCAAATTTGGCATGCACTTTTCAAGCTAATTTGGCTTTTAGCTAACATTTCAGCAATATGCTAGGTGTTTGGGCTATTTTGGCATCTACCAAGATTTTTCAAGCTAATTTGGCTTTTAGCTAACATTTCAGCAATATGTTAACTGTTTGAGCTAATTTAACACCTAATAAGGTTTTTCAAGCTAATTTGGCTTTAGCTAACATTTCAGCAATATGTTAACTGTTTGAGCTAATTTAACACCTAATAAGGTTTTTCTAGCTAATTTGGCTTTTAGCTAACATTTCAGCAATGTGCTAGCTGTCTGAGCTAATTTGGCCATTACCAAGGTTTTTCAAGCTAATTTTGCCTTTAGCTAATATTTCAGCAATATGCTAGCTGTTAGAGCTAATTTAGCACCTAATAAGGTTTTTCAAGCTAATTTGGCTTTTAGCTAACATTTCAGCAATATGCTAGTTGTTTGAACTAATTTAGCACCAAATATGGTTTTTCAAGCTAATTTGGCTTTTAGCTAACATTTAAACAATATGCTAACTGTTTCAGCTAATTTAGCACCTAATAAGGTTTTTCAAGCTAATTTGGCTTTTAGCTAACATTTCAGCAATATGCTAGGTGTTTGAGCTAATTTAGCACCAAATAGGGTTTTTCAAGCTCATTTGGCTTTTAGCTAACATTTCAGCAATATGCTAGGTGTTTGAGCTAATTTAACACCTAATAAGGTTTTTCAAGCTAATTTGGCTTTAGCTAACATTTCAGAAATATGCTAGCTGTTTGAGCTAATTTGGCATCTACCAAGGTTTCTCAAGCTAATTTTGCCTTTCGCTAACATTTCAACAATTTGCTGGTTGATTGAGCTAATTTGGCAACTACCAAGGTTTTTCAATCTAATTTTGCCTTTAGCTAATATTTCAGCAATATGGTAGCTGTTGGAGCTAATTTGGCATCTACCAAGGATTTTCAAGCTAATTTGACTTTTAGCTAACATTTCAGCAATGTGCTAAATGTTTTAGCAAATTTGGCTTCTACCAAGGTTTTTCAAACTCATTTGGCTGTTAGCTAACATTTCAGCAATATGCTAGCTGTTTGAGGTAAATTTAGCACCAAAAAAGATTTTTCAAGCTAATTTGGCTTTTAGCTAACATTTCAGCAATATGCTAGGTGTTTGAGCTAATTTAGCACCTAATAAGGTTTTTCAAGCTAATTTGGCTTTTAGCTAACATTTCAGCAATATGCTAGCTGTTTGAGCTAATTTAGCACCAAATATGGTTTTTCAAGCTCATTTGGCTTTTAGCTAACATTTCAACAATATGCTAACTGTTTGAGCTAATTTAGCACCAAATATGGTTTTTCAAGCAAATTTTTTCTTTCGCTAACATTTCAACAATATGCTAACTGTTTGAGCTAATTTAGCACCTAATAAGGTTTTTCAAGCTAATTTGGCTTTTAGCTAACATTTCAGCAATATGCTAGGTGTTTGAGCTAATTTAGCACCAAACAGGGTTTTTCAAGCTCATTTGGCTTTTAGCTAACATTTCAGCAATATGCTAGCTGTTTGAGCTAATTTGGCATCTACCAAGGTTTTTCAAGCTAATTTGGCTTTTAGCTAACATTTCAGCAATATGCTAGGTGTTTGAGCTAATTTAGCACCAAATATGGTTTTTCAAGCTCATTTGGCCTTTAGCTAACATTTCAGCAATATGCTAGGTGTTTGAGCTAATTTGGCACCTAATAAGGTTTTTCAAGCAAATTTGGCTTTTAGCTAACATTTCAGCGATATGCTAGGTGTTTGAGCTAATTTGGCCATTACCAAGGTTTTTCAAGCTAATTTTGTCTTTAGCTAATATTTCAGCAATATGCTAGCTGTTGGAGCTAATTTGGTATCTACCAAGGTTTTTCAAGCTAATTTCGCCTTTTGCTAACATTTCAGCAATTTGCTAGCTGTCTGAGCTAAATTGGCATTCACCAAGATTTTTCAAGCTAATTTGGCTTTTAGCTAACATTTCAGCAATACGCTAGCTGTTTGAGCTAATTTGGCATTTACCGAGGTTTTTCAAGCTCATTTTGCCTTAAGATAACATTTCAGCAATATGATAACTGAGCTAATTTGGTATCTACCAAAAATTTTCAAGCTAATTTGACTTTTAGCTAACATTTCAGAAATATGCTAGCTGTTTGAGCTACTTTGGCATCTACCAAGGTTTCTCAAGCTAATTTTGCCTTTAGCTAACATTTCAGCAATTTGCTGGTTGATTGAGCTAATTTGGACACTAGCAAGGTTTTTCAAGCTAATTTGGCTTTTAGCTAACATTTCAGCAAAATGCAAACAGTGTACTGGGTAATTAAATAAACTTTAGCAATTTATTAAAAATTGTTTTCATTTTAAAACATTTCAGCCTTTTCTGCTAAAAGTTATACAATTATGCATATAAAAGCAACCACCTTCTGCAATTCTGCAATCAAACGTATTTCCGCAGGAAATGCAATTTTCTAGTTATTCTTAATCTTCCGTACGTTTTCGGTCATCCATATCTCCCGCATGCTTCATGCGATTTCTGCCATTTACGCATCAAAATGTTCAGCCTGTTTAGGACATTATTGCTCTCTTTTAAAATTTCTTCTGCAACTTATGGTTTTTATGCAATTCAACAAAATTGCCGCAATTTTTCCCATAGGAATACATGGGGAAGGCTCTTTTGCAGCTTCAAACTTTCTGCATTCCTAACTTCTGCATACATTATGCTATTTTAAAAATTTAAACATGCATTTGTTCTGCATTTTTTGCACTTTTTGGCAGTTTTTAAACAATTCTGCAATTATTTATAGTTTTTGAAATTTTTAAAGTTTTTGAATTTCAAAATATAATGGAAGTCAATGGGAAGTCCGCTTTTTGAATCCGTTTTTGCACTGTTTTTGAAATGTATCTCCTCCTACAATTTTTCAGCTAGAGACACCATTTAAACTTTAAAATGTAGTGAAAGGTTTGGAGATTACACGCATTACTTTTATTTTGGATATCTCTTATAGTTTTTGAACTACAGCTGTTTGAAATGAGGCAATTTGGTACATTTTGCCCGATTTTAGGAGAATCTAGAGTGTGTGACGTCATCACCTAGAGTGGGGAGACCAGGTTTTTTAAGAAAAAAAAAAATGGATAAATCGCTGTAACTCGGCCACTGTTTGTCACAGTGACATGATTTTTTCATCAAAACGTAGGAAAATCCCTCTAGATGCATAAAATCTAACTCTCAAAGCTGTAGGGCAAATACTTTTGCCCCCACAGCCCCTAGACTGACAGTAAGTACCCCAATTTCTCCTATACCTGCCAATGTTAAATTTTCCAGCTGGTTCGAACACTAACTCTGTTTTTAACTTGCGATTATGTAAACATGCTTTGACCTACAGGCATGAATCTTTTACACATTGTAGCCCAAAGCCTCGTGATTCTTACAAGGGTTCAACTTTTCTGATAAGTGAAAGACTTTTGAAGATATGAACATTTGTTTGGAGGTAGTGACCTCCATTGAAATACATTGAAGCCTCAGCTCAGTGATTCTGCTGTCTCATTAGGCAGAGGAGGTGCAGCTGCGCGGCCAATGTTTGTAAACATCTGCCTGTCAGACCCTTTGATGTCTTCCTGACTCATTCTAACAGTGACAATGGAAGAATCTCATTGATTCATTCACATTTACACACATTTATCATTCCAACAAGGTTTTTAGATACATTTTTGCCTTTCTTTCAACATTTTAGACTTAACTACATGTTCTACAGTAAATTGACCTTTTGCCATCATTTTTAATGGCTTCAAGACTTTTTCATACAGCAAATTTGGCATGTACTTTTCAAGCTAATTTGGCTTTTAGCCAACATTTCAGCAATATGTTAACTGTTTTAGCTAATTTAACACCTAATAAGGTTTTTCAAGCTAATTTGGCTTTAGCTAACATTTCAGCAATATGTTAACTGTTTGAGCTAATTTAACACCTAATAAGGTTTTTCAAGCTAATTTGGCTTTACCTAACATTTCAGCAATATGCTAGCTGTTTGAGCTAACTTGGCATCTACCAAGGTTTTTCAAGCAAATTTTTCCTTTCGCTAACATTTCAACAATATGCTAGCTGTTTGAGCTAATTTAGCACCTAATAAGGTTTTTCAAGCTCATTTGGCTTTTAGCTAACATTTCAGCAATATGCTAGGTGTTTGAGTTAATTTAGCACCAAATATGGTTTTTCAAGCTCATTTGGCTTTTAGCTAACATTTCAACAATATGCTAACTGTTTGAGCTAATTAAGCACCTAATAAGGTTTTTCAAGCTAATTTGGCTTTTAGCTAACATTTCAGCAATATACTAGGTGTTTGAGCTAATTTAGCACCTAATAAGGTTTTTCAAGCTAATTTGGCTTTTAGCTAACATTTCAACAATATGCTAACTGTTTGAGCTAATTTAGCACCAAATATGGTTTTTCAAGCTCATTTGGCTTTTAGCTAACATTTCAGCAATATGCTAGCTGTTTGAGGTAATTTGGCATCTACCAAGGTTTTTCAAGCTAATTTGGCTTTTAGCTAACATTTCAGCAATATGTAAACTGTTTGAGCTAATTTAGCACCAAATATGGTTTTTCAAGCTCATTTGGCTTTTAGCTAACATTTCAGCAATATGCTAGCTGTTTGAGCTAATTTGGTATCTACCAAGGTTTTTCAAGCTAATTTGGCTTTTAGCTAACATTTCAGCAATATGTTAACTGTTTGAGCTAATTTAGCACCAAATATGGTTTTTCAAGCTCATTTGGCTTTTAGCTAACATTTCAGCAATATGCTAGCTGTTTGAGCTAATTTGGTATCTACCAAGGTTTTTCAAGCTAATTTGGCTTTTAGCTAACATTTCAGCAATATGTTAACTGTTTGAGCTAATTTAACACCTAATAAGGTTTTTCAAGCTAATTTGGCCTTAGCTAACATTTCAGCAATATGCTAGGTGTTTGAGCTAATTTAGCACCAAATAGGGTTTTTCAAGCTCATTTGGCTTTTAGCTAACATTTCAACAATATGCTAACTGTTTGAGCTAATTTAGCACCTAATAAGGTTTTTCAAGCTAATTTGGCTTTTAGCTAACATTTCAGCAATATGCTAGGTGTTTGAGCTAATTTAGCACCAAATATGGTTTTTCAAGCTCATTTGGCTTTTAGCTAACATTTCAGCAATATGCTAGCTGTTTGAGCTAATTTGGCATCTACCAAGGTTTTTCAAGCTTATTTGGCTCTTAGCTAACATTTCAGCAATATCCAAACAGTGTACTAAGTAATTAAACAAACTTTAGCAATTTATTAAAAATTGTTTTCATTTTAAAACATTTTAGCCTTTTCTGCTAAAAGTTCTGCAATTATGCATATAAAAGCAACAACCTTCTGCAATTCTGCAATCAAACGTATTTCCGCAGGAAATGCAATTTTCTAGTTTCATTTGTGGTGATGAAGAAACACCATGTTCCATCTTTTGTGTCTCTACAAGTTGTTGTAAAGTAGTTTTGTGACAAATTATGACAAGAAAACATGAACTTTTATTATATCTTTTTAAACTTAAGACTTGACTTAAATTGTGTTGCCAAAGATTTTGGGCTTAAAAGGACAAAAACACCGGAACATCTGTCTAGAAATTGACTGATTGGTAACTGGAATGTTTAGCAAAGGTGAATACAAACAAATAAAAACCTCTAATAAGATAAGTGAGGTGAAAGTTAGCAATTGATGAGGTGTCATAGTTATTCATGAACTAACAAAAACATAATAAGGAATGTAAGTCAAAAAAATAAAGCATCCTGTGTCTGCTGGATTGGCCCCAGCATTTGTCTAAGCTGCACAACTAAAGGCAAAATTTATTGTAAACTTTATCAGAAAGAAAAGTTTATGGCTTGTAAGATAGTGATTGTCTCTCCTAAGTCATTGAACTTCTCCTAAGATGGACTGGGTGTTTGGAACAAGCACCCCCCCCACCCCCCAAAAAAGAAATAGCTAAATTAATCTACATACAATTGTTTGTCCTTGTTTGTCCCTATGTTCAGAGGCCAATTGAACATAGTGAACTGCTGTCCTTGAATAAATGGGCTATGGTCTGAGGTTTGTTTGAGTTTCTTCCTGTGTCTCATAGATAGAACAAATGCATGCATGGCTATTTTCTTCTGCGGGAATTGGTAGTTCGACATTACAGTGGTTTTTTTTATGCTTTCTTTTTCTTTTGCTGACTTTTAGCAACAGCATTACTTTGGTTGTAGTTGGTGTTTCTTTTTTGCTCTTCCTTTTCATTTTTGTTGTCACAAGTATGTATTACATCATGAATAAAATATCAACAATCAATTTTCTTTGTTGCAGACAATTAGAAGTTTTTTTGTAGTCAATAATTACCAAACCAGCATGCCGTTACAACAGAAACTGTTGATTCCTGTTTAAAATTTGTGGAAAATCCATGGGTGAACAAATTATTCCTGATAAGCTAATTTCTACGTCCAGCACCATGTTGAAAGTTCTTTGCTTTTGTAACATTTTTTCACAGATCCCAAAACCAAACCAAATGAGTGGCGCATTGGCAGTGTTTGAGACTTGTAGAAGTTTTTATGGGTTTTTCTCTGTCATTCAACTGTCATTCTGAGCACGCAGTCTTTTAAACTTCTCCAGGAGTTCCGTCAGAGGAATCAGCTCAGCTTGAATGTCCAGCAAAAGAGTTAGCTTAGCATTGATCTCGTCAATAGCCTGTTTGATGTCAAAGTCACCATTCATCACTTGGTTCTTCTTTGGGCCATGGTATTGAAGGAGTTACTGCTTTTCTTTTGCTGTAAGTCAGCAATAAATCAGGTTTTCAGTCGCTTTTATTCAAAAATCCTTCGCAGAGCTTGCTACTTGCGTCCTTTTGTTGACCGGGACCCGAAATCTCTCCCATGAAACAGTTATGGATCTCAGTGTTGTGTTGAACAGCAGAAAACAAAATGAACATCGTCAATAAGTCCCACAGCTTCAGCTGAACCTCAGTCACATGTCCAAGTCCCGATCTCCAGCTTCACCTCACACCGCCTTTTCAGTCACACCCTGATCATGCTGCTCCAGAATAATCAATTGAAAACAGATGTGGTTTCAATCTGATTTGCTGGGTTTAGATTCACAACTCCACACAAGTATTTATGTTTAGTCGATGATCAATATTTATTCAATGCTATCACAAAAGGCAACAGGTGCTGTGTGAAATATTTATTGTTTTACTGTGAAAAAGGTTCCAGTTTGCAAGATTTCTTTCTGTAAGGTGGATGGATAATAGCTGAAGTCTTTTTAAGTACTTTGGAAGAAAATTATTTTTTAGTTTTACCAAAAAAAATCTCCAAATCTATATCAAACCAAACTCTGCATCATATTCCAACACATTCTATATGGTTTGAGTTCCTTTATGATTGCTTAAAATAATCAAGTATTGACACTTACTGCTTACAGTACATGTGTCTGCTAGTCCTTTTTTAAGTTAATAATGCTCACATATTCTTTCTATGTGTTTGCCAGGGAAAGACCTACATTACTTTCAGTGGCCTTGACCAAAACCGTGCTGTGCTGATCTCCCTGTTCTCCTGTTCTCTTAGCAAACATGCTCAGCAGACATCAGCACATGAACTTATCCTGCACAAAATATTGACTTTGCCTTAACTTTTTCAAATTCAATCGAAGGAAGTTCATCCAGTGATGCCTGATCGCACTTTCCAGCTCACAGTAGTTATGTTTCACTCATCTTTTTGAGGATTTTTCTTCTGTGATTGCTGTTATTCAAAGACAATTTAAAATTGATACTTAGTTGATTTAAATAATGACTTGTTGGTTATAACTATATTCCATTTACCTGAATAGATAAATTGTATGTTAAATAGACTAAAAAATGAAAGGGGAGCCATGAAACATGCCAATATTCCATAAAAAACAAACAAAAAAACTTTGAGCTGTTAAAATCAGAATCCAAACACTTGATAATAGTTGAAAGAGTGGAATAGTCGTATACTGTTAGGAAGGAAGCAAACAAGAGGAAAAGACAAAGAAAAGCCTAGAAAAAACATACAGTAAAACACAACAAAAAACCTGTTCTTATTTTCATTGTTTTAAGCTAAAGCTCTTCACCTGATCTTTATTGAAGCAGCTGTGCTGCATCTTCTGCTAACTTGACAAAAAGTTTCATAACATTTTTCACACCAGCAGTGATTATTTCACACTAAAATAGAATTTTTGTTCATGCTGTCATGTGCTAAGTTCTCTTGAAGAGCTCCTGTGCTGCATTTGTATAACAGGACCCTTCTGTCCTGAGGCCAGAGTCAGTTGTTTTTATTATCTACGACATCTTTAGCATCAAGTATAAACTAATTTAGATCAAACTCAGTAAAGGGTTCTGGAAATTTCCTCCATTTAAAAAGAATTCAAGCCCTCCTTTGTTTTTTTTTCTAAATCACGACACGTTTTCACTCAAGTAACAATTAGAAGATGATGTTTCCTTGGCAAGCATGGCGAAAAAATGTTCCAAAGCACCAAAGAATTAGCTATGGTCACAAAGTAGTTTCTCTCTGCATCAACTGGATGGACCGCATGCTGGATTATGATGGTTTTTGAACCAAGGTTTCGTAATACAGAACAATCTCTGCCCGTGATGTAAATGCTAGAAGGATCAGGCAGCTAGAGGCTGCAATGAAATTTCTGAAGCACGTTTTGACAATTTAAGCAACAAACAGAAAAAAGCTGAATATGTAACAAGTATTTAAAGATAAATTAAAATCACTTTCCACAGTGATTCCTTTTATAAATTGTGAATATTAATATTCATTGTGATATTCATTTTATTTAAACTTTTAGAGGTATTGTGAATACGATAACTTGGCTAACACGTAGTGGTGTTTGACTGTTTTTTTTTACGTGTTACTAAGAAGGTTGGGCCCTAAAGTGTGGAAAAGTACTAATACTTTAATGTTGAACATACCATATATATTTTCTATTTTTTGTTACTTTCCATCTATTGAACTACTGACAGAATTTTTCTAGCAAACTAAAATCCTGTTCAAACATGTGACTTTACTTTTTCTGAATTTAACTGATTATTGACCCTGATAAATAAGTCAATAACTTATGTTGAGATTTTTAGAAAGTGTCACTTTTAGAAGTATTTTTTGCACCTTTAAACCAATCCTCACAGTGAAGATCCTTTAAATCTCTCGTGTTGAATTCAGCAAAGCATAGGAGAGACCTCAGGTGTCCAAAAAAAGTGTGTCAGTCTTCCTCTGACAACTGGGGATGTCCAAACTGAGAAACAGAAACAGCTGAAAAGGGCCGTGAACCCCCCCACTCAAAGCTGCAACTAAAGCTGTGTGAATGCAAACAGCTGACAAGAATGAAGCTAAACTCTACACAGAACTCAGAGATAACTTTTCTGTCACAGCTGAAATCCTGACTGTTCTGCTTCAACATTGTATCTGAAACTGAATATGTGCTTTAAATCCCATCTCCTGTCTCACGCAACGTGACTAAAGGGTTTGTGATACGAGTTTTAGATGAAAAGGTCACGCCGTTCCATTTGTCATGTTCAGGTTACATGAAGGTATTTCTGCAGGTTCACAGTGAAGATCAGGGGCCTTTTCCCCTCGTGGGCTTCAGCGTGATCTGGTAAAGCTCTTCAAAATGTTGTTCCTGCTCTGATCTGTCAGTTAACAAACGTGTGAAGATTGGAAACAGTAAAAACAGCATCATAGCGTGTTCAGACTGCTTAAAAATATATTAACTTGCAAAAAAATGGGTTTAATGGTTTGCAGAGTGACGCAAAGATTCACAGAAAAAGCTTCTTAGATCAGGACTTGATCTGAAAGCTCTTGTGTTTTGATTTTAATCATGCATGCTCTCCATGAGTACACTGAGCTCTTTCAACAGTCACAAGACACATGTTAGAGAAAACTGCTGATTCCAAATTTATCTTTGAATGAAACCATGCATGTCTGTCACCCTGTGCCATCTGGAGTGGTTCCCAGTATTCCAAAACATGGTAAACCATGCAAAAATAAAGCGACTGATAACTGTGATAGAATTAAACAACAGAACCAATGAGCTTTTGGAGAATTTGAAAGAAAACAAGTTCTTGATCTAAACGTTGATGCAATGTGTCATGCTTTTTATAGTTCAGGTTTTTCTCATTTCCCTGACCTTTGAATCAAAAAAGAGTAATTGTATTAAAGTAAATAGGTTTTAATATAGAACTGACTTATCTCTCTGTAAAGCAATTAAAAAGCTTGCATTGTCCCTTACAAAAAGTCTTGACTTGTCTGGCCTCTTTTGCAGCTCTAACAACTTCTGATGTTTGAATTTTAAAGGGGTTTGGGACAGTTCTTTCTCACATGTGTGAGCTCCAGGACAGGTGTTGGATAAAAAAGACTCGCTTGAACCCTAAGGCCTTAGTCACATGCACCAATGGTGTTGCGGGCTGCCGTACGGAGGAGCGGCTGCATATTTGAAGGGAGCGCAGGTGTGTCTTGAAGTTCTTCTGTGGCTTGTGTGTGCAGCCACCTCAATGGACGTCCTGAAAATGAGAAGTACAATTGTTGTATGTGTGGTAAGTGTATCATGAAGCATTCGTAAGGTTAATGGAAGTTGCACGCACCTATGATGCATGAGTGATGCTGTTGTACGATGCCCTTACACCACACTCTAATCGTTGGTGAGGTGCGAGAACTGGCTCCTTACTGACCGCGCTCAAATGCTGGATGCATGAGGTGTGCATGTGATGACTAAGTTCCCGTTGGACGCCTATGGATGCACACTCAGACTGCTCTCTGAATGTCTAATTTCCTCCTTCTAACTCTCGGGCTGGTCACAAGGAGCGCATACTCATCACTTGACCAGCGCTAACGGACTCCTTGCTCAGCGCAAGGGTTCAGAAAAAAGGAAAAATGTGTACAATGTGCCTACGTCTCACCTACTTCCCTTTTACCTACCCCTAGGTGTTGTGTAAGTGTCTACTATGACCTGTTGCCTGCAGGATGCCTGGAGACCGAGTGGTCTTTGATAAAAATTGGTACCAGCCATGGTACCAAGCCTGTAAAATAGTTTGGTTTGTTGTCAGACCAGATGTGTTTCAGAAGCAAAAAAGCTCTCAGTGATGTCCATCAGGAAGGAACCATAGCATTTTGTTTAAAGCTCTATTCTATTCTATTCTATTCTATTCTATTCTATTTGGTCCTCACAAGACCTCCTCTTTGTGTTTTTTTTTTATTAGATAAGTTCTTTTAGTGATCAGAGGTCCAAACTGGTGATAGGGCGGTATTAGTTTAACGGGCTTGCATCATGCTGATGGACGACTGGAATGTGGTCAACAGACACACATTATGTTTGCATGGAGCTGAGGAGGTGTGACACCCTCAGTGTGCTTGAAAACATGCGTCACATGAACATGACCTTAGTGACACAAGGGATTAAAGGGTGACAAGGGTGCAAGTTTAACTTGGCTTTAATCCAAACTGCTACCACCCATGGGATTGACTTTAGCTGTGAAATAAGTTTAAAAACTGACAAAAGAGGAATTTAAGGAATAGGGAGAGTAAAAATGTGACACAGTGGGATTAAAAAAGTTTTGTCAAACAAACAAAGAAATTTCTTTCAAGCAACAAAAGGGCATTTAGCCTGAATGATGATAAACGGCTGAGGGGCATAAACAGAAACGGCTGAGGGGCGGAGTTTGTGCAGTAATGTTATGTAACTGATGAACAGCATGACCTGTGTCTTCTAACATCTGTCAGTGAACCAGAACAGTAAATGAAGCAATGTCAGTTCAGAGGGTCACAGATGGAAAAAAAAAAACAGAATTACCCTCCAATGCTCAATTTTTGAATTTTTTTACACATCAAATAGGAGAAGCACTGCACCAGAAGTGGTAATTGCGCGTCATTTGAAAATTAACTTAATTTTGGAATACAATAAGTGTACCAGCCTTTCTGTGTGGATTGCTAGCATAATGTTTACTCATCTGTGCTATGATTTAGATTGTAGTTATTTTTTGGTGTGTTTTTCTTTTTTTTTTCTTTGTTTTTTTCTGTGCAGGTGGGCTGTGGATCTACTGGTTTCTCCTCCTTCTGAGATCCCCGCTCTTTAGTTAGTAGGTGTTAGTAGTCTATGTGCTGTTGTGCATGCTTCCTTTTCTGCTTCTCGTGAGTGTTTCTAGACTTTCTTGCTTTTCTACTCGTTCTGTGCCATACCTGTGGTAATTGCTTTATTGTAAATAAATTGTGGATAAACTCTCCTTTGTTGACTCCTGCATCCTTTCTTGAGATGGATGTTCATCCATGGATCTTTTGACAGACTACAGCTCATAAATATCCACTAAAATGCTTTGTTTTCATCCTTCAGAACACAAATTCCTGACAGAAAATTAGCAAATAAAAATTTTATTTGATATTTTTAAAGTTAGTATATTTTTATTTATTTATGTTTTTTTTTTTTTACAGTTTTCACTGTAAAAAAAGGTCAAACTACTTATTTTCATTCAATCATTAAAAAGACCGTTATGTCTCTAAAAGACAGCGCTCATGATCTTTGCTGGAATGAGACTTCTTGTTGGAAAGGAATGCACCATGACGTTATCTTCTGCTGATGGTGTATCATCATTATGAATACTAGGGACGCAAAAACCCATGTAAACACAATGTTTACTAATTTGATTTATCATTTCCAAATATGCTCTGTTTATTTTATTTATTTGTTTTTTGAAAATCTAATTTGTGTCAATGCAGTTATTTCTGCAACTTTCACAAACTTTTGAAGGAACTCTGCTGCTGCTTAAACGCCACATAAAAAAGAGGGACGAGGCCACCATCTTGAATTGAATAAAAAAAGGACCTTTAGTACCATCTACAAACGAAAACTCATCTTAGGGATTTTTATAGATTGTTTTGTAACTTCTCGACCATCATTGGAAAAGTACAGTGGAAAAAACATTGGAATTCTAAGTTGTAAAATTTGAATGGTGTGCATAGGGCAAGCTCACCACTGCTACAATCTTAGCTAGCTCACACATATATTTTTGGAATGTGGCGGCCATTTTGTTTAAAAATCTGAGATTTGGAAAATTTCAGGTACGGGTAAAACAAACATTTTTTTTGGGTGATATCAATGAAATTTCACACACATGCTGCCAGCCTAGCTTTGCAATGACCCTGGCAGTTATGTCGATCTTTGACCTTGGGAAGAGCCCGCCATCTTAAATTTTCACAGAAAACACTTCTGCCACCAGCTGCAACCAAAATATAGACTTTTATCAGTTTTTCCTTTTTTTTTAGATCGTCTCCTAACTTCTCGGGGTGCCATATGGAAGCAATTGGGAACAAATTGGTCCTATATCAAGTTGTAGATTTTA
Organism: Oryzias celebensis; assembly: GCA_014656515.1. NCBI lineage: Eukaryota > Metazoa > Chordata > Actinopteri > Beloniformes > Adrianichthyidae > Oryzias > Oryzias celebensis. Next base: position 15,414,038 of record BNCR01000016.1, read on the forward strand.
AATAGTCATGAACTTGGCGAGCTCTCAAAATTGCGTACTCCTATTACTCTCACATTATTTGACATTATATTGTAAAAATAAAATATATTGATCCTCGACTTGAGCTGGAAAAAATATTCTAAGACAGGATATGAACATATTAGGAATGTGGGTGTGGTTAGCAATTTTTCACTTGAAAAACATGTCTTCTTCCTTTAAAGCTTCTTTGGAATGTCCCTTTGCTTTTTATGTTTTTGATCATTTCAACTGATTGGGAAAAACAAATCACTCATTAAATCCTCATTTTAATGCTGTTTGTGCTTTTCATTTATTGGATTATTTTTGATCACCCACAAATCACAAACTTTTAAACAAAAGCAATGCTGTACTCTTTGCTTGGGATTTTTGTAAATCAGTGCTGAAACTGCATGTTTTTTTTCCATCATGATGATGAAAATAACCTATTATTGGTTTTTTAAGATGAATTCCAGTCCAGTCTTTTTTTTCAGTAAATAAGGAACAGTTCCTCTGCTGAACAGTGTACAGTTTGCAGACGTTACACATACTTCCAAATCAGTTTGCTAAATAAAAAAAATCTCCTCTAGTCTCATGTGATCTTAAGGATTTCACATGACAGCAGCTAAATAAAAAAGGATCCATGTGACCCAGGTGCTGAGTGGATACATGCCTGCAACAATCCCAATGTCAAATCTTGAAAAATGTCAAATTGATCTGGATCTTATTTAAATCAGATTAGAAAAATAAAAGATGAACAACTACCATTGTTCAAATCAACACTTTCAGCAATTGTTTCTGGCTTTATGTATAATTAAGTTTCAAATCACAAGATGGGCTGAAGGTTTCTTTTAAAACTTAATTATACAAGATGTTCTGCACATGAAGAAGTTAAGAACAGCCTGACGTTTAGTAAATTGACTTTAAAGTAATTTATTTGACCTTATTTTGAGGATTTTTTGACACTTTGTTAAGCGATTTTGCTTCATCTGACAGCAAAAAAGACTAGTTCTAAAGATGTTTAAACATTTGTTGACTACATATAAAGCTTTGGAGGTGAAGCCCTGCTGGTTTTAGATTTAAAAATATATATATTGAATTTAGCAATCACACATTTAATTTGTCAGTGTGGGTGTTTTCTTTTATTGGTCTTTTTAGCTGCTCAAAAACCAAAATGTTTCTCTGATTTACTATACCTGAAAAGATTTGTAATTATATTATTTTTTTGAAAGTTGCAATGTCCTTTTTTTTAACCTTCCAAAATAAAGAACATGTTTTTTTAAAACAACATACAAGCTGCTTTATCTGTTTTCACACACTGCTTTGCTTATTCTGAATGTTGAAGTTTTGCTTCATATATGATTCTTTTAATGATTCAGCAAGTTTGAAATACAATAAAAAACATCTTTAGCTGAAGTTTTATAAGTTAAACCTTAAAAAAAAAGTTGCAATAAAAGTTTGGAATTCAAAATGCAAAAAACAAATATTTTAGGCTTTTCACTGTATATATTCAGAATCTGCCTGGATGTGGATCAAACTGTAACCACTAGATGGAGTAAGATATTTCAATTTACAGAAGAGAGAAATACAACAGGCAGCCTAATTTTATTTCTTGTAAAAAAAAAAGGTTCTTATACAGTAAAAATATTTTAATTTTAAATGACATCATAAACACAAACATATTAAATGTTAATTTACATGTTTTAAATTTCTCTTTCTACAATCCTTTTCTTTAAATTCAAAGTTTCAATAAGTAAAGCCAAAGAGGTCAGTTCAATTTATTTTATGCTTGATTAGATGATGTATTTGTGTAACAGTGACCAACATTCTGTTTGGCGTTGGTTTTTTTTATTTTTTCTTGACTCTAATTCTGTTCATGGGAGGCCAAGAAGTAGTACAAAGAGTGCTTAAACCTTTATATTTAGATATTTTACTTAAAGCAAAAAAACACAAGATGCAAATTCACTCAATTAATAAAAAGGAAAATCCAGAAGGTTCTAATAACTATTTAAAGGTTTTCTAAACTTTGGAAAACAAGTGTACATAATATGCTGTTGTTTAACTCCTTGACACCAGTATTTCTCTCCAGCTATGAAAAAAAAATGTCAGTTATGTTTTTGCTTTCAAGTTGAAGCTAAATGAAAATCATTTTGGTGCTGAGGCTGTTTGGTGCATATTTGCACCAATAGGCGTTAAGGGGTTAAAAGCAATGTTAATAAAGAATATCACATCAAGCATTTTTTATTTACAATGTAGTTTATTTGTAAAGCATCAGTTCACAATCAAGATTGACTTGTTGTCTTATAGGGCTCCATGAAAGACATTAAACCAAGATAAATTACAGTTTCTGGAAATTAATGTAGTCCAGATCATTAAAATAAGAAACAACAGTTTTCATTTTATTTCTGTACATGTATAAAATAAATAATTACTTTGCCGTGTGTTTGGGATAATCTCAGTACTGAGTGTTAAAAGAAGCAACAAGAGTAAACTCCAAATCTTAGTTCAGGATAACCAGCAGAACCAAACTCAGGAATTCCATATTTTAAATTTAAGTTTTTGCTTAAAACGGTTAAAATGAAACATTTCCAACAATTATTTTTTTTTAGAACAAAAAAATGCTGCAGTGTCACTTTTGCTCGTTCCCAACACAGTCTCTGGTCCACAAATGGGACATGGCGTCACTGTATTTTGCTGGCCCTGATCTGTTGGACATCATGCCAAACCGTTCAACCAATTCCTGAATTAGTTACGATGTAGGGCCAACATCACGGTCATTAGCATTAGGACTGCCAATTTGACAAAGACACAATGGAACGGCGAAACACACAATTCTGTAATTTCTTATAAATATAACACAGATATTTATGTCTTTATGTGTAGAAAGCTGAGATATATTTCCTTATTTGAGCGACTTTCTTTATTAAATCTGTCTGAATCCGTGGTTAGAGGAGTGATTGTGTGTGCCCTTTTGTACACACAGGCCTTCATCTGCATGCAGTGGATTTCTTCCCACTCAGAGTGGGAACAAAAGGTGAGGACAACATGTTCAACTTGTGATGAAAGCACAAACCTTTTCCCGGGCTATCAACAAAACGAAGGGCTGGAGGAGAGGAGGATGGAGGAAGCCTTCCCTTTTCCTCCCAACCTCCTCTTTTGTTGCTGTTCCTGATATCTGCTCTTTACACATACACCTTCATTCAAGGCTATAGTTGTTCTTCTCTCCTTCTTCTGTCTTCTTCAGTATCTCCTGACCTTTGACACACAGTTTTCCTGTAATGTTGGCCTGAAAACAGGCAGGTGGTGGCTCAGTGTCAACAGGTTTGATATTTAGACATATGATGCTGACCCAAGAACGTAATCTTGAAGAGACCAAAACCAGAACAGGAGACATCTGTCTTACCTTTTGCTGTTTGAAAGAAATTGCCTACCATGTGTTTTTTTTTCTTTTTACATCTGTAGAACAAATGTGTTTTATATGAGAAGCAAAAAGACAAAAGATTGAGGACTGATAGCTGTTGTTCAGCGTTCGGCTCATCCGGGGTCACCACAACAGATCGGTTTGGCAGAGAGTTTGAGCCTGAATATTATTGTTTTCTTTTGTTTTTATTCTGAAGAGAAAAGAAGATGTGGTAGTAGTAGTAATAGTGGTGGTAATAGTAGTAGTCGTAGTAATAGTAATAGTAGTAGCAGTAGTAGTAGTAATAGTAATAGTAGTAGTAATAGTAGGAAACGGATTAAAGCAATTTGTGACATAAATTCTCTAAACTAAAGAATGGGGAGGATTTTTTATGTTCTAGTGTTCCTAGATATTTTTATTCAAACCTTTTTATTTAGGACAGGAGGACCTGATAAAATGACTCCAGCAGGTTCATAGCTGCTTCATGGCACTGACTTTTCTGTTCATTTTACAATTTTAAGAACAAAAAAAAAAAAAAAAAAGAAACTTCTTCTCTATTTAAACAGTAACAAGTAAATTAAATACTGCGAATATTTCATATCTAAAAGCAGTTGCAAAAAAGAAAAAAAAAAGAAATGAGGTAACTCTTTGGATATGAGGTTGCATAGCACTCTCACCTCACAACCAGAAGTTCCTGGTTCAAATCCTCACTCTTCTTCAATCCTGTGTGGGTTTTCTCTAGGTTTCTAACCTTTCTTTATAGGTTATAAATGACGACGGCTCTAAATGGTCCTAAGGAATGAATGTGAGTAGTTTTAAGGCACTGTGATGGACTAGTAAACTGCCCACGATGTAAACTGCTTTCTCGTGACTCTGAACAGGAATATTCTGTTAAATTAAAAGGATGGATGGATGGATGGATGGATGGACGGATGGACAGATGGACGGATGGATGGATGTATGGATGCATGGACTCATTAGATCCACAAGTTCAAACACAAGTGGGCACAATCCTGTGCTTTCTTGTGTTGGTCCCACGTCATGGTGAAATGCCGAGGGTTGAGTCAGGAAGAGCATTCAACATAAAAGTCAAGCCAAATCAGTAATACAACTCACAAACAGAACTTTCAAACCGGGTCAGTGGTAGCCCGGGTTACCCACAACCACCATGATTGCTGTTGACCTACAGGGTTTTGATGGACATTGGACTACTATTGGTGGAAGAAGGAGATAAGCAGGAGAGAGTGTCAGATAAAGAGATGACTCTCCGTTAGCCCAGTGAGACGGCCATGGTTGTGATATTGCGCTACATAAATACAACTGAATTGAAACTGAATCTCCAGCATGAAGTTATAGGTGTGATGCTGAAACTGTGTCAGTACTCATACCCCTCAGGTAGCTGTGAACTTGAGGAGAAGAAATTCTGGAGGGTTGCGCATTACCGGTGCAACAAACACATTGAGCAGTATTGGAACTATCCAGCTGTACAGTTTTGAGACAGATTTTTTTTAGACGAGGAAAACAAAGACATACATTAGCCTAAAAGTGGAGGATGCATCAAAATGGACCAGCGGGGAGTTTGTGGCCCATCGACTGTAGCACCTACGTTACTGCTACAGTCACTTTCCAACTGCATTTTTTATCTGCTCCTGATTTACAACTATTTGAAATTGATAAACACTCAAAAATGCAATTTTAGGCTAGATTTTCTGTAGATATGCCCTCCATTAAAACTGTTTAAACATAAACATTTAAAAACACCAAAAACAGCATTTTTAATGGAGAGACTTTTAACATTTTACTGGAACATTGTCTGCCTCACCAAATGACTTTCTCTGGAGTTTTGACAATGTTACACTATTGATAAATGTATTAAGTAGGTTGTGGAAAGTTATTGTGTTATATAACATACTGTAGAATGTTGTAGTCAGACTTTCCAAAGAAATTTGAAGGATTTGGCAAGTTTTACCTAAATACCCGCTCCAATAAAAATTGTGTCTTTGGTGTTTCATTGTAGAATTGTTCTCATGATAAAGGACATAGATATATAAAATAATTTAACTAAAACTGGATTTTTGAGTATTTCTTTATTCAGTTTGTGGTGATTTAGAAGTAGATGAAAAAATACCATTTAAAAAAGCTCTCAGTTGTGACGTAGAAACTGCAATGGGCGGGCCACAAGCTCCCTGCTCCGCTCCATCCACTTGCAGACAAATAGATCCATTACCGTCTTTATTTTCGTTGACCGAGCTGGTCTCTGGATCAAAAGTATACGCTGGATATCTCAGTTTTTGTTTCAACACTAATGTTAACTTGGGGTTGTGAGGGGCTAGTGGAAGAGCGTTTAAACAAAGGGATGATGGGAAATAAGCATGGGGTTACTTCTGCACCAACAGTCCCAGATGAGAATTCCCAAGGAACTCCTGCTGCTCTGCAGAAACTTTGTCCAAGAAAACATCCTGGCTACCGCACAGGTCTCCAGCCTGTTTCAGGGCCACACAATCACACACGTAGGGTCAATTTAGAGCCAATTAACCTATGAAACATGCTTTTTGACTGGAGTATATGGAGAAAACAGCCTGCAGATCTAGTCAGCCAACAAAATATTTTGTGGTGCATTTTAACAATAAAAATGACAGGAGGTTTTCCCTTTAAACAAATCAGGAATATCTCAGAGAGCATCCCTTCTTGACAGGGCCTGCGTCCGAATCCAGCGGTTGTCTCTTTCATGCATTCATTCACCCAGAGCCTTTTCATTCACAGTAGTGTCATCGCCTCTGCAGCAGGTCCCCCTCCATGCGGGCGGACATGGCACAGCCTCACACAGATGCATCGAAATTCTTTATTCGCTCGGCCAAGGCGAAAGCGCAGGAAGCCAAGGACAAAAAAAAGACAACATTGATTTGATTTGTAAACGCCTCCCATTTAGTGCAACAACTTCCAGTCTTGTATCTTATAACCATCAAACATTTACACTAGAAAGTTGACAAAGGCTGAAGTTGTGGCGGAGGCTCAACAACAAAGAGGCCTTTTCACAGCGTACAGTCAGGGACCGGGAGGGTAGGAGGAGAAGCTGGGTGGAGAGTTGAATTAATGAATTAAAAATGTCCAGAAACAGTGGCTGACTGAAAAAACTTTTGGGTTTATATAAAAGGGCATGCTGGGGGGCCCTGGAGGAGTGGACAGCCCTGGACAGGGTCCTTTAACTTTGCTCTGTGTGGACACACAGGGCGCTCTCTCTCTCTCTCACTCGCTGCTTTACATGCAAGAAGAAAAAGTGCAAACTGTGCTCATCCGATTACATAATGACCCAGTAACAGTGAGTCGGAACCGGTGCTGCCTGTGCCAGTGCGCTGGGACACACCGACTGACCCCGGGGTGATCCTCATCGACTGTCTCATGCCTTTTTATTTTTCTTTTGCAGGAGTTTTTCTCTTCGTGATTCTGAGACGCAAAAGAACACAATGTAACTCCAGGATGACAGCCAAGTGAAACGTGCGTCAACTCAACAAGTGCGACTTGTTCAGGACCCCTGAAATTTGCCCTCCTTCCTTCTTCTCCTAAGACAGATCACATTTTCTGTCTTTCCACATGTTTTCCGGACACTGAAACCTAATAAACCTGCAACATTTCCAAGCTGCAGTCTGTCACAAGGCAACAGAAAGGTAGGAAACATTTTGAAACAGAAGTTCAAATTGTTTGTCTGGTTAGAATAAAAAAATCAATGTTTGAAACGACGATTTTTCATGTTTTCCATTGAACAAGCTCAGCTAAACCGCTATTATAAGTAAAATAAGAGAGGATTTGCATCTTTGAACTGCATTCTTGAGACTGGATAAGCAAAAAACAGCTGCTCAGTCCAGCTGCACCTGCTGTCTGCAAAGCTGAGTGCATTCACAGCACAAAAAACAAAAAACTCATTTTCTTATTTTATTAAAAAGTTCATTTGGAAAAAATGTGCACATTTATGCAGGAAGAAGTGAAATCCGTTTGATAAATGTTTCGATAGAATTACAGATAAAAAGAAAGCTTTACCCACAATTCCACTGTTCTCATTTTACATGAAATAAAAGTAAAGTTCAAACCACCAAATGAAGTGACAGGTGTGAGAGCGTTCTAACTCTACAAACCACAGGAAGCTTCTCGTTTAGATAAATATTTCCACTCAGCAGCACCAGAGCTGCAATAGATCTGTCACTTGTACAGTGAACAGAGGCATGTTGACAATTACAGACTAAAAGGGGACGTTTGAAGTCATTTGCGTTAAACAAATCTTCATTCACTGCCTCACACCGGGGCTGTAAAACTCCTCAGACTGATTCTTGGCTGAGGAGACGGCTGAAGGAACAGGGAGCTTCAATTGGAAGCTCATAAACTCTTTCAGACAGATGTTCAGTATCCATAGTTACTCTTTACATCCTGTACCCTCAATCACAATGGCGTAAGTTGGGTTTTCAGAATGTGAAAGCCGGCCAAACTTCCATCTGATTTAGGGATCCCTAATAACTCATGAACAGAAAGGGGATGTTTCTGTTCATTTGTTGGGTCAAAAATGGATGTGAAATGAGCTAAATTAGGGGTCAGATTTGATTATTTTTTTTTATCTTGAAGAACAAAAGTTACAGCATCAACAAACCTGTTCAGAGAATATTACTCTGGGTTAGTGCAGATCTCTGTGGTCTAGAACCACAACAAAAATGTAAAAAACAAAATGAAAAATGAAGAAGAATTCAGAAAGCGAAAGTAATTTCTAGAAATCTAAATAAAATGTTGAAAAAGTTTTCAACCTAATAACAGACAAAAGAAGTATAGGTACAACGGGACATCACTGACTGGATGTTGGAGTCTTGTAGAAGGCAGCGTCTGTGGCCAAAAACATAAGGAAAAACTTTCTGTCTGAGGATTTTACTGTGTCAAATGACTTCCGATTGAAAATGTGAAAAAACATCATCATCCAATCAGTGGTGTACAATAATACTGTCTAGTTTTGTTTTATTTTTTAACATTTAATTTAGATTTCTGGAAATAGTTTTCGTTTCCCAAAATGTGTTTTTGCTGTTTTAGTTTCTGGAATTCTGTTAAAGTTTTTTTTTAAGTAGTTGTTTTGTCTTTTTATTGTGGTTTTGCATTGAGTGGTTTGTTGATGTAGATGGCACTTCAGGGCCACCGTAGAGGGTAGACCTGTTCACACCCTTTCCACCACCTTTCAGGCATTTTTCGGGCTCAGTTTGAAATACAAAACTGACTGTATTTCGCTTTATGAAAAGAGGAAGTCGTTGTAGGGGATTGGCAGATGCACAGATCCAAAAGAGTTTCCACTTCCTCTTTGCACCCACACTCACACTCATGAGAATACTACAGACATGACAGTTTGTTGGTTACAGTTCAGCCCTGCCGGGTGTCTGCAGGAGTCTCCCACAGGAACTTTTTCAACAGCATTTTTCACACGGGTTAGTTATGTTTGAGGGGAATCCTGTTTAAATTACAATACTTTTTGTGTTTTGATTTAGGACACAGACAGTGCAGTGAGGATGCAAAAAGTCACACAACAGATGACAGTCATTTTTTTTTTTAAAACAGAAGTGCAGTTCTGCACATGTAATAAGTGAAAGCAGCAGGGCTGAGGAAAAACTCTTGAATACTCCAAAGCATACTCCTTAGTTTCAGTGTTTCTCACTGCGTATAGATCTGGAGGTTTGTGTGATGAATGAAAATCATCCTATGAACACGTGTGAATCAGAGTAGAAATCTCCTCCATGAGGTGAAACGTAGCAGACCATCACCACTAAAAATGTTCAGTTTTGTTAGTTTGGAAATGGCAGCCACTTCTTGAAAGAGTTTGGTTGGATCTAAAGTTTGTAAACTAAGAGATGTTAAGCTTTATTGGTTATTTTTTTAGAAAAACAGAAATGTTCTTTTTTGTTTTTTGTCTGCTTGCTTTAAACAACAAATCTGACATTACATTTTTTCCTTTTTACAAATGTCAGTTTACTCTTACTCTGAAGCTTATTTAATGCAATAAACATAAAAAACCACCTCATAAGAGGGAAAGAAGGGACAAGTCAATAAAGTAAACCTAATGAGCAGCGTACACACACCATGATAAAGCTAAAGTTCTCAGAACACTCTGACTTAAATAAGCATAAAATACAACCAACTAACAGGATGCAGCTGTGAACACCTCCAGCAGGAAACACAGGTGAGTGTTTCCCAGACAACCACAAGATCAGGAAGTGAGAACCACGAACAAAAGAATCAGAACGCATCAAAAAGTGCATTTCTGAGTATTTCTTCATTCAGATTGTTATAAATTAGGAGCAGACTAAACTAAAGTCTCAGTTTTCCTTGCTAGAGCATTTTTGATCAAAACTGTGAGGCTGGATAGCTCTGATATTGCTCGCCATTTTTGTTGCAACTGTAATGTTAGGTTGGGGTTGTGAGGGGCTGTAAGCTAGCAGGAGAGAGTGTAAACAAAACGATGATAGGAAATAAGCACAGGCTTACTCCCACGCCAACAATCCTGCCCACGACTCAGAGGTGAATTTTAAACAAACTACTGTTGTTCTGCAGACATTTATTTTTATTTTGCCTAAAAACAGCATAATTATAATTAAGACAAGATTATTTGGGGCCACTTTTTCAGTTTAGCTTTGGTCCATGTAGATTCGCCACCTGTCCCTTCACTGTAACAAAGCTTGTTTTTTGATCTGCAAAGTTCATCTTAAAGAAGACATTTTCTCCCAGTGAGATAGCCTTTCCTCAGTTTCTTTTAAAAGAGACATAACAGCAGCTTATTTGTGCGATTCAGTGGCTTTGGCAGAATCTGTTGTGTTGGGCCGCCTGACCAGACGCTGTCTTGGCTTGGCCTGTGTTGATGTTTAGACAGACCTTTCAGGCCACCGCAGCGGCTGCCGTGGTTCGGACAGTGGTCACAGCCATTGAAGGCTGAGCCTTTTCAGAATGATACACTGGCTGTTGCTGCTGCTTTTCATGGCCCTGGACACTGGATACAGAGTGGAGGGGATTACTCACTCCTCTGGAATACTAATGGTGGGCTTTTGTCCCCCAACTCCTTCCTGCACCTTCACCCTGCATGCCGCTTTCTTTCATTCCAAGGTTCCCCTTCACCTCCTTTTGTCCCCTGATGCTCGGTTCTTGAAGTCCTCCCTCAACCAGACCCCCCCCTTCCATCTCTGCCACCTTTGCAGTTTCAAAGCTGGTATGAGATCAGACGCATCCTAAAACACACTTCAACGCTCAGTTCAGCTTTCCTCAGCAAACTTTCTCTCCCTCTTCCACTTGGTCACTCACCCCACCGTCTTTTTCAATGGTGGCTTTTGTCCCTTTCATGTCTCTCAAAAACAAAGTATTCTTGTCAGTACAGAAGCAAGAACAGACAAGTGCCCGACAGAGAGAAAGAGATCCCAACCCTGAGTGTGGACCTCCATTGATGTTAAAAAATTATGATACGATGACGATCTATCGCTGTCGGCCAATAAAAACGTTGAATTGACCCTTGACCTTTGCATCCCTATCCTTCTTCCACAGCAAAAACACCTAAAAGATGTTCGATCCTTTGATTATTTGTTCACTTGGTGTTTCAAGTTATTAAAGGGTGACCCTTACATTTTTTTTTGAGTGTGAAATAATAATCAAATAAGTACGTAAGGTGAAAAAAAAAATTAAGCTATGTCTGCTTAAAATTAGAGTGTTTTAACTTGTATTTACAAACCTGTACTACATTAATAGTGTTGATGGAGCTTTTTCTTATATCTTGTCTTTTTGTTGGTATAAAATGCTTTAATGGCCCACTCCAATCATCTTTTTGTCTATTTTGAAAGCGTTCCCAGTGCTCTTTTAATTATAATTTTACAATCTTTTAGCCAAAATAAAAAAAAAAAAACTTTGTCCATTTCTAGATAGTTGCTGCAGAGAGTAGTTCATTAAAAATTCACCTCTTAGTTCTTGGCAGGACTGCTAGCACAGTAAGCCCACTTATTTACTCCATGCTCTTCCACTAGTTACACCCCACATCTAACATTAGCGGTACAACAAAAATGGCGACCAATTTGGGGTTATGCAGGCATACAGATTTGATTCAGATTCCAGTTCGGACAAGGAAAATAAAAATGTACATGGATCTAGTCGTCTAAAAGTGAATGTAATGCACCACACTGGATGGTCACATGTCTGGACTGTTATGATGGTCGATCTTTTTTTTTGCTGCCATCAGATGTGTGTCGTCCGCTCAGATGACACTTGGTCATTTGACATTATAGTAAAATAAACCTGCCATATCTCAGTCCAAATGGTATTTACCAGTATTGGTTATAATATTTTGAAAGTTTGTATAACAATTTGCCTCTGACAGATCGATTTGGTTGGATTGTAGGAATGTAAATCGATATATTAATTCAATTGATTAATCGTTCAACCCCTAGATTTTAAGTGTCAGCGGGAATTTTTCTACTTCGATGCAATAATCGTCAAATAGTTCATTTATGCCACAAGTTTGGCAAATAACAAGTGATGCGGCATCCACAGTATCACATGACTCACTCTTCCCAGCCATCAAATCATCCATTAAACCATTTTTAGTTAAAGATGCAGCTCCAGGTTATATTTCTTCTATCAGTTTTTTTTCTCTCAGTTCTGACTGATCTTTGTAGCACACGAGCATGAGAAGAACATAAAAGTGTGCACTGATTTTAGCTTTGCAAGCTAAAAGATGTTTCCTTAGTAGAAGTTTTTAACAATAATTTATATTTTAAATTTTAGAAAGATTCTCTTAACAAGAAGGAAACAATTTTGAGCTTTTTTTTCTTGTTATTGAAAATACATTCTTTTAGAATTAACATTACAATCGCTAAACGAGAACAAATATGTGGATATTTTTTGACAACACTTGTTATTGTCCTGTTTTCCTGTGAAATAGGTCTAACACAAGTGCACTTTTACTGTACATGTGGGCCGCAGCTCTGTTGGGTTCAGGGTTCAGCTGTAGACAGTCAAGGCCGATCACATGCTCCTGTCACTGACCACGCCTCCCTCCCTCTCCTCCACATCTTAGCATTCATGGCACAGAGCTCCACACAGATCTCTATTCATTGACTCAGTGTGAGCTTCAGCGTGGAGGGAGGCGAGACAAGGGTCAGAAGGGACAGGAAAGGACAGAGTGTATCAGATCAGCCGGGCTTTACTTTGTGTCGTGCCATTTTTCATGTAGTTCTATTTGATCTGGAAGGCAGAGGCAGCCTGAAACAAAGGACTGTTTACTAAACAGCAAACGGGAAGAAAAGACGGAGGAGGCGGTGAAAAGCAAACCACAGCTCAGATGAGGGGTAAAACTTCTAAGAATGTACAGAGGGCAGCCCATAATATGACAATGACTGTACGGGAGGACCGGGACCATAACTTTTTTATTGTAGTACATCCACATTTTGCTTCAAACTAGCGATAAATCATAATCCTGGTTTTAAACTGTGACAAAGTAGTCGGTAACCATAGTAACCATACTTCAATGTGCTTTAAATAGTTATTTTTGAAAGTCAGATGTGGTCAAACTTATATTATTATTATTATTGGAAGACAAGGAATCCTTAAGTGAACTATCAAACAGAATGGGACTAAACACAAGCAGCAGTGATTAAACTACTTGGATCTGGCAAATAAAAATCAAAAATCAAATGACTGAGGCTGAAAATGAAACAAGGATCATGGTGTTAATGTGAGGAGCAAATGGCTTTTTGGTTGCTAATCTTTCATGAAGACACATCTGGTCAGACTTCACACAGTAGATGGGTGTCACTGGTCTATTGTTAGATCTGAACTGATGGGACTGCAGGACATCTTCTGATTTCATAGAGTAATAATAAGCTTGATGTATCTTTCATCCATCACTGCATTTATTGATGAATGATATTTCAGACAAATCATGGTACAGGCACCAAATTTACCATGGATCACGCACAAAATGTAGTGTGAAAACTTGAGGAGTAACTACCGAAAACTATTATATGTATATTATATATATGTTTTTTAAATCTTGAATTTTTTTGTGGCTTTTCTGAAAGAGGGGATCTTAGGGTAAATTCATGCCAGGTTTGGTGCTTGTACCACAAAATGCAAGATTATTAAAAAAAAAAATGTTGATCATCAACCAGATTACAATCCCTCAAAATAAAGGAATTTAATTTGTTATATCAATACATTTTTATTCATCATTAAGCAATATTTGTATTAAATGCAGTCCAATCTGATTGCAGCTTTGGTTCAAGTTTTATGACGTAAGAAGGTATTCTGTCAAAGTTCCTCACACCTAAGATCTAACTCAGTTTTTCTAAATGTCCTCACGTCATGCCCTTTTGTGCTCCTGGAACCAACTTTTAAAAAATACTTCCTTAATTTTTATTTCCCTAAGTTAGAAGACGTTGTTTTCTCATTGTTTTGTAAGGAAAAATAGTTTTTTTTTTTTTTAGTAAATCAAATAAGCACTCATTCGCACAGAGAGGTGTTTTTTGCATCTTGAACATCCAGCACACGAATAAGAATTAGCTGTGGTGCTTAAGTCTGAACAGCAGGTGCATTTTATCTGAAAGGTTTTTAATTTAGCAAAGGCTGCTTTTGATAGAAAAGGACTCACAGGAACCAAAAAGGACCACCCTGGATAGCTACTTACTGTCAGGTTCCAAAATTTGCTTTCATTTTGTTTTTTTCCTTCTCTTTTCCTTCCCATCCTTGCTTTTATCTCAAATGTTCCACTCTGCCATCTCTTTTCTCATTCATGGGCTTCTCCCCCTTTCTCTCTATTTTCACATCTTCTGATCCTTTTGTTCTCATTTCACCTGCTGTTCCTCTGAAGTTACTAAACCCCTCTTTTTGCATACTTTTTCCTGCTTTTTTTTTTTTTTTTAACTCTCAATTCCTCGTCTCCTCACATTCTCATTCTTTGCAGTACCAGCCATGACCTCAGCCACGCCCCCATCCTCAGAAGGCTCCTCCCCACAGAAAGTTTGCCACTCCCAGACGCAAACTGACATCACAAAGCCGCTGCTGGCCTCCATAGGTGGGAATGGTGGTGCAGTTCCTGGTGGAGGAGCAGCAGCAGCTGGGGGACCCATTGCCCTTCGCAGGAGGCGAAGAGTCCTCTCCAAAGATGGTCGAAGCAATGTGCGCATTGAGCATGTCAGTGGCATAGGGGCGCTGTACCTTAGGGACCTCTGGACGACTTTCCTGGACATGCAGTGGCGCTACAAGTTCTTCCTATTCTCTGCTACCTTTGCTGGGACCTGGTTCCTGTTTGGGGTTTTGTGGTACCTGGTGGCCCTGGTGCACGGAGACCTGATTGGTAAGGGAAAAAGAGTGCGCATGTTGAAAATCCATGATACACAATGAAAAAAATAATGTAAAAAAACGATTAAGTTAAATAGTAAACTTAAATAAAAAGAGACTACATGCCACAGCTACAACCTAGTGGCTACAACCACAGCCACTAGATGGCAGCCCATACTTGGTTGCTTTAGTTGGAGCTGACGTAGCTTGCAAACAGCAGCCAAAACGTGATCTACAAAGATTACCCTCTATTTTACAGTGACTTATCTCTCATTTTATGGGTCGCCATGACAAAAACATTTAATAGGTTGGATGTGTTATAATGTGGCTCGTTGGTAACTTACACACAAGATGCCTTTGAAGCTGTATTCATCGTCATTGCTGTTTTAATGTGAACTTAAGTTTATTTTGTGCAGTTCCAGGAGTGTCAAACTCAAGTCCTCAAGGGCCAGCCTCCTGCTGGTTATCCAGAAATCCTGCTGGATTTGCTTTCTGATTACCTGGATCAGGTGTGTTTAGCCATTAAGGAGCTTCAACAGCAGGTTGGTTGGAAAACATGTAGGACACTGGCCCTTGAGGCGTGGAGTTGGACACCCGTGCTCTAACTCTTTAACACCACAGCTATAGCTCAAGTGTTTACATTCTTTCAACTACTGTAACTCTTCAACCTTTCACGCAATTTACGTAATTCCAACAGATTCTGAAGTGTAGAAAAGTGGCCTTGCGCTGATATGCAACACTTTACAGTAGTGAAGTGTTTACGTACTCAACGTTAATCAGCTAATTCCATACCGTTATGCAGCCGCTTTTCTCCACGTCAAAATCCCATTGATTGCCCAAGCGTTTAAAGGGTTACGGTAGTGTGTAATTAGGTGTCACAGGCGACATCTCTGGTGTTAAAAGGTTAACTAAGACTGTTGAGGAGACTTGAACCTAAAAAAAATGTGACATAAGTCAAAAAGCTATACACCCATCAACTGAGAAGGATGAGCATGTTTTTTGTAATGTTAAGCTCTTCGAGTTACGCCAGGTATGAGAATAAAGTTTCATTTGATTTGATTTAGTTCACCTGTATTGAACATGTTTCCTGCATTCATTCAACCATTCCTAGAATTCCTAGAATTACAATTATGTGTTAGTGTTACAGACTGTTGTAGACTGACCTACATTCAGACCCCTTCAGTGACGTTTTTTAGGTGCCACATTTGGCTGCTTTTTTTATTTGTATGAAGCACTAACAAGCTGAGAGTGTTGCTTTTGGTACCCTGTATATTTATTTCAAAACTCTCACACCAAATTTATAATTAGACTAAAACCACAGACCGACACTGTAAATTGAACGTCTTTGTTTCAAGCTAATTCCTGTTGTGCTTGAAACAAAGATAAAGCCCACTCCAACTGAAGTTTCACTTCTTTTTGGCATCAACACTTGAACCATGAGCAGGTACTCTGAAGAAATGTTTTTTACAGAACAGCCCTAACATGTTCGTGGTCTGACAATTTAAACATTATGAGCACCTGTGACTTTAAAGAAAGTCACCTCCACTGAATTTTACAGTCTATGTTTTTTTTTAAAGCTTTATGTGTTAGTTATTGTTGCATGTGAGCTAGGGACATGATATTCACATTAAAAGTCAGTTTTAAGCTTTGACCAAATATGATATAAAAATCCCAAATATTCTAAGGAGGTAGTATTTTAAATGCATTTAATCAAAGATGATTTCAAATACATGTTGTTTGAAACTACGGTATGACATAGGGACAAAGAGTTTCATACAATCTTCTCTAGATTTCTGTGATAGAGTCTCTCCAGCATCTTTTACTACTGAATAAAAGGTCACGACGACAAGCGGAAAAGCCACTTTTTCTACTGAACAGAAAACCTGGCAAAACATGTGAGGTGAACACCGACTCCTGGTGATTTGTCTGAACCAAACACATCGGCCATTCATCTGTCTTCCTCCAGAGTTTGACCCCCCGTCGAACCACACGCCATGCGTAATGGAGGTGAAGACACTCACTGGGGCGTTCCTCTTTTCTCTGGAGTCCCAGACCACCATTGGTTACGGTTTCCGGTGCATCACCGAGGAGTGTCCTGTGGCAATAGTGTTGCTAATCACTCAGCTAGTCATCACCATGGTAATGGAGATCTTCATCACTGGAACTTTCCTTGCAAAGGTATTTATGCTCTTTGAAAAACATAAAAAAATTCAACTTTTTAATAGTTCCTGATCAACCCTGCAAAACCCACCACATCAAAAAATTGACAGAAAATGCTATTTTTTTTTTTAATTAGGAGAATTTTTAAAACCTTTTGGTGAAATCCACACACAAAAAAAATTGCTATATCAATTTTTTGTGAGATATCTTGTTCTAACTATGATACTTTGGGGGATTTGTTAGTTTTTGTTCACAACAATGTTACCTTAAGATGCATATATATTGACATGAGTGTAACATGAGAAATCTCCTTCTGTCTCAAATTTTATTCACACATTTTTAACACAGTGTAACTGTAACATAAAGAATTCATCGTCAACAAATGTTGCATTATTTCAATATAGCAAGTAGTCATTTAAAATAACGAATAACAATAAAAGAGCTATTCTAATTTATTTAGAGGCAGCCATTTTGAAATGAGCCGTGAAAGCCCTTTTCTGCTCTTAGTGGAATGATGATGAACTACAGTGCAGAAAACATGGACCAAATCGTATAGTTGGATTTTTAAGGAACATTTGGATCAGGCTAATGAGATAGAATCTCAGAAATGTGTGTATCAAATATGATAGGAATGGTTATATAAGGTTAAATAGCAACCATTTTTTATACCTATTTATTCATGTTGTGAACCAATGTTTCCTTTTTGTCAGGCAAATCTATTTTGTAAATATGGACGACACATTAGCCTCTAAATCGCCCTTATTTCTCCCACCTAATATGCAAATGTTGGCACCTGTAAGTGTTGTAAAAGTTTTTCTTAGTTATAGATTTATTTTGTAAGTCCAATCTACCATGTACAACATTCACTTCTTCTTCCTAATTATTTGTATATTCTTTATCCCTTTATCTTAGACACACAAAGAGGACACTTCAAGCCTTGTAAATTATTGGTGAAAGTGATGTGAGATGCTAACAGGAATTGCCAACCATTGACTTGTTGATTTCCTCGTGCAGGTCGCTCGGCCCAAGAAGAGAGGTGAGACGGTCAAGTTCAGTCAGCATGCTGTTGTATCGAGTCACGAGGGCCAACCGTGCCTCATGATCCGGGTGGCAAACATGCGCAAAAGCCTGTTACTGGGATGCCAGGTGACGCACCATAAAAGTAGCTTTTTGTTGTAGGTGCTTTCATTTACTTATTTTCTACTGAATCTCCTTGTGAGAGTCATCTAATTAAAAAATGAAAAGCGGTTTTATATTGGACCTAAAAACAAGTCTGGTCTTGCACTCAAAAACCCACCTGTGTCCAGAATTTGTATGAAAATCCTTATTTTCCCTCCTTGATAATCATTCATGATAATGATGGTCATGAAGGGATTTTAGCCTGTAAATTATCTTATCTAGCAACATAAACTGAGTTTTGTGTCACAGGTGACGGGAAAGTTGCTTCAGACTTCCCTAACAAAGGAGGGCGAGACAGTTCGTCTGGACCAGCGCAATGTGCCTTTCCAAGTAGATATGTCCACTGACAGTCCCTTCCTCATCATTCCGCTGACCTACTACCATGTTATTGACGAGAACAGCCCCCTCAGAGCTTGGGCAGCAAAAGGTATCTGATCTTTTATTTAATCTTTTACTATTTATGTCTTTACACTCAATACCCAATGATTCAAGCAGTCTATCTGAGGCAAGTTCTTAACTTAATTTTTATGACATTTACGGTCATAAAATTGTATCTTCCACCACAAATTATTATATGAATTGAATTAATAATTACACCTCTAGTTTTTGGTAAGGCCCTGCCAGGCTTAATCAAACTGGTAATATGACAACTTCACTTCACATTCCCCCCGAGCTGTTTCTTAACCCTTTGACATCCAAAATGTTGCCAGTGACACATAAATAACCAAAACTCTTTGATCTACCATAACTCTTTGACCATTTATGTGATCAATGGAAATCAGCCGATTCTGATGTGAAGAAAAGCAGTTTTTGTATCAGCTCTGCACCAATATGCAACATTCTACTAACGTAAACAGCACAAGGCCACCTTTTTACACAATAGAATCAGCTGATTTACGTTGATTGCGTGAGCACTTCACTACTGTAAAGTGTTCTTTACAACTGTAAAGGCTGTTTTCCTGCGTTTTCAGAATCTGTTGAAGTTTAATTCAATTGAATTCAATTTTATTTATATAGCCCAATATCACAACACAGTTGTCTCAACGGGCTTCACACCGGTAATTGTACAAAAACATCAGTTATAAAATATGAAAAACAGCTGGTTGATAAACTAAACTAAATAGACTAAGCTAAACTGGGCATCCCTGCTTCATTTACAGTTTCATTGTTTACGTTCATTGCTTAAATGGTTTCAGAGTATCGATATATAAAAGTGGAGCTGAAGTGTGAAAGGGTTAAAAAGCTCACTGTTGGATTCGCTGATGCAGTGCTTGGAAAAAATACAGGAGCAAATTTGTAAATGCAGTTAATCAGTAATATTTTTTTGGTCCGTAATAAACGTTCAGCCTCAGTTTTTAATAAGGTAAACTGCATCCACTGCTGCTTCATATACTTACCTTTTGGAAAACAAGATACTACACAGGCATAGACACACTTTTTGAGCATCCTATAAATGTACAAAAACTGGTGATGTTACTTATTTTCAGCTGCATTACATACACACTAGTCACTATTATTTCTTCAATGAACGACCAAGATAAGACAAACCATCCTGCTTGTTGCTGTAACACCCCTATGGCCGGCTAAATTTACCACAACCCGAAGGCTTAGCGACATCAGGGTTTAGAAAGGCGTCTAAAAACACATGAATCATCAAAGCAGGGTTATTTAGAAGATCATTAGTATTGCAAAGCTATCAGGAAAACTCAGATTTTTACTTTTGAATTACATTTTATCTAAAAAGAAAAATATAGAAATATTCCGGCCTAAATAATGATTCCTCCTCTAAGAAGTAAACATCTTAGATAGATGTGGATAGCGTTGTCATACACAGTTTTGTATGTGTTTTTAAAAATACTCCAATTGTTAAAATTCCTGTCAAAGTGAGTAGGTAAACTAAGTATTTATGTGTAGGCAGGTGTGTTGGTATTTACATTAGTGTGCTGCATGCTCGGCTGTGTATGGCTTTGCAAAGTTGTGCTTGTTTGGCACTGTAGGAAAGTGCTTTTTTTCTTGCTGGAATTTGTGTGAGAGATTGCCCAGGACACCCCTCATTAGAGCACAATACCGTACAGTGTGGGGTGCTGACATGAGGCCTGCACAGATCAACTTACAGTAGCTCAGACTTCTCATCACTGAAAGCTGCATCGGCTCACATTTACCATCCGCTAATGTGTGGCTTGTGTTGTTTTACCCTTCAGCGTGTTTATGCGTGTAATATGACTTCAAAATCTCTAGTTTTTTGTCTAAACAAGTGAAAAACTACACGTTTAAATAAACAAATAGACCCCTGCAAATGACCCATTTACGCTCTGACAGGAAGAAAGAGTTATTAGTGCACTGAAAATATTCATACTAAAAGTATTTATTTGAGTTTTTTTATGCACTTTAGCTGCAAATGTTGTTATGGGCTGGTGACCATAACAAGTAAACCTGATAATGACTTGAAATAAGTCATTGACAGCAGGAAAGCAGCTGAGCAATTGCATAAAAAGACAAGTGTGAAACACCATATCAAAATGGAATCTGAGAAACCAGGAGATGACAGGGTATAATACAATCCTTGATAAGAGCCTAAACCTCGTCAAACTGACGCTGATTGAAGCTTTAATTTAGATATCATCAAAACAAACTGTCTTTGACCTTCTATGGTGTCACTTAATGAAATATTAAAGTTTAACCTAAGTTGATGTTACCTTTTTATAACTGAAACATTTTGAACAAGATAAATGATCAAACCAAGATTTTCAGAATAGAGACTTTCTATCTGCAAATACAGAGCAAAAAATTATAAAACGTTGCTAAATTGACTTAAAAATATTTCTGTCCGGATAGAGATATGCAGATGCACTGCCCACAACTAAAGAGAAGAGTCACAGTCTGCAGAAATGGTTGTGAAACTCAGTGTTTTTGCTTAGTGGGAGTGATTCTTGGGTCTGAGTTGTTTGGACAGATGACAGTCTGCATTCTGAGTGAAGCCTGTTGATGCAGGTGTCTCCATGCTCGACTGAGTTTGTCTGCTAACATTTCTAATGGGGACTGCATGTGTGTGCCAGACAAATACTTCTTCTAGTTATATGCCTTTCCAAATTTGCCCAACATATTTGTTTGGTTAAGTTAGAAATATTTTTTGTGAGCTGTTAAAAGAAACCTGTTGTCTTCCTTCAAATGCAGTCATCTAAAACTAGTCTGCAATTGTAGCAGCAGTAAATTTGTCTATTTTTCGGAAATACTATTTCCGTTGTGAGAATGACTGTCTGCATATTGTTTTTACCAGAAAAATACCTACAGAAGTTTTGAAATGAACAGGAATTTTTTGGTTCTTGTCCTTATGCACACATGTACTATGTGATATATCAGATAATGGACTACGATGTCGGCAAGAATTTTCTGTGAAACGCCTTTTTACATGCCATTTTTATCTGTATAAATAGTCCCAGTTAACCAATTTTTATGGAAATGTAAACAGGTCCAGTGTAAATTCATACAAAACCATGGAACTTAGAGTTTGAAGAAATAAAGATGTTTTTTTAATCTTATTTACTGCCAGCTCAGCAAGGTCATCCTGTTTAATTTTGGACATTGAGGCGGATAATCTTGAGTAAAATTTATTTAGTCACATTCTTGAGAGGAATTTTGTTAAAAATGCACCCCTATGAGTAGTTTACTGGCACCATACTGTGTATTTATTTGAGTAGATTTGAAATGAAAACCCATCGCATCTACAAGTGGCTGTGTATGTTGAGCTGATTTTTGTCATTTGTTGTAAGTTTGTGCTTTTCTTAGAATACACAATATTTTCTCAACTGACTCAATATTTTTCGGTTGGCACAACAGAGAAATCCCGTGGAAATGGTCTAAATGGGCAGAGAAAGTTGAACAAGTTCATTTGGTTTACTTTACTTTCACACAGATAGCCCTCTAAAGCCTGAAGCAAACCAAGTTCCTTAAGAAACACCAGTAAACAGTTGCTCACTTGAGGGGCAGTAAACAAGCTTTAACTACAAAACAAAAAAATTATAAAGAAAAAAAAAAAGCTCTCTTTTGTGATGCAGCAAGGCAAAAAGGCAGGCCAAAGTCTCCCTAGTCCGCTCCATTCTGATGCATCCAGATGCAGACAAACAGATCCGTCTTCCTTTTCTTCATCTGAGTTGGAATCTGCATCAGAACTGTATGGGTGGGTAGCTTCGATATTGCACGCCATTTTTCTTGCACTGTTAATGTTTGCTTCGGGTTGTAAATGGGTGTAAACTAGTGGGAGGGAGTGTAAGCAAAGGGATCATGGGATATCAGTGGAGGCTTACTTCCCCTTCAACAGTCCCACTCACTTATATAAGTATTTTATCATTTAAGTTGTATTACATTGATTATTACAGATGGCTTTATATAACGGATGTCAATGCGTTATTTAGGGCTGTTAATGTGTTAACGTACGCAATTAATAAAAAAATTAATGCGTTAGTATTCTTTAACTCAAAGTAATCCCACCTCTTAAGTGACCGTCTTCCGTTTGTGTTGGGCGGTTCAAGCTTCCATAGTCATGCGTCAAATTCTGACAAAAATACACAATTCGTTGGGCACTATCCCACTTATAACATGGTCACTTACAAAATAAATAAATATTCAATTGACGTTTTGTGCCCTATTCTTGTTATTTTTTTGGTTTAGACTGTTTTCTCACAAAAAGTGGACTTGTGGTGCAGACAGTTGCAGACAGGGGCAAAGGAAAGCGATATATATGCTGATTGTCTTGATAGGTTCAATAAAGCATCAGTTCAGAAAGAAAGTTCACCTTTTTGGTTAGAATATGAACCAAAAAGTTTTTTTAAAGAAGCCTGCACAGTAATTTGGAACATTTGGAACATTTTGACCGGAACTTTTTTTTAGATGTGCGCCAACATCCAACAGCCAATAAGATTTGAGTATTCACCAGCACCATTTTTAAAGTGCAGAAACACAATGGTTGTTTCTTATGGCTGTATATCAGCATCTTTGTTGTCTTGGGGTAATACTGCAGACATAAAAGTCTTTAGAGTTCTGCTTATCTTACTGTTGATTTGCACACAAATTACATTTCTAGGATATCTGAGTTAACACTTTACAAACTAAAAGATTTCAGTCAATAGAAATGATGGAAAAATGTTCTAGCTGGCCTTTTTTTTTGTTCAAAAGCTGCATATTGTCATATAAAATGTACCTAGTAAAACATTGTGATTAATCACAATCCAAAAGTGTGATTAACCTGAATCATTGTTTTAATTGATTGCCAGCACTACTTTTTATTAAAGGCAATTACATTTTAAAATGTAAAATTCTTTAGGAAAAGGCAGCTATTCTCATTCAATATTAAAAAGGGCTCTCTTAAGTCTGCTTTTCTTTTTGTCCACCAGGAGGCGGCTGGGCCGACCCTGAACTTGCTGATTTTGAGCTGCTGGTGATCTTGAGCGCCACAGTTGAGCCGACTTCTGCAACCTGCCAGGTTCGAACGTCCTACCTTCCGGACGAGATCCTCTGGGGATACGAGTTTCCTCCCGTTGTTTCCATTTCCCCGTCAGGAAAATATGTTGCCGATTTTGCCTTCTTTGACAAAGTGACCAAATCCAAATCTCTGCCCCCTTTCAAACAGTCACTGTCACCCAACAAACAGTCACATGGGTCCCAATACCACAGCGTTAAAGAAGACGGAAAAAACTTGGAGAAGATGCGACTAGAGGAGAGTTACAGGGGAGAGGAAAGAGGGCGAGAAAAGGGGCGAATCAGAGATAAGAGCCCTCGGAGTGTGTGCATCAGCAACGTGTGAAGAAGCAGAGACAGGAAGTGGTGAATGAGATTGTTGTCAAACCAAGAAAGGAAAAAAAATAGTCTCACTAACGAAATGAGATACAATCTCACAGCTCTGCCCCTGTAAATGAAACTGCCTAGTTATGCGTGAAAGTCAATTCAAGAGCAGGAAAGTAGACTTGTGATCATGCTAGCATCCCACCATACAAGCACAAAGCCACACATTAGTGCAGACAATGAGTAATTGTTAAACTCAGATTCTAACAAATGTGATTAGTGCAACTCTATAGCATAATTTTTTAAAGACCAACCCCCAATGAAAATGGTGTTTTTGGTGTTTTTAACGTATTCTTGTAGCATATTTTTCTGATGATAGAGGAGAAATGTATAAAAAAACAAGCTTAAAACTGAATTTCAGAGTATTTCTTTGAGAATGTGTTTTATAAAATCATTGTAAATCAGGAGCAGACGAAAAAATGTAATTGGAAATAGCTTGTAGACATGACATAGGTTCTACAGTTGCCAAGCAACAAGCTCCTTGCTCCACTCCATTCCGATGGACCCACTTGGAGACAAATAGATGCATGTACGTCTTTTTTTTCCTCAAATGTGCTGGGATCTGACTCAGAACTGTATGTATGGATAGCTCCAATATTGCTCACCACTTTTGTTACACCGTAATGCTAGATTGGGGGTGTGAGGGGCTGTAAGCTAGTGGGAGAGCACGTCAACACATGGATGATGGGAGGGGGATGAGCTTACTTTACGCCAAACAGTCTCGTCTACTAATCAGAGGTGAATTTCTAATGAACGTCTACCGCTTTGCAGAAACTGTGCTAGAATGTCCTAGAAAACGACACAGGCTTTGAAATGAATCGTAATTAAAAGACCACTGGGAGCGTTTTTAAAATAGATAAAAAGATGATTGGAGTAGAACTTTAAGGTAGTGGTTGATAATTTCAGGTTAGAAGAGCTTTTCTTTAAGGGAATGGACTTGATTTCTCCAATTAAAACTTTAGTAAAACAGTAAGTGAAACAAACGGTTTATGCACTCTTGTTTAATTGTTGTTCACCTTTCGGCACATCCTGTCAGGGGACTACAAAGGGACTACAACAAGCTGTGGCTCAAAGTGGAGAGGAGATTGTTTGCTTCTCCGTGCAGATCAAAATCACAACTTTACTTATCACAGCAGCAGTGAGGACACTTGCTCATAAAACTAATAAATTGCCAGCTTTTTGTTTTAAGCAACAGTTTATTGTTATTGTTACTGTCAAGGTGTTCCACTTAAATCTTCTCAGTGTTTTCCCTTTTTCCTGTTTTTGTTATTTGTGCAAACTCAACTAAACCTTATCAGCACTGAAACCTTTTGCAGATTTACAGGGGTTGGTAACCTTTGCTTACATAGGATGTGGTCATACAGTGCTACCAGACAGCTATAGTCACGTAAGCAGCTTGTCATAAAACATTATATCAATAAGAAGCTGTAGTTCATAACTTAAAGAGAACCTATACATTTATTCCAGAATCAACCGATCTTTTTACCTCCAAAAGCATGTTGTATAAAACATGATCAAATACTCAAAATATTACAGTTTCACCACATAGGCTCATACTTTTTAAAACTATACAACTGTCTGGGATTTGAAAATGAAACCTGCCTACCTCTGCCTTATAACATGTTTACATTTAATATGATGTTCTTCTGTTGGGCAAAGTGATGCGATTAAGTTCTCACATTGCAACAGACCCATATTTTGCATCGGGTGAAATTGTTGCTAAAGTACATACAGTACATGCGCATTTCAAACACACAATGATTTAATTAGTTAACACACCTAAAGATTAGTGTAAAATGCACCAAAAAGGGACTTTTAAAACTGACTGTTTAGATATTACACACTCTAACACATTCAAGTAGGATTAGTGATAAAACCTTTTGATTTGAGTTTGTTTCTAGTGAATATCTGGTTACAGTTGATGGTCACATACTAACCACTAATCAAAGAAAAAAGTGTGGTTTTTATTTTAACAGTTCTGAATCCACATTTGTGTTTTGAAAATTTTGACCAACAAACTGACTCCATCTTAGATGTTCTGGAAAGATTAGAAATATTAAATGTTGAAGTTTTTGAAAATCTATAGATTTATAAGAAATGAAGAGTTTTTATTTTGCGTCTTTTGACATATTTCCATCTGTAAATATTTCCTGGAACATATTTCTGCTTCATAAAATCCTGTATTTGTGTCACTTTAAATTCTCTATTACAAAAACATTGTTTATTTTTTCTTTTTTGTAAAGGTCTCTAACAGTCTCATTATCTCCAACCATGTTTTTTTTTGTATTAACTGAGTCACCTGCTGGGGTACAAATGGAGGATAACAAAACTTAAGGCACTTTAACGTGAAAGAAAAAGGGCATTTCATATATGAGAAATACCTAAACTAACTCAGTGTATTAAGTGATTCAGCGATTGTTTGTTGTTTCTGAGTTTACATTGAAAAACACTTCATGTGTGACGGCGACAGTGCTTTATGAACGAGCTTCTGAACTATATTGTTTTTTTTGTACAGCGTATGTTCATATGTATCTATATAAAGTATGTGTAATAATTTTATTTGTATCTGTATTGACATTTGATGCTTTACCTTTTAAATACAATACATTAACTGCCACTGGTTTCTTTTATGTCTCGCCATTAATAGCTGTCACACCGTCCTTTGGAGTTTAGTTAAAATAAAAAACTACACTGTTTTGTAAAAGAAAACAAAAAAAATATTTTTGTCCAAAAAAATCAAAACATTAAACAAAAAAAAAATTAATTTGACAAAAATGTTTCCTATCTTTGATATCACAGCCACTCAACAATCATAAAAATATCTAATGAATTCATTAGAAAAACAGAAACGTACACATATGTGCTTCCACAGCAATATAATACGCAGATTCAAATGTAAAGTCAATTAATAAAATGTCATCTGTGAGGAGCTGGATGACAGGATGTTGTTGTTTGCAATGTATTCTTGGGTTCATTGCAAATCAAAGGAGTTTCTAAAAGGTGCTATACATTTCAGCTTTGTTAGAAATCTGTTTATGATTTAAAAATAAATATCAATCAGTGCTAACAAACAGAATTAAAAAAACACTTGATTTTTCTGAAGAAAAGTTTCATTCCTATTTCTATCTTGGTGAATTTAGTTTGTGTCTTCTTTGCATTATTTCATGTGGTTTCTCTATAGATCAGGGGTTCTCAAGTTTTTACAGTTGAAGGCCAAATTAAGAGCTCGAGACTGATGTTTTTTTTAATTACTTATGTTTAGGGTCTCAAACTCATTTTACCTTGGAGCCACTAAAGGCTGAGGCTGGGCCGGAACTTCAGCGTGCATGCACGAGCACGCAGCTCGTGGGTGTCTGGGAGCCAAGGCTAATTTGATTTAGATTTTTAAAAAATTTTAATCTTCTAAGTTTAAAAAAAAAAAAATTATAACACAAAATAAGATGAAAAAGGACCTTAGTGTAACCAAATTAGTAACTTGTTCTGTTAGATCCTTTCTTTTGTTGTAAATTTTAATGCGCATGTCGTGTACTAGGAACTGTACTGTTTTATTAACTGTTTTCTGTACAAAATGAAAGTTTAATTAAACTCTCAGTCAATCAACAAACACATAAACAAATTAAAACTCTAAAAATAAATGAATGAATAAGAAACAACTATCAATAATAAACAGTTCAGTTAACATTGTTGCATTTTAAAAGTTAAACACCAAATAAGCTTAAACTTCACAGTCCTTTAACCTCCATCAATGAGTTCTTCTGAACATGGCTTCTCTTGTATACTTCTTGCTGGACACTTGGCAGAATTTTCTCTCCATAGATGATCCACATTTGGTTTGATGGAGGAAGCAGCAGAGAGCCTCGGGATGACTTCAAGATGATTGTCAGTAAGTCTGAACCTGTACTTGGACTTAATGAATAATTAATGTGGAGAGGAGCTTTTTGCACAAGTATGTGCTCCCAATTTGGAATCTGAGCAGAATGCCATTTTGTAAACATAATCTGATGTACAGCACAGCCTCGTTGTAGTTGTTGGAGCTTATTGTTGTGCTTCTCGCAGGTAAATTTGTCATGGTTTTTATAATTTGTGACGATTTATATTGAATTCTTTGAGCATTGCATTTATCTGCTTACAAATCAGGTATGTGACTTTATTCTGCCAATGAGGTTCAACAATATAAGTATTTTTCCACTTTGCTTAAAAGCGCCTTTTCTCCTCGCCACCACAATGCTTTTTCCTCAAAGGAACCTGCTCTGGCTCTTTCTCTCCAAATCCCGCTCATTCCCCTGCTGTGACTCAATACTGCCTCCTTTCTCCACAGAGGCAACGGCAAAGAAAATGTTGTCTGCCCTCTAGACGATGTTTTAATATCAGTGAGATTTGTTTGACATGTGGGCAAAAATGCTGAAGAATCCCAGCTAGCTGAACATTTACCTGAAAAAAAAATGAGCTACATGGAGATTTTCTTTTAAAGTTGCATAACCATCAGTCTGAGATCAGTTTTGAACGTCAGTGTCAGGAACACTGTACTGGTACGGGTACACAGTGGAAACATGCTGCAAGGTGGAGGAGGGGACGGGTGTTAAGGTACGCTGATAAGTGTTTATGGAATGACTGTTTTGGTCCAGTTGTTTAGCCTATTCAGACTAAAGAAACTAAGAGCAGAACCAGAGCTCAGACCGATTGGAAATGAACAGAGACCACCTCGAAAGATGGATTGGAGAGCGGTTCCAGGTCCAGGTCCAGGTCTAGGGACCATTTGGATGTATTTAGACAGAAAATTTGATCAGGGAAATCAACTCTGGTTCACAATAAGCAAACTGAATGTGTCCAGTCTGAAAACACCCTAAAATTCTGGAATTTATTGGAGTTTCATGTTGAATAATTTCTCATTAATCAGTTAAAATCTTTGTTGAAACTTCCAGTATTGAAAGAAACATTTTTAAATTTTACTGGCTGTGCTAAATCCTTCCATCCATCTACTTAACCTGCTTCATCCCTTTCGGAGTCATGGGGTTGCTAGAGCCTGACTTGGCTACTGTTGCGTGAAGGTGGGGTACACCCTGGACCGGTCGACAGTCTGTTGCAAGGCCACACAACCACACAGCCATGAGTTCATACACACTGAACAAGCTCATGCGACTTACCCCAACAGAACGGTTGGTAACTCACACTGACTCAGATTGCTTGTGAACTTCTGCAAGCAGCCTCTGCTGCAAACCTCGCAGACCTCTGAACTCATGTAGGTTCTGCAAGAACCCACCATTTAAATATGAAGTCATAATAAACAAACCCTCATTCCGCCGTGACTTTGGAGAATATTAACACTTCTTTTTTCTTGAATCAGTGGATTTACAAAGTTGAGCATACTTTTCTTAACTTTCTAATCTGAGTGTGAATATCTATATTACACAAACTCACCATTAAGTCCAACATCATGCAATATCTCAGCGTCTCCTCGTCCATGGTGTTATGCGGCCGAAATTGCGTTCTAGCTCACACTTTGAGACCCCCGTGTCAGCAAAAATGACGTAATGTTTACAACATTGTGAAACAGTACAGCAATGCATGTGAGTGCCTCTGGTACTTTTCATGTTAGGTGAAGGCTCCGGCGTCAGACCGCATGTGGTGTGAGCCCAAGGTAAGACTTTACTAAGTTAAATTGATCTTTATAGTGCATTGTAATGTTTTTTTTTGGCACAAAATTCACCCTAAAGGCAGCCACTTGCATTCACAGGAAAACCTGAACTTGTCAGGGTTGACGGGTGGACACAAACGCAGACGGCAATAGAAATGAATAGTCTTTCATTTAATTACTCGAAAGAACACAAGAGCAATTCCTAGAAGGCACAGAACCACCCGACAACCCGTGCAAGGGAGACGAGGGTATATAACAGGGAGAGAGGATTAGTTAACAACATACAGGTGTGCCAGGAGGGAGGGAACACACAAGGAGGGAAGTGTCAAGTGAACTGAGAAGAAACGGTGAGCACAGGAAATACAACAAAATAAAACAGGAAGTGAAAAACACAACAACAATTTATGTCCTGGGTCCATAACCCCACAGAACTCTTTTAAGTGATTTGTTGATACATTTACATAACCTGCTTTTTTTTATTCCAGGAAGTGCAGCTTGGCTAAATAAATGCTTGTCCATATTACTGAGAAAATGAATCACTTTTATTATGTCATAAAGCCTACAGGAGGGGAAGAACACATGACTAAAGTTGCCAAAAACAAGGACACAGCACAAAACATATTTATAACCAATATTTGTTTTTGCAACATTTTATCAAGTGAAGTAAGGACAATTGCACACATTTTTTTTCAGGTTTGTTCAGCTAGAGTATATTTCACTTCCTTCCTGTGGTTCTATCTATAGCTGCAGGCTCTGTGTCTTCGGTGTCTTTTGTATCCTTGCTTCACATGAACATTGCTTCCTGCCCTGATCTGTTACTTTACCAACATGAGCAGACTTAAAAAAATTCTTCTTCTAAATTGCTTGGTTTTTACAGGTAAGATCAAATTTTTGACTTTTGAAAGGCTGATTCTAAAACCAAATTGCATGCTAAAAGTCAAACTAATATAGAAATAAATTAAAATATTCTGTTATGTAGGTTGGGGGGACATGGGGTTTGATTGTTGCTTGGTATTCAAATATTTTAAGTGATGCTTGTGTGCATTTGTGTGTGTATTTATGGAACAACCATATAAGTCTTAAATTACACTGAAACTGTAAACAACAACAACTATTTGTTAAATGGAGTTTAATAAAACACTTCAAAACATTTTTGTTTAAACGCAAAATTTACCAGATGTGGCTTTTTCAATGGCACGTATTAATTTGTGATTTAATGAAAAAATTAATGTAAAAAGTGTAGAATCAATAAATATTTACTATTTTTTACAGTTTGCTTCCCAAGACGGGATTTTGATAAAGATAAAAACCACAAAAAAAAAACTACAGTTCTGTTTAAAAATACTTTACAGAAATATGTAACTATGATTTCATAAGTAGAATAAACAAAATCAAGAATACGATTTCTGTCTGCTGAAGCGCCCCATATGTTTTTTTTTTACTGGTTGATACACACAAGAAATGATGCAAAAGTGTGTGTACGCCAGCATAACACGTGGTCCCCACTGTTTCAAAGTTTCAATTCCTTCTTGTCACCTAAGCTACCTTCTTCCTGTCTGCTGTTTGTATTTGTATATTCCACTCTCTCATAGATAAATCATCTGCAAAGACTGCCAAATTTACCCCTCAAATCAACAGAAACTGAGAGGAAATGTGTGAGTAACCCAACCTGGGTGAAACATACTCCCACCTGTGGCAAAACTGGTGGTTTTTGAGACAAGATGCAGTTTTTCCTCACAATAAAACTAAGACATGCAATAAAATACAAACATTGTTAATGCATGGGTTGTATATACTCTTCCTTTTTTTGTTTTTAAATTAATGAGTGCTAGAATGTTTTTTTTAAGAATGGGATTAAAAAAACTCAAGTAAAGAAATTACCGATGAAGATATTTTGCATATTACTTAAAGGGTTTAGCTTAGATGTTGTTGGTGAGCATAAACTATAGGTTCCCTTCACAGACATCTGTTCTGAAAGACACATTAGTTGTCAAACACGTGAATCTGGAACGTTTCAGATGATCATTGGAACCATTTGGTCGTTCAACCCACTCAAGTCAAGTCCTTAATGCTAAGGGAGAAGCAGGGATTTGAACCCACAGCTTTTCAATTCCATAGTAATGACTGCACCACTGGGGTACTGTAAAAACTTAACCCTGGTGAACCCACCAATGATTTTCATCAGGGCTTTTAAAGTAAATTTAAAAAGCTTATTTTTTATGTGTTCATTTTGGAAAGCAGCAATTAACAGCATTGAAAAAAATCAAATAAAAACAGAAAATTTGAAACAAATTCCATTAAAAAAAAAAAAAAAAAAAAAAAAACCCTCAAGGGTCCTGGAATTTGGTTTTGTTTAAAATATTTTTGGGATCATTTTGTATTTGTTTGACAAAAGGTGTAGGAGGTGACCCAAAAATTACACTTCTATTTCACATTTATGTGCCCAAAAAGCTTTGAAGTTTTCAGAAAAAAATCCTGCCCAATATAAAAAAAATGGATAAAATCCTCCTTTACCGCCGTGTAATGCTGTGTGAGCAAAACGTATTCTAGGGTAAAAACATCAAGGCTTGACAAACTACACCAGTGGGAGAACATGAGCAACATTATTCATAATTGTAATATTTTGGAATCAGGTAGGATTTTATTTCACAAAAGTGGCAACATTTTAGTTCAAATTACCATGCGGTTCAATTATCTGTTGGTTTTTGCTCACATAAAACTGCATCAATTATCACATCCAAAGAGTTCGATTTTCAGGTTGCTAATTGCTTATGCTGTTGCCACAACTGCCCTTGCTGGTGGACACAGGCTGTCTGCGGGGAAAAATGGGCAAACCTGTACGGAGCACTCCAAAAATTTAAGATCGAAGCCCGCTTGGTAAGCCCGTAGAGTGAAAATGTTTATGCACATTTTTTCTTCGGGGAAGCTGTGGGCTACAGGTCAAAGAGAACACTTAAATAACCCGCAAGTGTAAGTAGGGGTAAAATAGATAAGACAGCGGCTCGTTTTGCAGATTTTTCCTTTATTCAACCCCTCCAAACCCTGTGCACTTGACGGGGATGAGATAATCAGAGTGTAATTTGTATCCACGAGCACTTATGCATCGGCCGCACAACCCGTGCAGTCAGCATTTGTGCGTGGTCAGTCAGGGGTCAGTACTCGTACTTTACCAACGACTAAAGTATGGCATAAAGACACTGTACAATAGCATCACCAGTATGTGCATGTGACCTGGGCATTACACAGCTCTGTTCCTGCAATGTTTCTCACATAAACAAACTCAATGACACTTTAGGCCAAGATTGGAGATGAGCGACATCTAAGGTAATTTTGCCATTTTTCTGGCAAAAAATTCCCCAAACACAAGAAAAAAACACTTTAGGTCCAGGTTTTGTTTTAGTTTTTTTTTATTCGACTCTTGCTTTGTTTATAATTTAGGATGACAAAATCAATTTTCTCTGGTTCCCATAGCTAATCTATCAAACGGAACAAAAATAAAAATGTTTATAAAACTGTTTACGTAAAAACTAACAGAACAGCTGCTTTATGATGGAAAATCATACCAGAAGTTGCATTCAATGAAATCTGAAATCACCATTTCA
Organism: Oryzias celebensis; assembly: GCA_014656515.1. Classification (NCBI taxonomy): domain Eukaryota; kingdom Metazoa; phylum Chordata; class Actinopteri; order Beloniformes; family Adrianichthyidae; genus Oryzias; species Oryzias celebensis. The sequence continues at coordinate 15,447,177 of BNCR01000016.1, forward strand.
TTTTCCCAGTGTTTGCCCTTATCATGGTTCTGGCTGGAGGTGGTGTCTGTATTTTTAAATGTCAGTGATGACCTCCCCAAAATGTAGAGATCTTTGGGTATTTGCTTGTATTTTCTATCCTCACGGCTCAGTGGGATTTGATCAGTTCTCTCAGTGCATGAAATGCCATAGTCCAAAGATATGCTTCACAGGTTGATTGGTTACTCTAATTGTCCCCATGTGTGACTGCTGGGTGTGTGTGATTGTGTGGCTTGGTGTAACAAAGAGTCAGAGGCGGTCAGATTCATTTACACTATTAGCGACGGCATGGACTTGTGGTCGAAGCAGGCGGGTGACAGGAGAGGTAGAGGATCAGAACCAGGTTGATAACAAAGAGGTTGCAGGAAAGCGTGCTCAGAATTGTCAAAGCAAAAGATACTTAACGCTGAGCAGAGCTAGGAGCTCTGACTAAAACTGTGGAAGGTGGGTGGTGATGAGTCACAGCTCTGGGACTCCTGGAAGTGGCTGCATGGGTCGCTGGGTATTGTAGTGAGGTGAAGAAGGAAGTAGTCAGAACTCTGGAGACCATCAGAGGGGCAGACAGAGGGCAGCCTCCTGACACCCCGGAACAGGCTGGAAACCTGTCCAGGTTGTATCCAACGTTGCCCAACAGTACCCACGTCAGGCTCTGGCTGCCCTGTGACTCCAAAGGGGATAAATCAGGCTAAGAAAATGGATGGATGGGATTTGATTGTTCGCTAAGCTTTAATAGAAATCTACCCTTGGTGTGTTCAGGCAAAAAATCTTCAGTAACAACCATTTTGAGCAACATTTAAGTGTCTACATTGCTTCGCACATCAATTCTACTCTTTTTTTTTATTTTCCCCAAATAATTTGTGTTGAGCAGCTACTTCGTTCTGTTTGAAGCTACATACCAATTTGTCTTCTTCACTTTTACTGGCATATTGATTCCATCAATCCATCTTCAGGACCCAGTGAATCAAGGGGCAAAAAGAGTCACTCATCTTTTTTTAATCTATTTTCAAAGTGTTCCTAGTGGTCTTTTAATTGTGATTTAATTATGATAATGACATTTTTTTTCCACAATAAAAAACAAACAAACCTGTGTTGTTTTCTAGGATAATGTTTCTACTGAGCGGAAGTAGTTCATTAAAAATTCACCTCTGAGTTGTGGGCGAGATTGTGGTGCAGAGTGATGCCTTCACACTCTCTCCCACTAGCTTACAGCCCCTCACAATCCTAAGTGTTGGGAATATTGTATATAAATTATGCCATGTTCTATTCCCAACTTCTAGCCTGCATCACACTGCAACAGAAGATTTCAGTCAGCCAACACCCTGAACTTTATGGTGTTTTTCTAAGGAGGAAGGGTGCCATTCCCCCACGTTTGACCCATGTTTGAACTGTACTCACAAACCTGTGTTGTTTCTCTTTTATGTGACACATCTGTTCTCTGTTGATAACATGCTGTGAGAGCTTCCTTTATCTTTATATGGAAGAAACAGGTTTCACCTATGACCTATTCTACCCCTCCCTAATCAGTTGAAACCTCGGGTAATTAGGGGCGTTCCTATCTAATAAAGGCAGCGAGAATTCTGGGCTGATCAGAATGTTTGTAGGAGCTTGTAACTGAGCAGCCTATGAATATTCTCCCTGCAGGTGAAGACTATATTTGACTCTCTCGTATTTCTTTTCAGATTTACTAATGTTTGGGTTTTAAACCTAACACTAAGCCAACATTAGCACGGCGAGCACTGAAAGTGCAATCCAGCCGCGCAGTTTTGAGCCAGAAATTGAAAACGTACAGTGATCTATCAATTCATCTAAAAGGGGATCCATCAGAATGGAGCAGAGTAGGTGTGGCCCACCAATTGTAGTTTGTACCTAACAAGTACAAGCTTTTTCCAACTGAATTTTGTTGTCTGCTACTGACTCACAACAATTTGAATAAAGAAAATACTCAGACACACAGTTTCTATCTTAACTTTGTTTACATATGTCCAAGGTGCAGAAAAAAGAGGCGCATATTTAACTTTGATTGTCTTACCGGTATTGGTATGCTTTTTTTTAACTCAAAGATAATTTGGGAATATATATTTGTATTAATAAATTATAAAAAAAATTGACATATTTTTTCTTGAACTTTTTTAGGAATTCTGGGAAACCTACATGAACCAACGATACACTACAAACAAGAAAACCATCAAGCATGCCTTCACGTCAGTGAACCACCACCTCTTAAAAATGCCCAGTGGTCATTTGAAAACACCTTCCTTGGCAATGACAAAGATATAAATCCGTCGTACAAAAACAAAGTAACAATAAACCCAATAAACATGACTTTATGCATAAACAACATGAGCGCTTTAGATACTGGCCTTTATGAATTTACACACACCAATATAAATTATACTCTAATAAAGCACAAACACAAAGTCTTCATGGAAAGTAAGTTTTGTGTTTTCATTTCACTTAAAGTACAGACATAGAGAACGTCATCATGATGTTTAATAATTGCTTTATGTGTTTATTTTTTCTAAGGAAACGTTCCTAAACCACAGATGACAGTGAAATCAGTGCTGCTCTCCAACCGGTCTGCACTGCCCTGCAATTTCAATGTGACGTGCTCCATCCAGAACCACTTGCTGGTGTCATTTTGTGAGGAAAAAAGCTGTGAAACGTCACAGGGGACGTTTGGCAACCTCAACATTAGCGTCTATGTGAAAAACAAAACCGTTGTCTGCAGCGGCAACAACCATGTGAGCGCCACCGCCATTTCACAAAGTCTACCACCTCAGTGTAGGTATCAAGTTTTTATGTGGCCTTTACCAAAGCTCTGAAGTTTACCAAATCAAACAAACTTTTTCTGGCATCTTAAGGCATTTTATCTTTAATTTAAAAATGACAACAGTGAGATACAAGCATTTTTCTATCAGAGTTTTGCAACATAGGGAGACAATCAAGAGCATTTCCGTTTAAGACAGAATGAGTTATCTGAAAACAAAAATAAAACATGACGAGCCCTACCAGAAAAAGAGATATTTTTCTAATCTATTCATCAAAAGCAACAATGTGTGCAACGTTAGTTCTTTCCTATAAGGTGCAACCTTTAGAGAAATTGAAAATGTTTCTGAAAGGAGTTTTAACCACCTTTGACCTTCAAGTTTAGTCTTCAATTTCATGATTGATGAAATGGCAGAAAAAGATAGACTCTACACTCAGCTTTTTACTCCTAAAATATTCTTAAGAAAAGATTAGATGAAAAATTACATTTTTGAATAAACTTCTCAAAATGAAAGATAGCAAAGACACTGCAATGTTCAACTAAACTCATTTTTCTATGTAGAGCTGTGCATCTACACCCACTGATCACTTTATTAGGTCTACCTTGCTAGTACCGGGTTAAACCCCCTTTTGTCTTCAGAATTGCCTTAATCCTTGGTGGTATAGATTCAACAAGGTTCTGGAACCATTTCTCAGTTTGTTTGTTCCATATTAACATGATAACATGATATTAACATGATTTTGCTGGAAGTAGCCATCTAAAGAAGGTACCGTGTAGTCATAAAGGGATGGACACGGTCAGCAACAATACGCAGGTAGGCTGTGGTGTTGAAACCATGATCAATTGGTTCTAAAATATGTCAAGAAAATATTCCCCACACCATTACACCACCACCACCGGCCTGACCTGTTAATTCAAGGCAGGATGGATCCATGGATGGATCCATGCTTTTATGTTGTTGATGACAAACTCTGACCCTACAGCAGAAATGGAGGCTCATGAGACCAGACAACATTTTTCCTATCTGTTATTGTATTTCCGACCATGCTCACTGGATATTTTCTCTTTTACGGACCATTCTCTGAAGTTCAGTTAATGAACAGTTGGACAGGTGTGCTTGATAACGTGGACACTGCAACTGTTCAGAAATAAAAGAACACAAAGTCTAATGAACATGAGGAACATTGCTAAACGCTTTTCTTCAGAATGTTATGAAAAACAGATAAAATCTGAAAGACAAATTAATTAATTATTGGCAGTTTTCTTTTATATTCTTGTAAAAATGCTATAACTTTTAATCATGTTTGTCTTTAAAATATTGTTGCATTTAAAACTTTATTTTTCCTGCATTTCCAGGTTTTGCTGATGATCATAGACCCAAAGATGATAAAATCAATCCGAGTGTTCTGTACTCCATCATTGGGTTTTTCATTGCTCTTTTCAGTGCTGCCTTTTTAATTGCATGTGGGATATCAAAATTCAGACACCATCAGGTATTTTCATTGAACTATTGTCTAATGTTATGACTTTGAATCTTTAAATGATGACTTCTAAACATTGTGGAATTTTTTTTTTTATCCAGACAACTCTTTCTACAGTTCGGATCACCCAAAGTGCCCCATTACAGAGTGATCAGCGACCTGAGCCCAGACTCTCCGAATCTTCCTCTAGTGATGCTGAACCCTCCTATGAGAATCTGGATGACACTCAGATCAGAGAGAGGAGCAGCCCAACCGAAGACCAGGAAGTCAAGGAGGTAGAGAGGGTGGATACAGTCTACAGCGTGCTAGGAGCTGCCTCCTCCAGCATCCAGCCTGATAGCAGGAAAAAGCGCAGCACAAAACGGTTTGACCTCAGAGTATGCCATCGCCAATGAGCCACAGAGCACCGCAGAAACAGATTGTAAAAGCCAACAGGAGAAAAAACAATAAGACAGATGAGAACTTGCCAACATTTGAATATATTCTCTGGAAAACAATGCTGTTGGTCAGATTTATGGTTCAGATAACAAAATGTTTAAAATATTCTTCATAAGTGACTCAAGTTTATGCTCTGGGTGTGACCGTGACACCCAATAACTCCAAATGGACATAGAAAAAGAGGAAAAAAGGGCAAAATACAAAATAATGGAGATCATACATGATAAATGCATTTGGAAGTGGTTTAAGTGTGCATAATTGTACTGTTTTTGCTTCAGTGTTTAAGAGGTACTATGGTGCAGCAAAAAATTGTTATGTTTTTGCAGAGCATAAATGTGAAGTGCTTTGCAAATTTAAATGTGTTTTCTAATAAACTTTATCAACTTGAAGGTTTTGACTCTGTGTCACTATGATTTTATTACGTCTTTCCTTTAGAAGGACAGACATCTAAGGAACAACCTTCAAAGAATTCTGCAAAATCCTGTCTTACACAAATGTTTAGATTTCATAAAAAGAAATCACAGAAGAAAAACTGTTTATTTTGTTACAGAGTTTTAATGTGGATACATAAATTTGTATGAATTTAATGTAGATACTTAAATGTAGTAGTTTCTACATAATATCTGTGCTCAGTGCTGTTTTGGATACTCACTCAAGCTTACCTCTTGTTTATGGTTGTGCAACAATTAAAAAAATGGGCTAAAAATCTGCCGAGTGGAGCTGCACCAGCAACTTTCTGTTACAGGAAAACTGGTAGGTCTGATTCTAAAGGTTCCAAAGCATGAAAAAAATGACAAATGTGAAATTAAGTTACTGGTGAAATTTACATTGTATGTGCTCTTTTAATTATTAAACACAAATTCCTCACATTATAAATACTTAATTTGGCCACAAGATGGCAGCATTGTTCAACAGGCGGGTAAAGGTTTGAGGGCAGCTACTTTCTGCTGCATGAAAGCTTGTGTCCAGATTTGAGGACAAATACATTTGCAGCTTGTTTTATTATTTTTTTCAAACAAGAAAATCTTCCATATTTTTAAGCAGAATATTTGGAAACAAGTTAAAAAAAATTAAATCTACTCTATGGACACAGAGTCTTAAAAATTGATGCACCATTCTTGCGCAGCACATTAGGAGACTGATCAGACAGCAAAATTGTTGCACAGCTGTAGGCTGATGACAGTGAAAGGCCATGCAGTTTTGTCACTCCTCCACATTTACAGGTTTGGGAGCTGATTCAGCGGGATCTTTTTTAGTTTAAAGCCCCTCCGTCAGAAACATCAAGAATGTGGGATTTAGGGTTGCGGGATCGATCAGAAAGGAAAAAGGAAAAAGAGGATTTGATCTTCAAGTACCCATTAGGAGATCAGTTAGGCTCTCCTAATCAACCTGTCACCTAACTTGAAGAAACCTGTTTTAACTCCTCACCTGTAGAAAAGACACCTTGCAACAGAATCAGTTGACCAGTCACACTCTCCAACATGGGAAAGACTAAAGTGGATTTATGTGAGAAGACTGTAGACCTGCATGAGACCGGAATGGGATACAGAACAACACTAAGAAGCTGGGGATTGAGGGGACAACTGTTGGCACAACTGTGCCAAAATAATCGAGCAGCCCAAAAGCAGGACAGGATAAAAAGTTTCAAAAAGCAAATAAAAACAGAAAATTAGAAAAAAATTAAATTGAAAAATTAAACAAAACAAAACAAAACAAAAAAAAAAAAATAGCAAGGGTACTGGAATTTGGTTTCATTTCAAATGTTTTTGGATCATTTTGTGTTTGTTTGACAAAAGGTGTAGGAGGATACCTAAAAATGACACTTGTATTTCACATTTATGTGCCCAAAAAGCTTTGAAGTTTTCAGAAAAAAATAGAAATAAATGAATAAAATGTCCCTCTCCCGCCATCTGATGCTGTGTGAGCAAAACGTATTCTAGGGTAACCCTAACCCTGACCCTAAGGTAAGGTATGAAAAGTTTCAAAAAGTAGAACATTTATTTTTCAAGATGACCTTTTTAAATAACTAGAATAGGTTCTTAAAAGAGGTCAACCAAACAGCAAGGAAACTCAAGTTTAAAGTTTAACAACAAAAGAAAATGCAACTTAATTTAACCCAACAACAAAGTAACAGAACAGAACTGACCTGCCTTAATGGACACATAAGGGGAACATATATAGTGGGTGATCAAACCACTTAAGACACACAACGACGACTGAAAAAGACAAATCCTAACAACAACAAAATATATAAACACATTAAATTAATCTTTTACATGTAAACTAATCTTAACATCCAGTTAACTATAAGAGAACAAGAATAACTAGAATTTAAAGCAAATAATATGAAACAAACAAAGTAATCTTCTCTTCCCCTCCTGATCATGGAAAAGTCCAATGAGCTTGTTGCTGACGTGTCTGTTTTCTGCCTCTGCAGCTGTTGTTATTTCAGGCCTGACGTCTTTCCTCCAGCAGGGGGCAGCATTATAGTATTGGACTCCTTGCACTGGTAACACAGAGAAATGACATATTAATGAACTCAAACAACAAAAAGGATAAATACATCGTGTGGTGCTGCATTTTACTGCCCCGGTGGTACTGCAATGGTGGCAGCCACCACAATGCTTTACATGCCAATGGTTTAACATCTGCAGTGCTGGCAAAGCATTCCTGCTTAAGAAGGCACATGTGCAAGCCCGCCTGAAGTTTGTTAATGAACACCTTCATAAATTAGGGAGTGAGTAGGAGAAGGTGCTGTGGTCAGATCAGTCCAAAATTGAGCTCTCCGACATCAACTCTACTTGTTGTGTGTGGAGGAGGAGAAATGCTGCCTGTGACCCCAAGAACACTGTCCCTATTGTTGGGCATGGAGGTGGAAACATTACGCTTTGGGGGTGTTTTTTCTGCACAGGGCTACTTCACTAGATGGGAGGATTGGTATGACTTTATGTGATCAGATTCCGAGTGATAACCTCTTTCCCCCTACTAGGTGGCTTAAAAATGGGTCTTCTAACAAACTAATGATCCAAAACCTGTAACCAAAGCATAAAAGGTTAATGAAGTGGCCCAGCAAAATTACGGCTCAATCCTTGGATCAAAAATGTCAACAAGGGAGCCAAACTAGTCTTTTGCTAAATTGCATTTAAAAAAGCATTTCTAGAAGAAAGATTTTAAAAATCTCAATTAGAACTGGAGATATAGCTCATTTATTTCTACAGATTCGTGAGTTTGTCTGTGGGCCTGCAGCTGTAAGAGGAAGAAAATCTCTAACCTCTCTGACTCTCTTTTTCTTCCCTCACCTCTGACTCAGCAGGAGCATTGTGTTGTTATTTCATGATCAGATAACCCCAGAGATCTGGAAATACCAAAACAAAATCAGCATGAATGTAATAACAGTACTGGAGAAAAAACTATTAAGACTTCATCAAGTCATTTTCTGTGACGTCAAAGTCAGTATGAAACTTACTGTTTTATTCTACAGCACAGACAAGAGAATGAGACACTTTGACCATTATAACCACCGTGAAAAATCCTTTGCAAAAAATACAGCCATGCACAAACCAGCAGCAATGACAAAAACACACAAGTTGGAGACATCAAAGTGGCTTTTTTGGCAGTTATCAAACCTCATTTGGTCTGGGTCAACTTCTGTGCCAAGACAGCTATCAAGTCCCTGACGGTCTTATGGCTAGGATTTGGCGCTTTCACCGCCACGGTCCGGTTTCAATTCCCGGTCAGGGAAGTGACTGAATGAGATGAGGTTGTCAATTCAACCACTGTGGAATTCAGGACACTAGAGTCACAGAATATCTATCAAGTGACTTCTTGCTAATGTTTTCCTGTAAAAACAATGTTCTATCACTAACTTAATCGATAGATGACATGTAACAGCACTAGAAAATGTGTTAAGCTTAACTCCATTAAACACACGAGTTCAAAACTTTACAGCAATCTAATGCATGTTGTGCACCTCATAAATAAAGGCAGAAAATTCAGTAGTGTTATTAGGAACCTTTAACATCCTAAACCAAATATTTTTTGCAGTGCACAGGAAGAAGCTGCATTGGCTGGGAATTGAACCCAGGTCAACTGCTTGGAAGGCAGCTATGCTACCACTATACCACCAATGCGAAAGAACTCACTAAAACACTACAAAAAAAAAGACAATGACGGATGTCTCCAAGCCAAAAATTTCATTCAAAACTTATTTGCTCATCTGCTTCCAATGAGCATGGATGTAATAACAGTACTGGAGAAAAAACTATTAAGACTTCATCAAGTCATTTTCTGTGACGTCAAAGTCAGTATGAAACTTACTGTTTTATTCTACAGCACAGACAAGAGAATGAGACACTTTGACCATTATAACCACCGTGAAAAATCCTTTGCAAAAAATACAGCCATGCACAAACCAGCAGCAATGACAAAAACACACAAGTTGGAGACATCAAAGTGGCTTTTTTGGCAGTTATCAAACCTCATTTGGTCTGGGTCAACTTCTGTGCCAAGACAGCTATCAAGTCCCTGATGGTCTAATGGCTAGGATTTGGCGCTTTCACCGCCACGGTCCGGTTTCAATTCCCGGTCAGGGAAGTGACTGAATGAGATGAGGTTGTCAATTCAACCACTGTGGAATTCAGGACACTAGAGTCACAGAATATCTATCAAGTGACTTCTTGCTAATGTTTTCCTGTAAAAACAATGTTCTATCACTAACTTAATCGATAGATGACATGTAACAGCACTAGAAAATGTGTTAAGCTTAATTCCATTAAACACACGAGTTCAAAACTTTACAGCAATCTAATGCATGTTGTGCACCTCATAAATAAAGGCAGAAAATTCAGTAGTGTTATTAGGAACCTTTAACATCCTAAACCAAATATGTTTTGCAGTGCACAGGAAGAAGCTGCATTGGCTGGGAATTGAACCCAGGTCAACTGCTTGGAAGGCAGCTATGCTACCACTATACCACCAATGCGAAAGAACTCACTAAAACACTACAAAAAAAAAAGACAATGACGGATGTCTCCAAGCCAAAAATTTCATTCAAAACTTATTTGCTCATCTGCTTCCAATGAGCATGGATGTAATAACAGTACTGGAGAAAAAACTATTAAGACTTCATCAAGTCATTTTCTGTGACGTCAAAGTCAGTATGAAACTTACTGTTTTATTCTACAGCACAGACAAGAGAATGAGACACTTTGACCATTATAACCACCGTGAAAAATCCTTTGCAAAAAATACAGCCATGCACAAACCAGCAGCAATGACAAAAACACACAAGTTGGAGACATCAAAGTGGCTTTTTTGGCAGTTATCAAACCTCATTTGGTCTGGGTCAACTTCTGTGCCAAGACAGCTATCAAGTCCCTGACGGTCTTATGGCTAGGATTTGGCGCTTTCACCGCCACGGTCCGGTTTCAATTCCCGGTCAGGGAAGTGACTGAATGAGATGAGGTTGTCAATTCAACCACTGTGGAATTCAGGACACTAGAGTCACAGAATAACTATCAAGTGACTTCTTGCTAATGTTTTCCTGTAAAAACAATAATCATTTAAGAAATTAATTGATAGATGACATGTAACAGCACTAAAAAATGTGTTAAGCTTAAATCCATTAAACACAGGAGTTCAAAACCTTTCAACAATATAATGCATGTTTTGCACCTCATAAATAAAGGCAGGACTCAGTCACTGATTCATGACAGGCTTGGAGGAGAGGGTGTGATGTGCTCTTTTAATTTTAAAAACAGCAAATACAATAACAAACTTTGTTCTTAGTCGTCTCTTTGGAAAAGGTTCCAGCAGATCTTAGGATCCACAATAAGCACAGTGAGGATTGATGGGCTGAGGTCTGGATCAGAATAATTTAAATTCAGATTTCCCACCAATATCTGAGTTTGAATTGTTTTTGAAATATCAATTACAGCTTCATTTGACATGTGGGGACAAGAGGTTAAAGTCTGATATGGATTCATTGTAAATATGTCTCTGCCAGCATACACAACATGTATATGCATAAAGAGTGTGTATGTGTCATGTCATTCATGTCGATGACTCTAGTGACTGTCTAGGAAATGCTTTCTCAGCTTTATTAGATAATGTTGGTTTCACACTAAGTGTTAAGAAACCCACTCACTGTCACAAGCACACCCTGGACCTTGTTTTAACTCCTGGTATAGAGATCAGCCAGCTGAGTGTGCTCCCTCATGACCCCATACTCTCAGATCACTTTCTAATATCCTTTCAGTTTGTTCTAGAGAATTCCACCGCTCCATAAATAAAGAACAGCTCAGAAGAACATTGACTGACCATTCTGTATCTGAATTTAAACTTACAGTCCAACCAATATTTAGTAACATGCTGAGCAAACACTCTGAGAGCAGCTCCCATAGTTTCAGTCCCAGAAAAAATGATCAGTTTGTTGATGACTCCATGGAGGAGAACACTTGATGTTGTTGCTCCTTTCAAACCAAATCTATTTAGACAAAACAGAGTATCACAGTTGGAGCTGACAGGAAAGCAGAGATTTGTCGTCGCAGACGGACGCCACTTTGTTCCTCCTGCTGGTTCCTGGTGTCCTCCTGCTGCGGCCCGATTGAATAAAAAAGCTTCCTGTTGAAATAACAAGCTGCATTTACTTTTGGGGCCTTTATTCTAATGTGTCAGCCTTCAATGCTCCTCACGACCTTTTGGAAGGCAGCAGTTCCAGTGAGCTGCTCAAATCCATTATTTGAATCAAGTGTGTTTAAAATATTTTTGTAAATAAACTGATGAAAAGCACTTTGTGTGGAATGCTCATATGGTTTTACGGAAACACACTACACTTTCTCTGAACTCAAGAGAGTGTTGCACTTATTTATAATATGTAAATATATAACTCATAATCCCGTGTTGGACAAAATGTTTACTATTTTGCCCAGCAGATGGTGTAACCCTGAGCAGAATTATTGACAAATGCTAAGAATTAATTCACAAGTTGTCCGTCTCTGGCTAGAGCAGCCAGAATTAATCTTCTTAGATGTCTGCTTCCCCTCCTGGCCTTCCTGTGCTTCATTTTGGCCCGTTTTCGGTTTAATCTTTACAGAAATATTTGAATTATTGTTAGCAGGAACACGGAAAAAGTACAGTAAAAAAATGCCTACCCGCACGAGCCCGTAAATGGTTCTATGGCGCGAAAATAAAAAATATTATGATGGACTAGTGATTTGACAGCTTTTTGATGAATAGAAACATTAAATATCGCCACAAACATGTTTGTAATTATATTTTTTACAAACCAGAATCATTTTCATCATTAAGACCACAGTAGATTCATAAATAGCCTTTGTAAACTGTTAATATTTATTATTTTCTTCGGAAAATTATTGACATCACCATCTGCGTTTAAAAAAAGGAGTTCGCCTCCAAATAAGGTGGTGGCGGTAATGCAACCATTTTCTTGTTTGTCCACCGCGATGTAAACAACACCTGAAGAAGAACGGCAACCAAAAAGTAGTGAGCATGGTGTCCAATGCTTTTAATATCCAGGGAACTACATAGTTCAGCACTGTATAGTGACACACTATATGGTTTTGTAGTAGTTAGGGGTTGGGGCATGAATTCAAACACAGGGGTAGAATACCTCATGCTACGACGTAAACAAAACTCACCCACGTGGAATGAGAGCGTATACACAACATTTTTACTTTAATGTGTGTGTAAACGGGCATTGTGCTAAAAGACCTAAAAGAATATGAAAAAAAAGGGAAAGAAAAAGCTTCAGCGGAGTCTGTGGCCGTTTATCGTTTTTCTGCTTTGCATTTGGGAGGAGGTAGGCTTTATTTTTATTACTGAAGTACTGAAATAGGAACCGAAACCGAATCAAAAGAACCTCTTTGGCACAGAAATTGAATAAAACCCAATCTGTGCCCAACACCAATTGTGACCACTTGCTAGATCCCTGCCATGTGAATGAAGCAGGAGGTCATGCCCCAGTGGGCCCCCGGCTGACATCTCCATGATTTTAAGTGGGAGAACAAAAGTAATTTTTGTTCTACATTTGAATGAAAAACATTTGAACTAATTCAGAACCTCCTTCATCAGAAACGACTTGAATGAGAGAGAGATTTGTTTTAACCATTCATTGGTTTATTGATCCCTGCTGTTGTCGTTTAACTGGAGTCTAACTGGACCAGAGGAACGGCCCACAGCCAGGACACCAGAGGCAGTGTGGCCACTAAAAATGTAACCATTTATTGAGTAAACAAATGGTTAAAAAAATAATAATAATACAATTTACATCTAAGCAAAAGAGAGAAAGAATCTAGAGAAACGACATGTCAGAAAGAAATGTCAAACCAATAAAATGCAGCTGTGATGATTACAAACCATCAGTTAAAGTCAAACAAACATACAATACTAGCAAAAGAAGGAAAAGCATCAAACAAACAGACCAAAAACTAAAGTTGTAAAGTATATATATAAAAAGAAAAACTTTAATTCTAGATTTGAACTCATTTGACCCAGAAAGTGCTCTTATAGAGCTGATAACAAAATGTTTTGATGCTTAGGAAGTTTTGATGTTGGTAAAAACACCCAACGAATTCAGATCCTGTTTACAAAACAGCACCAGACCTGAATTTCATTTGCAAGATAAATTCAGCTGCATGTTTATGTATTGTTTCTTTGGGTACGGGACCACTTCATTCAGCTAGTAATACATTTTGTGTGCCAGTGACAACTTTGCATGTGACAAATAAATCTGCATGCAGTTGTTTGTGACTTTGACAATCAAATGCATCTTTCTGATCTAAAGTGTTTGATTTGAGTTTGTATTAAACAGTACTTCACACTTTTCCACAATTCTACATTTGATCACCTGAAGCAAAGATCCTCTATTGTCAAGCATTGCTGAAGTCAAGGTGATGTAATGCAACAAATGTTCAAAATTAAAAGGAATGTAATGCTCTAATGCAAATGTGCTTAAATAATTAGTGAGTTAAATATTCACCTTAAGACCAATGTGAGCAATTTTGATTCCTCATTCAAAAACACTTCTTATTGACTTTCTAAAGAGCTTATGTGAAGTGTATGACTGTAAATGTGCTTTCCATTTGCAGATAATCAAAGATGAAAGATAAAACCCAGCAATCCATCTACAGTATCTATCCATTTCCTAAATCTGTTGAATTCCTTTTGGGGTTGCTGGTGCCCATCATGCTTTTGGGCAAACTCGGGGTACACCCTGGACAGGTTGCTGGCCTGTCACAAGGCAACACCCCCCAACACACACACACAGACACTCACACCTAGGGACAATGTAGAGTCATTAGTTAACCTAAGAAGCCTGTTTATGGACTGTGAGAGGAAACCAGAATGCCTGGAGTGGTTCCTGAAATAAATCAAGATCAATGTATACAAAAGCAAAGCGATCAAAAAAGTCATGAAGAACTTTGTTCACCGTAGCTTGAAAATCTGCAGGACCGTCAGTTAGACTGAATGGCTGAACCAGGCATTTAAAACGCCCTCTTCGACTAGTACCCTTCTCTGATTCTAATTTGGACATAAGCATTGATCCAGCTTTAGGGTTACCATGCTCATTTTTTCATGTATAAAAGTCAAAATATTTTGCAGAGCACCATAGGGAATCGAACCCTAACCTGCTAAAGCAGGCATGCCATCATCAGTCTCTTTATTTTTTTGACCAAACATGAAATGAACCGAGCGTAGCCTTGTGCTTCATCCAAATTTCAGGGGTATAAATATATCTATCTATAATCATATAACGTATATATTATTTAGAACATCTAGATTAAAACAGACCAGAGGTATGCCTGGAAACTGCCAAACTAAGGCTCCTGGCCTTGAGCAGCCGCATAAAGACGTACACAAGAGACAATGACACCAGACGGATAAACAGGCTGTTCACAACTCAGCCTGTGAAAGTGTACGCTCAGTGGCAAAGTCCTACCAGCAGAGCAGACCCACTAAGGCAGGAAACTGAACAGTACTGGAAAAGTATATGAGAAAAAGAGAATAACAGCAATGCTTCAATGACTGGTCTCACCGAAAAACCTCTCTGAACAGAATCCAGTAACCATCACAGTGGCAGCCTCAGGTATGAAAAACTGGACACCACCGGGCCCTGACATGATACATGCATACTGGCTTATAAACTCACTGCACTCCATGAGCGCCTGGCAGCACAAATGAACCAGCTGCTAAGAGATGGGATTCACCCTGCATGGCTAATGGAAAGGGGAACAATCCTGATCCAGAAGGATCTCTTAGACGGTGCAGTTCCATCCAGCTACCGTTACATGGAAGTAACAGCCGTTACAAACTAGTTCATGAGTCATTACTACAGTTCTGGCTTCAGGGTGAGACCCTGTGACTCTTGTTGGGAAGAATAATTGTATCCTGTAAGAAAATGTTTTTTGTTTGAATCACCCTTAGTCTGGCCCGTCCCCCAGCAGCAGTTTGCCATGAAACAGCCCAACAGGGCAAACGCTTCACAGACACAACTCCTGGGATCATTCAGGCACGCAAACCCCTCCACCACGATAAGGTGGTGATTCAGGGAGGGGAATACATCAGTCACTAGCCAATTACTAACAATTATAGTGCGGAAAATGAAGAAAACCCACAGGACTGCCAGGATTTATTTTAGTTATTTCCCTATAAATTTTGGTGACTGATGCTTTTTTTTTTCATTAAATTGAATTATTTCATTATTTTTATAATTTATCTTTGTTTTATATTGGGGGTAATACTTTGAGCTGTACCTCTTTACTTCTTGATTCTTCCGCTTTTGGTCTACACCTGTGTAAAGGTCACTAAATATTTACCAATGCATTTGTAAAGGTGGGGGGAACCGAAGCGCTCGGAGAAAACCCACGCAGACGCGGCTCTGTCAGCCAACCATGTTCACCAACAGACCAACGTGCTGCCCCTGTTTTTAGAAGCTCATTTTGGGGACAGATTTTCCAGAGAGTGTAGAGGAACTTTTAGGGAAGAAGGATTTTCTTCTTGGGTTTGGAGGTACAGACCTGCAGTCAGTGGCCCAATTGTTGAAGGAACTTTGAGAGGGATTTTTCAATCTGTAAGTGTGTCTGTCCTTCATCTTGGAGGGAGGGGTGAGTGTGTTCAGGGCAGGGGGCTGATTGGTTTAGGACAATGTAATGTGTAACATTTTTCTGTTAATTTGGGTGCGTTTTGCAATGTTTTTTTTTTTTTTTTTTTATTTATTTATTTTTTTTTAATGTTGTTGAGTTCATCAAACAAAACAAACTTTTTAAATAAAAGAAGTTTTCATACATTGCTCAGCTTTAAGAGTTTTAGAGTTAAATACAAAAACAGATAAAAAAACCCAATCCACCCTTTACCACCCCAACAATACAAATAAAATCAAATACATAGAATAAATGAAATACAAAAAAATAACTTTTTATGTTTACAAAAATAAAAAAAAAACTGTAGATAAAGTTTCTAAAAGCTAAACTAAACATTTGGGTTTGGAGCCTACATTAACCCTACAAATAGTCTCTAATATTTGTTTCCTTGGTTCTACAAAAACATTTATGTACACACAAAGAAATAAAACAAAAAAAACTGTAGATAAAGTGAACTAAAAGCTGAACTAAACAGTTGGGTTTGGAGCCTACACTAAGCCTACATATAGTCTCTAACTAACCCTTGATTCCTCAGTTCTAACACACCATTCCCACTTCAGGGTATTTTGCGGTGGTTTTAGTTTTTTGTTTCATTAGTTGTCGGAGAAAAAACCTCTCTATTTTCAGAGAATTCCATTTCTCCTTCTCTTCTCTTCTTTTTCTTTTTCTGAAAAGTTTGACATAATCTATGCGTCTGAACCTCTTTCTTGGCTTTTCTTCTCCTGGCGTCATGGTGACTTGCACAGCAACATTATTTAGAGAATCAGGTGAAACGCCCATCGTATTGCTGGCATTTGTGTCTTTGCATTTCTCGTAGAGGAAGAGGACTCCATATAAACTAATGTCGTCCATGCTGGTCTGGTCCGCTAGCTGGATTCTAGTGTCATCTGCTTTAATAGTTACACCATCCTTGAAAATGTAGCTGTAAAAGTGATCCATGATGAAGAACAGATTTTTATGGCAGACGACAGAAGACAGCTTGAACTTTTGCATCTTCCCGTTGATTGGAACATAGATGAAGTCATTCGGTGCCACTTTTTCCCTGTCTATGAACTGTCTTGGCAGATTCACTGTAAATATGTCACAGTCATCAAATGAGATTTCTGTTTCCATATTTGCTGAGCAGGACGGACACTTTTTGTTGCAACAGGAATCTTTGACGCTACGGTCGAGAAGTGAGGCGATGGACTCATTTCCCCCCGGTTGCGGTGAAACGTAGAGCATGCTACCCACATTGTTGACTCCATTTGTGGTGTTTTTGCACCTGACACAGCGACTTGTTTGCTCCATCCTAATGTTTGTCTGGATTCCACAGCGGTTCAGCCAGGACAAGAACGGGTACATGAAGTCAACAATGTCATTTTGTTTGGTTAATTCCAAAGCTGGAATGGCATCGGCTAACTCCAGTAACACTGGTGCCAATTCGTATTCTGAAAATGTCTTTCCTGGGTTTTGGATAGCGTCCAAGAACAATTCTGAACAGGCTGGCACTGGTGAAACTCCAACCATGGTGTATCGCTCCAGTGATTGAACTGCATCCCTTACAGTATCTATCTTTGACAGAGCCTGTAGGGCTGAGTTCAACCAGCAGTTGCTGTATTGGTTGGAAAACTTGCAGAAGTCATCGATGAGGTTTTGTCTCTGATCTGTCGTTCCAACTTCAGGCTCCACTTTCTTTTCCTCAAAGCTCTTTGTCGTTGTTTCTGGTGACGCTTTGGGCTCTTCCACATGGCAACGCTTTATTGGTCTTAAAAATGCCAGTTTCTGGTTTCTTTTAAGAACTCTTGACTTCAGCGTTATGCTTTCCTTTAGTAATTTTCTTGCTTTCTTGAAGGCAGCTTTCTTGGTTTTAAAGATATCTGCAGTCATTTTTCCACTGTGTTTCGCTCACACACAAGAGTACTGCAAAGGTCTTGGTCGATAAAGATATCAGCCAAGCGTTAGTTCACCTCTATTTAATAACTTTTAGTTTCAAGACTGGGATGTCATTTGACATCATTTACATCAAGGCTGATGACCTCAAATGACATTGGCCAATAATATCAGTTAGTGACATCAACATTGATGACATCAGCATTGATGACATCAGCAGTGACACAGAGGTGGGTTGTGGGTTGGGGCAGTTTTAAAACATATTTTGAGCGTTTTTTATTTTTTTTATTGTTGCATTTCCGGCATTTATTGAAAATAATAGAAGTAAAGAAAAATTAACAGAAATGAACAAATTTTGTCTCGTAAAAGGGTTTTGCACTTATCATGATTTCTGGATACTTCAGGGTGTAAATTTATGAATTCACTTTTGGACAAGTCAAAGACTGTGAAATACAAATATTTTTTTTTTATTCAAATTACCAATTTTTCTAAGCAGGCCATACAGTAAAGCTTTTTTAAACAGCCTTAAACTACATAAACATTTAGTGGAAAGCATCTAGTCCTTTTCTTGCACTTTGTGAGTGAGTGAAGTGTTCTGTTTGGTTGTTAAGGCACTATGGTATCTTTAATATTGGATGGGGCCACACCATTCAAGGCCTTATAGGTTAGCAGAAGGATTTTGAACTTGATTCTAGATTCAACTGGGATCCATTGAAGAGAAGCTAACACAGCAGTGATGTGTTCTCTCCTGCTGGTTCCTGCTAGCAAAGTTCCTGCTAACTTATAGGACACGCTGCTAGCAAGGAGGTACAGTAATCCAGCCTAGACATAACAAATGCATAGATGAGTTTTTCATTATCACTTCTTGATACTATATTTCTGATCCTAGAAATATTGCGTAGGTGAAAAAATGCAGAGTTACAAGCCTGTGATATGTGAGCCTTAAATGATAAATCCTGGTCAAATAAAATCCCTAGATTTCTAACTGTGGAATTGGAGGTTATATTTACACCATCCAGGGAGACCATCTGAACAGGTAGGGCATCCCTCAGGTATTTAGGACCTAGTATAATGACCTCAACAGTTACTGGGTAGGTTCCATTAGCCTCATGGCCCCAAAAGGATTTAAGAGTTCTGAGGATGGATGAATGTGTTAAAATAGTGAAAGGGCACTTTTTTGTTTAACAACCAACCTTAGATACAACTTTCCAGAGCTGTGGGTAACAAACAGCACAGGGAGGCCTTCTTTTCTGCATAACATCTTTATTTTTTTTCTTCAAGAACAACCTAACTTCCTCAATCGAATGAACTGCCTCTTCCTTCTTTTTTTACTACATATATCTCCACCAAATCGGGACCATGGCAACCTTATAAAAATAAAATGTATTTTGCAAAGAAAAAGACAATCTCATCTTACATACTTTCCTTTATTAAAATGAAATGTCATATTTCTAAAAAAAATACTAAAATCACTTCCAACAGGATAGTACACTGGAGACAACAGTCATGTCAAATCAATGTTGCACTATTTATGCATAAAACTGAATATATTTTCATACATAACACAAAACTGTTAAACAGAAAATACCCAGCTGTCCTACAACATGAGGCCTAAAAGCATCACCCCAAAAGACAGAGTATCACCTGAAACAGAAGATACTCTTAGCCACTACTGACAGCAAGTCAGTATTTTCTGTAACTTTTTTTTTTCTTTTCTTGTCTTTGTTATGTTTAGTTTTTAACATTTTTTTCTAAATGCAAATTATCTTTTCATTGTAACTGTTCTTCTGTTCTTTGCACCGTAAACAGTCCATATCCTGTTGTCACAGTTGAAGTCGCTGTGGCTTCTGAACAACACGTCCAGAATGTGTTACTGTTGGGTCATCATGTGTCTCAGCAGACACTGCAGAAATGGTTTCTTGTAGTAGAGGACGGCAAACTCGACCTGAAGGTCACCGGAGCAGCGGGACAGAGGGGCAAACAGTGGCTGAAGCCTGTCCAGCATCTGTGTCATGTCCAGAATGTAAAGGAAGAGGAGCTGTCCAGGTAAAGCGTCAAGTAGCCTCCCAAGTTGACCGATAAGGCTTTAAACGATCATGATGAACAACTTCCGGTCTCACATGAGAATGTCTTAGACCAAGAGAGAATAATTGAGGCCTTGGTTCTCAGAAGACAGAACTTTGTAAGGTCCTGTCCAGTTTGATTCAAGTTTTTTTCTCAGTGTTGTGGGGTCATTTATCCAAAACAAATCTCACGCCTTATAAGGTGTGAAGTTTACATTTTTGTTGAAATGGAACTTGCGTTTGAGTCTTTGTTCCTCACGGTGAGAGAACTGAGTGAAAAACTGGGACAAGTCGATTTGTGAGTTCCGAGCTGAAATTCTGGGGAAGAACTGGATCCTGAAGTTACTGTTTTACAATATCATCAGCATCAGTCAGCAGCATGAGTTGAAAAACGCTTAGACCTGTGGCCCGAACCACAGGGGTATCTTTTACTGAGAGCCAAACCTGAGCTTTTAAAGTGTGAAAGGCAGTTGTGCACTCTTCTGTCCACTCAAATGTCACCTGTGTTTGTGTGAGTCTATGAAAAGGAAGAACAATGAAGGCTTTCCTGTGAACAAAAGCGCTTGTAATGGGAGTAAAGTCTGAAAGGCTCATAATTCAGGATGAGATTTTAGAAACAGACCAGTCACAGATCTTTTGATGTTTAGTGGATTCAAGGTCAAACCATCATGTGAGACATAGTGGAGACCTCTTAACGCCAGCTCCATGAGTCTTTGAGATGTCGGGGGTGAGTTTATCAACCCCATGGGCATAACTTTAAACTGGTAAAGACCATCACCTCAGCTTTAGGTCTGTCATTAGGGTCCATTTCCACCTGCCAGTATTCATTTGACATGTCCATGGTGGAGAGAAACTGAGAACCAGAGAGAGCATCCAGACTGTCATCAATCTGGGAAGAGGATGTGCATCAGTGATGGTGACTGAGTTCAGTTTTCTGAAATCTACACCAAACACACCATCATAATTATGTGGAAGCAGCCCTATAGGAGGCACATCCAAAGTGTGGACTAACCAGTGGTACCTCTGTGTCATCCACTGTCAGAGTTAAACTGCGTGCATTTACATTGATACTATTGGCCAACAGAAAATCCCAGCCCAAAATTAGTGGTTTTGTGCTTTTCACACTGTTGTATGAATTCAAATGAAGCCAGCTTATGTCTTGAACCATATTCATACCTTTCACAATGTTATTGATTTAAAAAATACTTTTTTTGCCTTTTTTTACCTTTATTTAAGCAGGGGAGCCCTATTGAGATAAAAAAAAATCTCTATTTTATAGGAGCCCTGTCAAATTAAAGACGAGAGAATCTTCTTTGTGCAAAGCGGTTTTACCCGAGAGAATTTGTATTTTGTAGTAATCAATTACTTTTTAAAAGTAATTTACCCAACACAGCACTGCAAACATTTTCTATGAGCGCTGCACTTTGCCAGCAGATATGGAATATTTCCTATACTATCTATCTATCTATCTATCTATCTATCTATCTATCTATCTATCTATCTATCTATCTATCTATCTATCTATCTATCTATCTATCTATCTATCTATCTATCTATCTGTCTGTCTATCTATCTATCTATCTATCTATCTATCTATCTATCTATCTATCTATCTATCTATCTATCTATCTATCTATCTATCTATCTATCTATCTATCTATCTATCTATCTATCTATCTATCTATCTATCTCTGTCTGTCTGTCTGTCTGTCTGTCTGTCTGTCTGTCTGTCTGTCTGTCTGTCTGTCTGTCTGTCTGTCTTTCTGTCTGTCTGTCTGTCTGTCTGTCTTTCTGTCTTTCTGTCACAAACCTCACTCCAATTAATGATACAAACACTGAAAGAGACAGAGCTACCGTGCGAAGCATTATCCAGACGAAAAGGTGAGCTTTGGTGAATTATGCAAAGACACTTTGACACATGGGCAGGCAAAGCAGAAACCATAATCATGTCTTTTCATTTTGGTGCAAATGAACATCATCAATGAAGATCAAACTGAACGCCTGCTGGCTTGCTTGTCCAGCATTATCCAGCAGATGGCGCCAGAGGCAACCACCCTGTGTCATCTATGAAGGGCAGGCAGTGCCAGGAAATGTGCATTTTTATGTATTTATCTGTGTGCTTTATACGTGGCTTCAATTTTGTGCGTAAATGTTTGCTGCTAATAAGAACTAAATTCATCAAATATTCATAGAATGTTCATGACAGAAAACATGAAATATTTTAGTCATTTTAAATAAATGTTGATACTCTTTGTAAGATATTGAACAAAACTCTTTAAAATCTTTAAAAAAAAACATATAAAATATTAAATGAGTCTCTCTTTGAATGTATGTCATTGAATTAGTATTGTCAGTTTAAATGTAATATAAAGTGTGTTCTGTGTTCTGTAGATGAATGAAAAACTAAAGATACCGCTAGAGGGCGCTTAACTCCTGTGAGGAATGTGACAGAGACAAACCCTGCAGAATAAATCCTGTTGTGAAACTGTTCTGTTGTGTTCTCACTTCATCCTTTTCACTTCTTCTGCTTTGCTACAATTTTTGTTTCTCTCTTGTTTTTAATATTGTTTATTTATTAAAGTTTAAAGCCTGGTTTCCTGCAGAAATTATCAGTCCAGTTACTATTTGAATATGATGGAATTACACATCAACCTCTGGATTTCTCTGCAGATTCTCTCTAGTGAGTTTCATTCAACTTTGTAAAGATCAAAAGATTTCAATGTTCTACAAATTAAGACAACAACAAACATGCACTAAAACTGTTTAATACCTGTAAATAAAAACAAAACCCTGTCAACTCAACAGCACTGTGACAATGTAAAAACAGGAAGAAACTTCAGTAAGTTGACCACATGTCAGCGCTGATTGCTGCATGACAGTCACATTTATGAACACTGCTCAGACACACAAAGTTTGTGTGAATTACAATGACTGTTTTTGTGATGCTAAACACTGATCCCTACATGCAACACAAACAGATGCTGCAAACTGCATTTTAGACAAAGTGTTTTAGACAAAATACATTTAACAAGTAAAAAGTATAACATATTTTTATAGAACAAATATTTACATATAGAACAAAATGAAATAAACTTTTGTGATCCAATAAACACAAATGAACACAATCATAAATGCAAACATTATATTATTTCAGTGTCTTGCCCAAGGACACTTTGACACACATGAACGGGCAGAGTGGGAATTGAACCTTCAATCAGATGTTGATCACTGAGATGTAATGTCATTCTGAACAAATTAAATTATATAAGAGAACAAGACGACTGCAGCTTTGATAGTTTTTACAACAAAAAAACATGATAAGAAAGAAAAATACAAACAGTTGTGTGCGTGTGTGTGTGTGTTTGGTGTTTAAGTTACTTGCCCCATCCTCTGCAGGTTCTACTGAAGACTTTTAAATAGTAAATGGTGTGTATTTGTATAGTACTTTCCTACTTTAGAAGGTCCAAAATGCTTTACAGTCATAGTTCCATTCACCCGTGCACACACATTCACACAGTGACAGTGGCTCTGCTGCCAAGGACTGGAACCAACCCATAACCACCAGGAGCAATGTGGGCTTCAGTGTCTTGCCCAAGGACATTTCGCAATACGGGAGGGAAGGGAGGGAAACTTGCAATCTTCTTATCAGAAATCCACCGATCTACCTCTGCACCACGGCCACCACACAGCTTATTGACTCCCACTTCAAAAACATTAGATTTCAAGAGTATTAACATTATCAGCTTTAATTAATTTAGTTTAAGTTTTGTTTTGTTTGCTGGTGGTGGAGTAGAGTTTTAAAAAACTCACTTTACCTTTTCACCAAAGAGCAAACTAATTATTGTTATATGAGCTTTTCTGTAAAATAATTTTAGTAAAAAGGGTATGATTTTCATTTTTTCCCCTTTTTGTCATGTAAAGTTTGTTAATTTGTTAACAGCTACATTGTTTAATTGTGTAAGTGATTATGTGATTCATTTTCTGTCCTAATTAGGAAAAAAACATCATGTCAAGAAAATATTCTGTTGCCTAGCAACATGATGCACTGACTCTATGACATCATCAAAGGACCATGATGATGACATAGAGTCATGAAGTCATTTTTCATAGCACCATGTTGGTAATGTTACTTTATGCTTTATGATGTCACAGTGTTTCTTGCCATCCTATTCCATATATATAAATGATTCAAGCAAGTCAAGTTTAATCCCTTGAGCTTTCACTGAGCTAAGAAGCACTTTGTAGCCTTCTTTAAAGACGCAAGTTCCTCTCGTTTCAGTGTTAAAGTATTTTGAACACTATGTTCCAAATAGTGGGCAATTTTCTCAAGAAAATCTTTTTCCTTCATTCAAGACCACAAAATCCTGCATTTCCCAGTGACACCAAAAAAGTAAATGCTACACTTCAAGAAGATGACAAAATCGAGCGAAGATGCTCAAAACGGAAAATCTCTGAGGATGACAAAGAATCTGTTGCGCCGGCAAAGAAAAGACGGCAAATTGAGTTTCCTTATGGCATGGCATGGCATGGCATTGACAGTATAGACATGGCAGATTTATCTTCCATGTCAGTGCTGGATGGTAACAGGAAGATAAAAGCATCTGATCTGGAAGAACCACCAAGCAAAAGAATCAAAGAAGACACAGCTGAGAAAGTTGATCCAAAGACTGAATTTGATGCAGAATATGTGCAACAGAATGCACTCGGAGAAGGAGGTTGTGGATGTGTGTTTGCTGGCTATCGCAAATCTGATCATTTAGCCGTTGCCATCAAACACGTCCCCAACGAGTTTGTGTGCTGCAAACACAAAGATGATAATGGAAGAGAGTTATCTGTGGAAGTGGCTGTGATGTTGAAACTGCAGAGTGGAACATCAAACTCAGAAGGCAGCAAAGCACCAATCGCCTTGCTAGACTGGTTTGAGCTTCCACATGAGCTCATCTTAGTTTTGGAGAGACCGCACACAGCAGTCGATCTCATGAAATGTGTTTATTCCAGGGAAGATCCTTTTAGTGAAGAGGAAGCCAAGACTATCCTGAAACAACTAGTCAAAGCAGCCATTCACCTTCAGGAAGAAGAGATTTTCCACAGAGACATAAAAATGGAAAATATCCTTATAGAAACGAGTTCAGGCGCCCCACAAGTCCGTATAATTGACTTTGGTCTCAGCTGCTTCACAAAGACTGAATCAAAACATCACGCCTTCTATGGCACCGAAGATCACGTCCCTCCAGAATGGTGGGATCATTATACATACAGCGCTGGACCCTCAACGGTGTGGCAGCTGGGAATTGTCCAGCACGAAATCCTCCACAGAAAGCGTTTCAGTACATCTGAATATCTCAGAAATGAAATCATGATTAAGAAAAATCTTTCTTCTGAATGCAAAGATTTCATGAGAAAATGTTTCATCAGAAACCCAAGCAAGCGCCCCACTCTGCAAAAGCTGCTGCGTCACCCTTGGCTCAACTAAACTCTAAAGTCAACTCCTCAGCCAAGTCCCGCATGTGTTCCTGTAACTGTAAAGATGATCCATTAGAAAAGCTAAAAATAGAGAAGGGAACACGATAGAATGAAGAACGGGGAAATACTCACTGACAGTACAATGTTCTTTAGTATTATTAGTAACTGAAAAGCTAAAATTTAGAATAGTGATAAAAATATGATAAAATGAAATATATACAGAATGGAAATGAGCTTGTTGACATAGTGCATTGTACTTCAGTGTTACAGTAATAAATGAGATACAAGTCTAATACAGAAAATTGAGAAAAAAATAATAAAATATTGTATATACTGTATAAAAATGAAAAAAAATAAAATACCTAAAATAATGATATAGAAAACTGCAAACATATCTTAGTTCTTCCAAGCTCTTCCATTCTCAAGTGGGTTTCTCTCCGGGAACTCCGGCTTCCCACACAAATTTGGTAAATGTCCTTTAAAAAAAAAAAAAAAAAGTAACTCCGCCTGAGTGTTTTTCACAAGCACTTTGCCGGTCCCAAGCCCGGATAAAGGAGGAGGGTAACATTAGTAACTGTAAGAAAAACTACAGTTTGCTTTTAAATACCAATGAGTTTAGATCACTTAATGATGTTGTATTCAGAGTCCTGAGGGTGGATGTAAACACCCGTGTACAGCAAGGCAAAAACATATATATATACACATATATATACACACACCTCCTGAAACTTGGCTGAAGTACAAGGCTATGCTAGGTCCTTTTCGTGTGTGGTCAAAAAAATAAAGAGACTGATAACGGTGTGCCTGCTTTAGCAGGTTAGGGTTCAATTCCCTACGGTGCTCTGCAGAATATTTTGACTTTTATACATGAAAAGATGAGCACATAGCCTCTGCCTCTGCAGCAGGTGAAGCTTAAAGTACTCTCCTTGAAAACTGCTTTGCTGGTAACGTGTTGCCAGTTAACCCGTCATGTAAGCAGTTTTTATGGAGAATTTTAGGGTCCCAAGGATTTTGATCTTGCTATCTCGAGTCGCCCTCTCAAACCATTAGCCTTTAATCTGCCGCCTTTTGCCTCTTCTGAGCATGAGCGGCTTCATGTGTCCGGTTCGGGCATTGGGCATTTATTTGGAAAAGACAGCTGACTTCTGGAAGTCGGAAGAGTTGTTTGTGTCATGGGCTCCACCACATAAGAGAGAGCCTCTCAAGAAACAACTCCTGTCACGTTGGATTGTGGAAGCTTTTATCATGGCTCATGATGCCAGGGGCTTGGACCCCCCCTGCTGGTTAACGGACTCCCTCCACACCTAGAATGGCCTCTTCTTGGGCAGTCTTCCAAGGAATTTCAGTGTGTGACATATGTGAGGCTGCCGGCTGGATGTCCCCACATACTTTCACCAGAATAAATAAACTGGACGTGACCACACCAACTCTGTCTGATGCAGCCTTGGGCGTGGCTTATGCGCCGGTGTGACATAACTGGGTGCTTCTTTGTCTTCAAGTAAGCCTGTCTGACAATACGGAAGTCTCTACATCCCATAAAGGGATAAAAAAATGCATGAAGAACGTTGTTCACCATGACTTGAAAATCTGCTGGGGCATCAGTTAGACCCAATAACAGAAGCAAGCATTTAAAATGTTAAAAGCAGTCTCCCACTTGTATCCTTCTCTTATCCTAATTTGAAAATTAGCATTGATCCAGCGTTGTGGTTACAATGCTCATCTTTTCATGTATAAAAGTCTAAAAATGTATTTATTTATATTGAACGTGTCAGATTTTGTATCTTGACAATCAAAAAACATCTCTGGGAGTGAACATTTATTTTGTTCACCGCTTTACTTTTATTTAAACTACAAAGAATTAAAAACACATGAACCTCACCACACGTCACTGGTAACCTTAACCAGCAACTACATATAAATATATATATATATATATATATATATACGTATTCTGTCACTCGCAAATTAGCTGCATTTACATGTTTATATAGACATAAGTAAATCATAATGTTGATGACTCTAGTGACTGTCTAGGAACTACTTTCTCTGCTTTATTAGATAATGTTGGTTTCACACAAAATATAAATGAACCCACTCACTGTCACAAGCACATTCTGGACGTTGTGTTAACTCATGATATAAAGATCAGCCTGCTGAGTGTCCTCCCTCATAACACCATGCTTTCAGATCCTTTTCTAATTATCTTTTAGTTTGTTCTAGAAAACGCTACTGCTCCAATAAATAAAAAAAACTACTTAGAAGAACATTCTCTGAATCTTCTGTGTCTAAGTTTAAACTCACAGTTTAACCATTACTTATTAACATGCTGAGCAAACGCTCTGAGACCAGCTCCCATAGTTTCAGTCCCAGTAAAAATGATCAGTTTGTTCATGATATCAAGCAAGCCCTCGGAGAACACTTGATGCAGTTTTCAGAACTGTTCTTGACTGTCTTATTGTAAAATATTAAAGTCTACCTACGTTTTTCCGTTATGGCAAAAACATTTGTGTGGTTTTTCATCAAGAACCATTTAACATGTGAAAATAACTTTTCATGAACATTTTCTTGCAGCTTTTTAGTCATTAATATTACATAAAAAATTATCTCTTTTGACGTAAAGTGACTGGTTTTTATTTCCTATTTCAGATTTCCAGTTTATAGTGTTCTTTCCTTGAAGCTTAAAGGAGAACTCCAGTAGAATCTGAGAACTTTTAAATATGTGCTGAAAATGTGGGGTTATGGACCCAGGACATTAAGTGTTGTTGTGTATGTCACTTCCTGTTTTATTTTGTTGTACTTCCTGTGCTCACCGTTCTTCGCAGGTCACTTGACACTTCCCTCCTTGTGTGTTTCCCTCCCTCCTGGCACACCTGTATGTTGTTAACTAATCCTCTCTCCCTGTTATATACCCTCGTCTCCCTTGCACGGGTTGTTGGGTGGTTTTGTTACTCTTGTTTTGATTACCTCTCTCGAGCCATTAAAACTATTGGCTTTTTCCATTTCCGAGTTCCGTCTGCATTTGTGTCCACACGCCAACCCTGACATTACCACCCGACCTATAACATGGACACAGCAGACGCGGAGACGTTACGGGCATTGCTTCACCAACAGGAGGAGCAGAGTTCCTGCCTGCGTCAAGGATTACTGGAGATGTCAAGCCGTCACGAGCGACAACTTGCCGCATTGGGTGAGCGATTGGAGCAGTTGGCGGAGCGGATCCAACATCAACTGTCCGTTCCTTCTCCGCACCCTTCGCCTCCCACGCCAGTCCAGGATGGGATTCCTGTCGCCCCTGCTGCACAGCTGGCCCGCCCGGAGAGGTTTTCCGGGGACTCCGGGGACTGCCGAGCATTCATCACCCAGTGTGAGCTGCACTTCCAGTTACAAGCGCCTCACTATCCTTCGGACCAAGCCAAGGTGGCTTTCATCATTTCCCACCTCACCGGCAGAGCTGCAGCCTGGGCTACCGCTGAGTGGCAACGTGGAGCCCCGACCTGCGCATCTCTCTCGGCTTTTCTGGAGGCGTTCAAGCAGGTGTTTCACCATATTAAGCCAGGCAGAGAGGCGGCTCGGGCACTTATGAGATTAAGACAGCGGGACCGACGGGTAGCTGACTATGCCATCGAGTTCCGAACCTTGGCCTCCACTAGTGGTTGGGACACCACTGCGCTCATGGACGCTTTTGTGGAGGGACTATCCGAGGAATTAAAGGACAGATTAATTGCTCTAGAGTTACCTTCCTCCTTGGAACCCCTCATCGCCCTGGTCATCAGAATTGACAATAGCCTGCAGGACCACAAGCAGGAGCATGGCAGGGTGGCACCCCGCCCCCGACGCAGTCCTGTTGAGCACAGGATCATGGACTCACCTGACTTTGCTGCTTTTTCCGCAGAACCCCCGTCTTTAGTCTCAGAGGAACCCATGGAGCTCGGCCGGGGCAGACGAACAGTTTCCGAGCGACGGCGGCGGATGGCGGCAGGTGAGTGCCTTTACTGTGGCGGCTGGGGTCATTTCTGCAGGGATTGCCCCAACTCATCAATAAGAGTGGGCGCGCTTAAGAGCCGTGGTCCGGCTCCCACTATCCCGAGACCTGCTTCCTGTGTTTTGGATGTTCGGGTTATGTTCCAGAAAGGGGGAGTTTCTGTCAGAGCATTGGTGGATTCAGGAGCAGAGCAGAACCTCATGGACGCCGAGCTAGCCAAACAGGTCGGTCTGAAGTCTGAGTTTTTGCCCCGTCCTTTACGAGTGGTCTCCCTCAACGGCCATGAATTAGCCACCGTCTCACGAGTCACTGAGCCGGTTCATCTGATTGTGTCAGACAATCACCAAGAGCACACCCGTTTTTTCCTTTTTTCCTCCCCACAGCACCCACTGGTATTAGGTTGCCCTTGGCTGAATGCTCACAACCCAGTCATCGACTGGCCCTCCAGCCGTGTCTCCGGCTGGAGTGAGAAATGTCACACCACCTGTTTGCGTTCAGCTCGGCCTCCTGGGGGAGATCCCGCCGTCCCAGTAGGGCGGCCGCCCTCACCTGACCCATTCAGGGTTCCGTCTGAATGTCATGACCTGACTGAGGTGTTTTCTGAGTCACGAGCCCTGTCGTGTTCAGGGGTTTCCCACAATAGGTTGCCAGCACCATCCTACCTATCTGGTCAGTTCGTCATGTTGTCCACCTCGCACCTCAGACTCCGGACAGAGTCGAAGAAGCGTTTCCCCAAGTTCATCGGTCCTTTCGAGATCCTGAAGGTCATCAATCCGGTGGCGGTCAGGCTGCGCTTGCCCAGGTCTTTGCGCATCCACCCGGTTTTCCACGTCTCTCAACTGAAGCCGCATGTCACGAGTCCCCTGCAGCGGCCATCCTCTCCACCACCCCCTCCCCGCATCATTGATGGCCAACCGGCCTACACTGTCCGTCGCCTTCTGGACGTTCGGCGACGGGGTCGTGGCCTCCAGTATCTGGTGGACTGGCAGGGGTACGGGCCTGAGGAGAGGTCCTGGGAGCCTGCTTCACGCATTCTGGACCATGAACTCATCAGGGACTTCAATCGGCGGCACCGGGACAAGCTTCCCCCTGCGCCAGGCGGCGCACCTTGAGGGGGGGGTACTGTGGGGTTATGGACCCAGGACATTAAGTGTTGTTGTGTATGTCACTTCCTGTTTTATTTTGTTGTACTTCCTGTGCTCACCGTTCTTCGCAGGTCACTTGACACTTCCCTCCTTGTGTGTTTCCCTCCCTCCTGGCACACCTGTATGTTGTTAACTAATCCTCTCTCCCTGTTATATACCCTCGTCTCCCTTGCACGGGTTGTCGGGTGGTTTTGTTACTCTTGTTTTGATTACCTCTCTCGAGCCATTAAAACTATTGACTTTTTCCATTTCCGAGTTCCGTCTGCATTTGTGTCCACACGTCAACCCTGACAGAAAATAGGTTTGCTCCACTTTAAAAATGTAACGTTTTCTCTGCAAAGCTGAATGTTTGTGAAATAGAGTGACTTTATTGTATTTCCCCTGAAGTATAAACTGTTAGAAAAATGTTCAGTATTTTGTTCCGATGCAGAACATTTTGCAGAACATCAAACAAACTGCAGTAAACAGAAAAAATAACCATGAGAACGAAACGCTGCGGTCAAAGCTGCTGCAGCTTTTCTGAGCTAAGTGTGAAAGGAAAGGAAACAGAACATTCACAACTATAAAAAGACTCAAATGATTCTCTGAAAGAAAATCTAATTTAAAAAAAACCAAAAAAGTAAGAAACATTCTGAAAAATGAAGCTTTGGCTTATTGTCCATTAAAATGATTTTCACTTCACAAATTCGTATTTTCCAAGGAATATTATTAAAGTGGAATCCAAACCACTGAGGTGAAAACTTCATTTCATTAGTTATTTCTATAATATATCATATTTTTATGTTCAGCTGCTGCTTTGTGATCTAACAGTAAAAAAGTCAAGAATCTCTCAGCTGAACATGAAGGAGTCAGATTAAAGCCCAAAGACATTGAAAATATTTGTATAAATTGAAAAAAACGTGTTAAAAGGGAGAAACTTCTCTGGGAGGAGAGTCTGGAGCTGCAAGCAGTTTCCTCATGTAGTTTTCAGAGGTTTTCTAACTGTCTGAATGTCAAATGTTGAAGTCTACCTCAGATATACAGAGTTGTTGTTGTGCATAAAGATTCCTTTTATCTTTTTAAAGGGTTTTTATGTAGGATTTATTTTGTTTTTTTACCAATTGTTTTACAAAATACATTTATCCTATTTGATGTAAATTTATGACATTTATTTCCTGTTTTAAATTTTCAGTTAATAGTTTTCTTTACTTGACACTCAAAAGGGAATTCTTGTTGAACTTGGAAACATTTACACATGTGCTGAATGTAGATATGATCCACTTCAAACAAAATTATTTTAAGTCTAAGTTGATGGAAAAATTCTCAGTTTTTTTTCTCTTATCTAAAACACTTTGTTCATTACGCAACCTACACCACATCTGCAGTAAACAGAAAAACTAACCAAAATAAAAAAAAACGCTGCGGTCAAATATGTTTTTTTCTCTTTTTATTTAGTTTTCTGAGCTAAGTGTGAAAAGAAAGGAAACAGACAGAGAACAAACATCATAAAACTTTTTTTAATTTGTGATGATTATATTTTTAACGTCATGTTTTTATGCTCAAATGGTGTTTTTTGAGCTGCCGTTAAAAAAGTCAAGAATCTGAACATGAAGGAGTCAAATGGTTCAGGTCTGCTGTGTTTTCCTGCTTCTCTCTGAGGAGCTGATCTACTTCCTTGTTCCAAACATTTGACTCACAACTCATGTCACCATCAAGCAGGTCACCTTCACTGCATTCAACACCAACTGTTGTTCATTTTAGATGGAAACAGCAGTGAAATCCATCACTCTGTAAACCAAAGGTTGAAGAGATGAAAAAGGCGTCAGTGTTCTTTGTAGGGAGAAGTTCAGGGTTTATTCACACTAAAAGTGACTTTCAGAGCAGCTTCAAAGTGTTACTGAAACATCAAGAAGCTGAATCAAAAGAATGAATCATTTCAGGGAAAAATTCTTTGTAACATGAGAGACTGAAAGGGTCAAAATGGACAAAGTTATCTCATGACCTCATGACCTGCAGCAGTTTTTATATTTTCTCCTTCACCTGGTGTGAATGATGTGGTGTTAACACTTCAACCAGGAAAAGAGCATTAAATACAGAAATAGAAAATGTTTCTGCGCTGAGACCATGTGACTCTTTGCATCACAGAAGCTGATCTTAGTGGTTTAGAAGAATGAAGACATTTGCTGTTAGAAGAGAGGACATGAATGAACAAAGAGCAGAATTACTATCAGTCAGTCCACACTGTGAGTATTCTACAGTTACCAGAATGAGAACTTTTGCATTTCTTCTTGAGTTTGATTAAAGAAAGTAGTTTGAATGATTGATATGCAAATCTTTACAAATAGCATTTTTTTTGCATCATCAGACTTTGTTAAATTTTTTTCTTCCTTTTCAGTGGAGGATTATGTGACAGTTGTGTTCTCTTTGAAGGAACTAGATTTTACTGAGTCTTTTACATTCAGTATTTGCAGAGAACATCATGTTTTTTTATTTCCTCACAGTTATTTGCTTTTCCTAAAACACACTTTCATGTTTCTCTTTTAAATCAGGATTTTCTCATCAGTGTGATTTGATTGTGAGGATGGGACACACTCTGCTCTGTAAACTGGAGTTGATCTGTGAGTTTGTCAGAAGAACTTTTGCTGTTTTCATCACATTAATCAGACAACATCTCAAACTAAAGAATCACTATTTTTTTTATTACTAAACTGTTAAAATGTCATGTTTCAACTGCAGCTGTTTTCTAAGCTGAACTCTATCTGGGATCATAAATAACTGTATTCTTTGAACAAAATGAATTATTTGCTGAAACCTTTGTCATATTGATAGAGAAAATCTTGGGTTAATCTATTTTTCATTGACATTTTACTTTATACTTTTGAGACATTGCAACAGATTATGAATCTCTGATCTTTCCATCTTTCATGTACAGTTGTGCTGTATTCACTCCTCCACAGTGGACACAGTCAAGGTGACACTTTTTAACTTTTTTGTTGTTTCTTTTTACCATTTTAACATCGTGGATTATATTATCACAGTTCTTAATTTTGCTTAACTGGGGCCCTGTGACTACATGTGTAAAAGTTTAGCTCAAATATTACTTCAAGTCTGCAGAGGTTAATCTCAGTTCGTTGAAACATTTTCAGAAAACATACTTCAAATAAAAATGTTAGCACTTAATGGTGTTTTTATTTGTATAAAGAAAAAAAATCTTTCTTTTTTTCTTAGTAAATTGTGTGTTTGTGTTTGTTCTAGATGCTGTGTTGACTATTGAACCCAGATGGTCAACTTTTTTTATTGGAGAAGCTTTAACCTTAAGATGTGACATAAATCAAGGGAGAACAGATGACTGGCGATATAAATTTAACAAAGATGGTCAGACATTTTATAATTACTACACAAACCCAGTCTTCACATTAAATCAACTGCAAACATATCACAGTGGTGTTTATCAGTGCTGGGGTCGCTGGAAGGATTCATATTATAGAAAGTGTAGCAACAGTGTCTCTATACATGTATCAGGTAATTTTTTATTGTTTTTTGTGTTTTTGATGACTCATTTTATTGTGAGAATTCATATTTAAGAATTTATACAATTTGAACAAATTATAAACTTTTTCCAAGTCAATCCTATCATGGTTAAAATGCCTAAAGATTGCCTACAATGTTTTTATTAATATATATTTGTAATATAAACAATTATTAAACTGAAATGTTCTATTAAACACACCAGCAGACAAACCCAAAGCCAAACTGACAGCAGGAACAACAACTGTGTCAGTAGGAGACAGAGTGACACTGAGCTGCTCTGTGGAGGAATCTGCTGGATGGAAATATGAGTGGTTCAGAAGAACCTCATACACCTCTGAAAACAGAATTAATGATGGACTAAATGGAGAAATCAGAGTCTTACAGGGAGGAATCTACAGCTGCAGAGGATTTAGAGGAAAACCAGCCTTCAACTCTGATATAAGTGATGAAGTCACCATTCAAATAACCTGTGAGTGATTTAAAATAACTTAAATCCCTTTCAAAAATATACATGTTTACATTAAACGTATAGATTTATTGTTTTTAATTTCATATCTGATGGAAACAGTTTCCAACAAAGTCAGTGTGACACAGAAACCCAGCTGGTCTGAGATCTTCAGAGGAGAGACGATCACTCTGACATGTGAGGTTCAGGGAGGTGAAGGAGTTCAGTGGAAGTATGAATGGAGAACACCTCAGTCACAGACATCCTGGACGTCCAATAGAGACCAGACTATCACAGCTTCCATCAGTGGAGACTACAGCTGTAAGAGCAGACCCACAGATGATTCATATTCTTCAACAAACTGGAGTGAAGCTTTCAGATTATTTGTTTCAGGTAAATTGTTAGATTTCTGCCAGACCACAAGAATGTTAATTTCTCATTTTTTTTACATCTTCCTCATCAATTTACAGTTCATATTTTTTTGTCTTTTATGATTTAACTAAGGTTTGCATTTTAATAGCTAATAAATTAAAAGATTCGTCAAGCTACATGCCATAAGTATAAATACACATTTATTTTAATGCGAAAAAATGATTTAAAATTAACATATTTGATTTAATTTCCTGAATGAGTCTTAAAGTGAGTTAAAAGCTAAGTAAAGTTAAATAAATCTTTAAGTTTAGACTAACATTTATTTACTTGATTGATGGATTCTTTTTTTTTCTTTATTACGTCTAAATACAACATACAAACCAGACCTGCTCCAACACTGTACAATAAAACAGGAATGAAAAAGAGAATAAAATAAAAGAAACAATGTTTTTCTTCTGCTCTTATTCAATACATTTAGTTTATTAAACTCCTGCATTCATTCATTTTCTGAACCGCTTAATCCCTTTTGGGGTCACGGGGGTTTATTAAACTACTTTTGATAAAAAGTTGTCTTTGTTACCTTTCACACAACATCAACAAAATACAACATTTTCTTTCAAACACCCACAATCATTGATTTAAAGGTTCTTTAATTCTGCCTTTAATAAAAGTTTACTGGTTTTCTTTCATGGAACTTTTCAGTAAGTTGACTTTTTGAATTTAAATTATTTTGGTTTAAATGTAAATATTTAGTTTTTTTTCATTCCATTAAGTTGACAAAACATTCTATTTTTTTAATACAATTGCTGAAAATTTGGGGTAAAATTTGGTATTTGATCATTAAAGGTAAATTTGTGAAATGTAAAGAAATAAATGTGTGCAGCTTTAAATGAATCTGAAAAATATAGAAAAAAATCACGGAGTTAGAAAGACTTTAGACTGAGTGTTGTGAATGTTAGTTTAAAAAAGCAATTAGCTATAACACTCATTACCTCATAAAAGTAACTGAATCAGTAAATGAATTACACTTCAATAAATAAAAAGTAAATAAAACTAATCGTGACCAAAAAAAGAAATGGTTTGTGTTTCAGTAAAAACATTGCTGTTTGTGAAAGTTTGACATTTTCTGATCAGTTTTAAAGTGGTTATAATGTAACCTTCAATCTTTAGTGCATATCAACAAGTAATTCCCAAAAAAAAAAGGTTTAAATGGTTTTTCTTCTAGACAATGAAAGCGTGGCTTTCAGTAAAGAGTTTCATCACTATTTAGATCTAGAAATGAGGTTAGTTTACTAATTTTACTTTTTTATTTCTAACTGCAGCCAACTAAACATCAGTCATTCACAGAAATGTATTCCTAAAATAATTTTCAAGTTGTGGAGGAAAAAAAAATCATAAATAATTATAAAGATTAATTTTTTTTGCACAGATAAACCCAGAGCCAGGTTAACAGCAGGAACAACAACTGTGTCAGTAGGAGACAGAGTGACACTGAGCTGCTCTGTGGAGGAATCTGCTGGTTGGAAATATGAGTGGTTCAGAAGAACCTCACACACCACTGAAAACAGAATTAATGATGGACTAAATGGAGAAATCAAAGTTTCACAAGGAGGAATCTACAGATGCAGAGGATTTAGAGGGGAACCAGCCTTCTACTCTGATCCAAGTGATGAAGTCACCATTCAAATAACCTGTGAGTGATTTAAAATAACTTAAATCCCTTTCAAAAATATACATGTTTACATTAAATGTATTGATTTATTGTTTTTAATTTCATATCTGATGGAAACAGTTTCCAACAAAGTCAGTGTGACACAAAAAGCCAGCTGGTCTGAGATCTTCAGAGGAGAGACGATCACTCTGACATGTGAGGTTCAGGGAGGTGAAGGAGTTCAGTGGAAGTATGAATGGAGAACACCTCAGTCACAGACATCCTGGACGTCCAATAAAGACCAGACTATCACAGCTTCCATCAGTGGAGACTACAGCTGTAAGAGCAGACCCACAGATGATTCATATTCTTCAACAAACTGGAGTGAAGCTGTCAGATTATCTGTTTCAGGTAAATTGTTAGATTTCTGCCAGACCACAAGATTGTTAATTTCTCATTTTTTACATCTTCCTCATCAATTTACAGTTAATGTTTTTTTTTTTTTTTTGTCTTTAATGATTTAACTAAGGTTTCTAATTTAAAAGGTAACAAATTAAGCCATTTGTTGTGGAGGAAAAAAAAAACAGAAATATTTATATTTTTTTACCCAGACAAACCCAAAGCCAGAATAACAGCAGGAACAACAACTGTGTCAGTGGGAGACAGAGTGACACTGAGCTGCTCTGTGCAGTCTTCATCATCTGGTTGGAGGTTCTTCTGGTTCAGAGGAGAGAAATCCTCCAAACCACTGACGGCACAAGATGCTGTTTTCCTTTCAAATGGACAAATCAGTGTCTCACAGGAAGGAGTTTACAGATGCAGAGGAGGAAGAGGAGAACCAGTTTATTACACAAAGTTCAGTGATCCAGTCAGCTCTGATGGTGAGTTTAATCCTGTTTTATTGGAGCACAAAAAATAAAATACCTCAGTAAAAAACATGATTTCAACATCTATCTAATGAACTGTCATGTTTGTCTCTAAAACTCTGTATTCTTAGTTTAATAGCACAACTTCTAATTTACTTTGACATAGAAAACACTAAGAAAGTCTAATTTTTCTTACACACTAGAAGGGACATCAGTGTTGTGAAAAGGCCCAAATGAGCACAGCTGTTAATATAAACACACAAAAATAGAATTCAAAAAAAGAGAACAATATTAGTGCAACTCCATGTGCTTGATGAGAAAACAACTGTAAAGTTGTTCAAAATGTTTTCTTTTAAGTTTCATTTTACAGATGAAAATACTGTTTTATTTGTGATGAGTTCTAGAGTGTTCCTTAATACTGTCGATGCAAACGCATGGAAACAATTGGTAACCATAGTAACGCTTGTGATTGCAGAACTGACATTATTGGTTTGGTGTTAAACTTATATCATTACTCAAGTGAGTATAACTCAGTTCTTCAGCAGAACTGTCTTCTTGCTGGTAAAATCATGTTCTTGTGTTCAAAAAAGCAAACTCATGATCAGGGGGCTGCTTGCTAGAGCTGCATGGAGCCTTAGGCGAAGGGAGATACCCCCCCCACACACACACACATATCCAATCCACCACCACCTCACACCCAACCACCAAACAAGGGGATCATACAAATTGTTTCTGCTTCTTTCCATGACCCATGTGAAGGACTGTTCTGATACTTCTTGAGAATGTCAGTGGAGTTTTTCCAGTGTTTAACAGAGTCCATCCAGGTTTTTGGCAGTGTAAACACTACCGCACAATATTGGCACAAAGTCACCTTTCTCTGCAGATCAGCTGATATCAGAGTTCTGCCAACCTGTGGAGATTTTTCTATCAGATCCAAAAGTCTCACATAAAATAGTTTGTCAAAAAACAACTAATCAGTTAAAAAAACAAACAATATTTCTCCAACAGAACTTGTCCTGAGAGTGTCTCCATGGTGGTTGAGTCCTGGATCCTCAGTGACTCTGAGCTGTGAGCTTGAACATGTGTCTGCAGGATGGAGCTTCTACTGGTATAAAGCTGTTCCTGATCTATCACACAAGTCTGGCTCTTACAGCTATGAGCTGCTGCCTGGTAGCTCCAATGGGACTCCAGACAACTCCTACATCATTCATGGACACACACACACAGCAGGATATGTGTGCAGAGCTGGAAGAGGAGAGCCACACGTCTACACTCTTTACAGTCAACCTCACTTTGTCTGGTCTGGAGGTCAGACTTCTGATTGTTGATCATTTCTGTCAACACTGAATGATTCTGTTCAGATTTCAAATGCTGTCAGATTCTCCTATTTTGTGTGTCTTTTGTTGCTCTCCAAATCAAGCTAAAGTGTGCTGATCTTCATCATGTTTGTGTTCAGATCTTCATCCATCAGCGTCTCTCTCAGTGAGTCCTGACAGAGTCCAACACTTCACCTCTGACTCTGTCTCACTGACCTGTGAGGGAAACTCTGCTGAGTGGAGAGTCAGCAGGTTTCTGCTTCCTGACTTGCTGTCCTTCTGTTCTGACTGGGGAACAATGAATGGATCAACATGTCATGTTCAGAAGATCCAGTCCAGTAATGCAGTGTTCTGGTGTGAGTCTGGATCAGCATTCAGCAATGCAGTCAACATCACTGGACACTGTGAGTGGAAACATGTTTGGATTCCATTTTTTAGCTTCACTTTTAGCTTTGGATTGATCTGAAACACATGCAGAACATGAAGATGGATTTAGATGATCAACTGTCTGTCAAAGCAGAATGAAGCAGACAATGTAAACCATGTTGTGATCATATGTGATGAGGATGAATGTTGATGTTTCCAGATGATGATCTTATCCTGCTGAGTCCTGTCCATCCTGTGACTGAGGGACATTCTGTTACTCTTGGCTGCAAGTTGAGGACAGAAAATCTTCTTTCTAAAGTGTTTTTCTATCAAAATGACACATTAATACAAAGTGATGGCAGAGTGGAGATGATCATCCCTGCAGTGTCAAAGTCACATGAAGGTTTCTACAAGTGTCAATCCTCAGGAAAAGAATCACCACAGAGCTGGTTTGCAGTAACATGTCAGTACATCTTTCCAGTTGTTCTCAGTATGAACAATATCAGCAGCATTTAGTTCTTCAATCTGTTCACTAACTTTGATTCAAATCCTTGATGTGTTCCAGCAGCATCCAGACCTGACAGCTCTTCAGTTCCTGTTCTGCTGCTTGTTAGACCAGTTTGTGTCTTTTTACTGATGATTTTTCCACTGATGTTATATTTGTACAAAAAGTCAAAAGGTGAGAAATGTTCCTTTAAAAGTCCCAGGATGATAAAAAAATTTGTTCTGTTTTGCATTGATGCTGTTAACTTTAGAAACATGTTATCATTTACAGATTCAAGCTCCATCAGGTTGGTACTTTTTTTGTTTTGATTGATTGACGTCTGTGTTTATTTAGTTATTGATTCTTTCGTCTCAGCAGGTCTGATGAACAAAATCAGAATAATGTTCCAGATGAGATTGATGCTCAACACAACACATATGCCTCTCTGCTCCATGGTCAGCCTGAATTTAGACTTTTTACAATCATTTCTTATTTTCCTTCAATAATTCATTGAATGAACATATTTCAAATGTTTGTCTTAAACTTCTAATGTCATTTGTTCTGTTTTGTATTTAAAGGTGATGTTGCTCTTTATGA
Organism: Oryzias celebensis; assembly: GCA_014656515.1. Classification (NCBI taxonomy): domain Eukaryota; kingdom Metazoa; phylum Chordata; class Actinopteri; order Beloniformes; family Adrianichthyidae; genus Oryzias; species Oryzias celebensis. The sequence goes on from BNCR01000016.1 coordinate 15,487,172, forward strand.
ATCACTCAGAGGCCCTGAAGACACAGAAAACAATCCAGAGTATGCCAACATAGGTATTCAATGTTGTTTTCTAATTTACCTATGAATTAAGAACTGCAGTCCAAACATACAAATCCAGCTAAGCTTTTCCAAAGTCAGACAAATAAAAATCACTATTGTTTCAGTTCATTTTTTACTTAAAGAGCATCTTAGAAAAAGGAAAACCCGAAAATCTGTGGTGAGAAAGTTATTTGACCCTTAAAGAATGATGCAGATTTCAATAAACTTGTGTGAAAAAAAGGAATCTACTTTTTTTCAGATCAGTCCTGCTGCATCACATCAACTGAACTTTAAGCATTCCTCAAAAAGATCAGTGATTTTTCCAACAGAACAGAAGAATGGGATGAATGCTGTTATTCTGTAACATCACATTTTTCAGAATTCAAAGATAAACACTTAAAGCTCACAGCCTTGAATCAAATATTAGTTCTTGTCAGGTCTCACCTGCATAGAATCTCTCACATGTCCAAATGAAACATTTCCAGAAGAAAAAGCTTCAATGAACTTTATTGATACACAGTAAATGTCTCTGTCATCAGCAGGTGCTGAAGAAGAATGAAGACAAACATGGCCGCCTGCTTTTCTACCCTGAAACTCCATCAGAGCCACCTGGATTTAGACTTCTTTGAATCCTGAAAAACTCCTGAAGAACTCAACTTTTGACTGTTTCTCCAGCTGCTGGACAAGAAAACAAATGGAACACTGAAACTGTGAAAGCTGTTTGCTCAGCATGTTACTAAATATTGGTTGGACTGTAAGTTTAAAATCAGATACAGAACAGTCAGTCAATGTTCTTCTGAGCTGTTCTTTACTTATTGGAGTGGTGGAATTTTTTAGAACAAACTAAAACACTCAGCTGGTTTATGTCTTTACCAGGAGTTAAAACAAGATCCAAGGTGTGCTTGTGACAGTGAGTGGGTTCCTTTACATTTTGTGTGAAACCAACATTGTCTTATCAAGCCGAGAAAGCATTTCCTAGACAGTCACTAGAGTCGTGGACATGAATTTTAAAATCCCTACTAATTCTATTTTATCAGAATCTAAAAAAACAGTTGATAGAAAGTCTGCAAACTCAGTTAAAAATTCAGAGTGCAGGCCGGGAGAACGATAAATAATTATGAATGAAACAGATTTAGGAGTTTTCCTGTTTGAGTGATTTATAGACAATATTATGTTTTTAGAGGAACTATAAATGTGTTTGGCTTTAGTGTTAGGAAATAAGCTAAACCTTTTCTAGACAAAACTTTATTAGAAAATCACATAGCTTTTAACTTTACCCACTATCTCACATATCTGGTAGATGAAAAACCAACTGTTTTTATGGCGGCTCAGTGATGGATGCAGCATAAACTGATCTGAGACCAGCTCCACTCTCACACACTGCACAGTTGTTGCTCGACAGCAGCACCTGGTGGACTAATGAAGGACTGCAATTACTATCCCAAGACAATATTTCAAAAACATGTTAACATTTTCAATATCCACATATGAAAACTATCTCTAAACACATTTTCCTAAACACATATTTTTTTTTACAAATAGGTTCAAGCAGATATTTCAAAGCTTAAAATGATTAAATGAAATGTGCCATGGATCAGTTTATAGAACACAGCAGATACTGCTGTCAGAGGTTAAACTTTGAACTGCACAGACAGCTCTAAGCAGCAGAGAAAAGAGACAAATGTTTTTCTCAGATGAAATGAATGAGAAGCAGAAACAAAGTTAGGGAAACACTTTTTTGAAACACTTGTACAAATGTACTCAGTATTTAAGCAAATGTTCAGAGGGCTTAACAGTATAATTAGACTACAGGCATTGAAAATATTTGTTTAAATTGAAAATAATGTGTTTAAAGGGATAAACTTCTTTGGGAGGAGAGTCTGGAGCTGCAAGCAGTTTCCTCATGTAGTTTTCAGAGCTATTCTTAACTGTCTGAATGTCAAACGTTGAGGTCTGCCTCAGATATACAGATTTGTAGTTGTGCATTAAGTTTCCTTTTATATTTTTTAAAGAGGTTTTTTGCAGGATTTCTTTTGTTTTTATAGTAATTCTTTTACAAAATACATTTATCCTTTTGATGTAAATTTATGACATTTATTTCCTGTTTTAGATTTTCAGTTAATAGTTTTCTTTATTTGACGGTTAAAAGGGAATTCTAGTTGAACTTGGAAACATTTACACATGATGTGCTGAATGTAGATATGATCCACTTTAGAAATTAAAATGATTCTTTATACACATGGAGTCTAGGTTAATGGAAAAACTCTCAGGGTTTTTCTTTTTTTTCTTATCTTATTTAATCTCTTAACACTTTGTTCATCAAGCAACCTACACCACATCTGCAGTAAATTAAAAAAGTAACCATGAGAAAGAAACGCTGCGGTCAAATATGTTTTTTTTTTCTCTTTTTTTTAGTTTTCTGAGCTAAGTGTGAAAAGAAAGGAAACAGACAGAGAACAAACATCATAAAACTTATGCTGTGAAGAAAACTTCTGTTTTGTTTATGATACAACATTATGTTTTTATGCTCAACTGTTGTTTTTTGATCTGCCGTTAAAAAAGTCAAGAATCTGAACATGAAGGAGTCAAATGGTTCAGGTCTGCTGTGTTTTCCTGCTTCTCTCTGAGGAGCTGATCTACTTCCTTGTTCCAAACATTTGACTCACAACTCATGTCACCATCAAGCAGGTCACCTTCACTGCATTCAACACCAACTGTTGTTCATTTTAGATGGAAACAGCAGTGAAATCCATCACTCTGTAAACCAAAGGTTGAAGTGATGAAAAAGGCGTCAGTGTTCTTTGTAGGGAGAAGTTCAGGGTTTATTCACACTAAAAGTGACTTTCAGAGCAGCTTCAAAGTGTTACTGAAACATCAAGAAACTGAATCAAAAGAATGAATCATTTCAGGGAGAAAATTCTTTGTAACATGAGACACTGAAAGTGTGAAAAAGGACAAATTTATCTCCTCATGACCTCATGCTGCAGCAGTTTTTATATTTTCTCCTTCACCTGGTGTGAATGATGTGGTGTTAACACTTCAACCAGGAAAAGAGCATTAAATACAGAAATAGAAAATGTTTCTGCACTGAGACCATGTGACTCTTTACATCACAGAAGCTGATCTTAGTGGTTTAGAAGAATGAAGACATTTGCTGTTAGAAGAGAGGACATGAATGAACAAAGAGCAGAACTACTATCAGTCAGTCCACACTGTGAGTATTCTACAGTTACCAGAATGAGAACTTTTGCATTTCTTCTTTACTGAAAAAAGTTCACTGCTTTGTGTGAACTCTTGCCTTGAAGAATGATACGCAGCACACTTTAAAAAGACATCAAACTGTATGAGACGTGCAGCTGCATTTGAGGTCATCTGCAGATGTCTGATTTAGCAGGCTGGTGTCTCTGTTATAATAATCGATCCCAGTATATGACTGGTGTCTTCAGAAGATTTGAGTTTGATTTAAGGAAGTAGTTTGAATGATTGATATGCAAATCTTTACAAATAACCTTTTTTGCATCATCAGACTTTGTTAAATATATATAATATTTTTTTCTTCCTTTTCAGTGGAGGATGATGTGACAGTTGTGTTCTCTTTGAAGGAAACTAGATTTTAGTGAGTCTTTTACATTCAGTATTTGCAGAGAACATCATGTTTTTTTATTTCCTCACAGTTATTGGCTTTTCCTAAAACACACTTTCATGTTTCTCTTTTAAATCAGGATTTTCTCATCAGTGTGATTTGATTGTGAGGATGGGACACACTCTGCTCTGTAAACTGGAGTTGATCTGTGAGTTTGTCAGAAGAACCTTTGCTGTTTTCATCACATTAATCAGACAACATCTCAAACCAAAGAATCACTATTTTTTTATTACTAAATTGTTAGAATTTCACGTTTCAACTGCAGCTATTTTTTGTTACCCAGAATTCATCTGAACTCTATCTAGGATAATGATGATCAGTTTTCTTATTAAATCATTTTTCATTGTTTTATTTACAAAAACTTTTTCATCACTGATGGCGAAAGCATTGACTTCATATAATATTCATTGACAAATTTAGCTACATGACTTCATATTTTTGAAATATTGTATCAGTTTTTGAATCTGTGATCTTTCCATCTTTTATGTCCAGTTGTGTTGTATTCACTCCTCCACAGTGGACACACTCAAGGTGACACTTTTTGACTTTTTTGTTGTTTCTTTTACCGTTTTAACATTAACGTGAGTTCGATCAATCCTTTTTAATCAGAACATCCGTGTTGTTTGTAAACGAAAATCTTTATGATTTTTTTTTTTTTTGTTTACACTGCAAAACCAACTTTATTCAGTAAATGGTGTTTGTGTTTGTTCTAGATGCTGAGTTGACTTTTGAACCCAAATGGTCAACTTTTTTTATTGGAGAATCTTTAACTTTCAAATGTGACAAGAAGGAAGGAGGCACAGAGTACTGGATATACATATTAACTAGAAGTGGTTGGATACCTCTGTATGACAGTACAAACCATCACTTCACAATAAATCATCTGGATAAACATCACAATGGTGTTTATCAGTGCTGTGGTCACAGAAAGGGTTTATATTATACAAAGTGCAGCAACAGTGTCTCTTTACATATATCATGTCATTTATTTCTGTGTTTTTAACATTTTTTAAAAAGAATTTGTATTTAAAACATTTTCACTTTAAAGAAACACGTCTGTTTCAAATTGATGTTTTATTCTAAATTGATATATTCTTAACAATTGTAACAGTATAATTGTTACATTCAAATTAAATTTCCTTGCGGCTAAATATTAAATTGTTGGTTTAAAGTTTCCCTTGATTCTTTTTTATAAATGCGCTTTCATAGGAACAAAAATATCTGTTTCTTTTATTGTTTTAAACTCTATTCCAGAAATTCCAAAGGCTCAGCTAAGAAGAAGTGGAGAAACTCTTACCTGTTCTGTGAATCCATCATCATCTGGTTGGAGTTTTGATTTTTACAGAGATAAGCTGAAATGGCAAAATACTGATTCCCATTTGAATGGAGAAATCAGAGTTTCACAGGGAGGAGTCTACAGATGCATAGGAAGAAGAGGACAACCAGTTTATTACACACAATACAGTGATCCAATTACCATTGATGGTGAGTTTCGTTGTGTTTTCTTTATTCATCATTGAAATAATCAGCCTGAAAACTTCCAGACCGTTAAGAAAATCTGACATTTACATTTATTAGTCATGGAATCAGGATGGTGCACTAATGTCCTTTTATTTAATGAAAGTCTTCCTGTGACTGTGTGGTGGTGAGTCTGGTTACTGCTCTATTATTTTGTGTCATTGTCGGTTTCACCAATTTTGTAGCAAAAGCTGTCAAAGATAATAGGAGACATAAAATGTCTCTGTCTGGGATCACTTTGAGCATTATGAGGAGAAAATGATTAAATTTGTGCATTTTAGGCACATCTTTAACTTTTTTTACTGAGCTAATATTCACATGGAGAAAATTGAGATTAAAACATCCTGATGTTTCATCCAGTCTTATGTCAACTCAACCCATATCTGAATGTACTTTGATTATATCCAATTATACTCAAATTCATTCATATTTTGTTTATATTCAATTTTAAAAGACATGATTCTAAACAATTCAGCATCTGCATGTTATTCGTTTACATTTATCTGTAATATTTACAATACAATCTTTAGTAAACAGGTCCGCATTCCAACTCAATCAATGCTTCTACATCCCCATATGAATACAGTTTGGTCAAAGTACAAAACTTGCTATATTAACTAACCAAGGAAGAAGAAAAAAAAGCCAAAAGACAAAATTTCAGTTTAAGTTCTCAACATGTTTTGATCACTAGATGTCACTGTAGTGAGATACTTGAAGCGTTCCAAAATATTTTTGGAACAATTATTTTAAATAATTCAGTCTATATTATTCCACTTCAGCAATCAGTTCCAAAAAGTGAAGATAATCCAAGAAGAAAGTCTGTCTGAAATATTACAATTAGAAGCTGAAATCACAAAGCCCAGAGTAATATTTTAATATTTTTACATGTGTGCTCAATACCAGCAGTCATTAGCTTAAGGGCTAGTAAAAACAAAAACAAAAAAAAAAAAAAAAAAAAAAGAAAAACAATCTTCAAAAAATCCAGGGTTTGCATAGATCAGTTGCTGGAGCGTCAGGAGTTCCTGTCAATCATCCAGCTCACCATTGGAGACAAAACAGAAACCAACAGAGAAGACCAGAGGACTAGCACTAGCAGAAAAAAACGACAAGAGGGAGACAGAGAGACAGGAACTATGACTTTCTTTTTTTTAATTTGACCAAAATCCAGCTGGAACATCTGCAGGTCCAGAAAACAGTGTTGATGTTGTTATTTTCTTTTTGTCCCTTCAGAACTTGTAGATGTTTCTGGTGCTCTAATTATCTCCATCTTGTGCTTGAGAGGGAGGTGTCAAATATCATTCTCTGATAAACCTGGGTGGGCATCCTGTTCACCTCAATGTTAATGTTTTTGTCTTCCTTGTTGTGTACAGAGCAGTCCAAAAAGAGGAAACTTTGTCCTTGGAGTCTTCTCAAGTTAAACTGATGGATCTGTTCACTGCATTGATATGAGGAGTGAATGTTTCCACCTCATGAGATTTGATTTTAACCGACTCATCCACAGATCTCAACCAATATGTGGAGAAGATGTCAGGACTCTGTTTTCATTCATTTCTGACAGATGTCTTTTCTCCCTGATGATAAAAAATTCTCAAAAAGCTGATTTTGTCAAGATAAATTGGTGGTGTAGTGATGGTCATAACTCTTGCCTCAAAGCGAGAAAGCTCTGGTTCAAACCCCAGCTGTTTTTTTTTAAATGAGGACTTAACATGTTCTCCTCGTTCATGTGTGAGTTTTCTCTGAGCACTCCAGCTTCCTCCCACAGGCCAAAAACATGCACCATGGATAAACCAGTGACTTTATGTTGTCTCTCAGGTGTAAATGCCAGTTTATATGAATGTGGTCCTGTAATGGACTGAAAACTCTTGGGGGTGTATCCTGAACAGTTCGTTCTTGCAAATATGTTTAATGAATTTTTTTAAAGGTAATTTTCAGTTTTTTTTTTTTTTATCAGCAGATAAAGCCAAAGCCAAACTGACAGCAGGAACAACAACTGTGTCAGTAGGAGACAGAGTGACACTGAGCTGCTCTGTGGAGAAATCTGCTGGTTGGAAATATGAGTGGTTCAGAAGACCCTCATACACCTCTGAAAACAGAATAAATGATGGACTAAATGGAGAAATCAGAGTTTCACAAGGAGGAATCTACAGATGCAGAGGATTTAGACGAAAACCAGCCTTCAACTCTGATCCAAGTGATGAAGTCACCATTCAAATAACCTGTGAGTGATTTAAATAAATTTAAATCCCTTTCAAAAATATACATGTTTACATTAAATGTATTGATTTATTGTTTTCAATTTCATATCTGATGGGAACAGTTTCCAACAAAGTCAGTGTGACACAAAAAGCTAACTGGTCTGAGATCTTCAGAGGAGAGACGATCACTCTGACATGTGAGGTTCAGGGAGGTGAAGGAATTCAGTGGGAGTATGAATGGAGAACATCTCAGTCACAGACATTCAGGACAAAAAAGAAAGACTTGACTGTCACAGCTTCCATCAGTGGAGACTACAGCTGTAAGAGCAGACCCACAGATGATTCATTTTCTTCAACAAACTGGAGTAAAACTGTCAGATTATCTGTTTCAGGTAAATTGATGTTTTATTATTATTATTATTTTCATTATTATTGTTGTTGTTATTATTGTTATTAGTAGTAGCAGTAGTTGTTGTATTAGTATTATTTTCTTTTTTATTTAACTTTATTTTTTTCTTATTAGAAACATGTGAAACATTTTGAAGCATTAGGAAATATTTTAAAATGTTATAACAAATAAAGACTCAAGTGACATAAGTCATTTCTTTCCTCTTTATTTTTTAATTTTGACACGTCATTCAGGAAAATATATGTTTTTTTTTCAATCTCAACAGCACATAAACCGAAGGCTGAACTAACTATCACAAAGTCTCCAGTAGAGGGCAGAGTGAACATGAGATGTTCAGTGAAGTCTTCATCATCTGGTTGGAGTTTCTTCTGGTTCAGAGGAGAGAAATCCTCAAAACTGCTGACCACACAAGATGCTAAATTCCTTTCAAATGGACAAATCAGTGTCTCACAGGAAGGAGTTTACAAATGCAGAGGAGGAAGAGGAGAACCAGTTTATTACACAGAGTTCAGTGATCCAGTCACCATTGATGGTGAGTTTAATCCTGTTTTATTGGAGCTGTAAATGTAAATGCACAATAATAACAAAAGGATGTTGGTGTGACACTGTGTTTGATAAGAAAAAAGTTTTTTAAAAAAAAAAATCTCATTAGTTTTCTTTCATCATCAAATTACTGTTGAATTTTTTTTATTACTTTAAATAAGGCTGTTGAGAATAAATGACATGAAGGGACACTTGGTAACCATAACAACATTGTGACCACAGTAACACTGACACAAAATCAAATAAACCATCAGCACAGAATAGACACAATTGTACAAACGTAGAAAGTCCATTTCAGCTATGACCATTATTGTTTCTGTTGCAGTTCCTGCTATTATAGATTTATTGCACACTGAGAGACTTTGTCCATCATTTGTAAAAGTGTAACACAGATAATAAATGATCTCTCTTGAAAGGTGATGCTCATTTATTCTAACAGTGTAGTTTGTCATAGAGGCTCTTTCACAGAGCAGAAAAAGTCACAACAGAGCAGCAGAGAGTTCAAAACAATCATAAAAAATAAAAATCTTCTGCTTCACTTTTTGTCTGACAGCAGAATTATCAGAGTTCTGTCAACCTGTGGAGCTTTTTGTATCAGAACCAAAGGTTTCACATAAAAGAGTTTGGTCAAAAACATGACTGAGTTATTAAAAAACAACAATATTTCTCCAACAGAACCAGAACCTGTCCTGAGAGTGTCTCCATGGTGGTTGAGTCCTGGATCCTCAGTGACTCTGAGCTGTGAGCTTGAACATGTGTCTGCAGGATGGAGCTTCTACTGGTATAAAGCTGTTCCTGATCTATCACACAAGTCTGGCTCTTACAGCTATGAGCTGCTGCCTGGTAGCTCCAATGGGACTGCAGACAACTCCTACATCATTCATGGACACACACACACAGCAGGATATGTGTGCAGAGCTGGAAGAGGAGAGCCACACGTCTACACTCTTTACAGTCAACCTCACTTTGTCTGGTCTGGAGGTCAGACTTCTGATTGTTGATCATTTCTGTCAACACTGAATGATTCTGTTCAGATTTCAAATGCTGTCAGATTCTCCTATTTTGTGTGTCTTTTGTTGCTCTCCAAATCAAGCTAAAGTGTGCTGATCTTCATCATGTTTGTGTTCAGATCTTCATCCATCAGCGTCTCTCTCAGTGAGTCCTGACAGAGTCCAACACTTCACCTCTGACTCTGTCTCAGTGACCTGTGAGGGAAACTCTGCTGAGTGGAGAGTCAGCAGGTTTCTGCTTCCTGACTTGCTGTCCTTCTGTTCTGACTGGGGAACAATGAATGGATCAACATGTCATGTTCAGAAGGTCCCGTCCAGTAATGCAGTGTTCTGGTGTGAGTCTGGATCAGCATTCAGCAATGCAGTCAACATCACTGGACACTGTGAGTGGAAACATGTTTGGATTCCTTTTTTTAGCTTCACTTTCAGCATTGGATTGATCTGAAACACATGCAGAACTTGAAGATGGATTTAGATGATCAACTGTCTGTCAAAGCAGAATGAAGCAGACAATGTAAACCATGTTGTGATCATATGTGATGAGGATGAATGCTGATGTTTCCAGATGATGATCTTATCCTGCTGAGTCCTGTCCATCCTGTGACTGAGGGACATTCTGTTACTCTTGGCTGCAAGTTGAGGACAGAAAATCTTCTTTCTAAAGTGTTTTTCTATCAAAATGACACATTAATACAAAATGACAGCAGAGTGGAGATGATCATCCCTGCAGTGTCAAAGTCACATGAAGGTTTCTACAAGTGTCAATCCTCAGGAAAAGAATCACCACAGAGCTGGTTTGCAGTAACATGTCAGTACATCTCTTTATTGATTATTGTAACACTTTAAAATTATCATTTTAAATACTTTTGGTAATAATGTTTACATTCAATGTATTGAAACATTTTTCTTACAGCTGCAACCAGACCACACAGCTCCTCGATTCTTGTGTTTGTTGTTGCTATAACTTCTGTTTTTTTGATCATTTTAACATTCATGATTTGGTTTTTCTGCAAATGGTCAAGAGGTGAGAAATGTTCTTTTTTATTAGATAAAATTCAAAACAATCTATTACATTGATAAATAACAACACGATAATTTTGCTTAAACTTTGTTTGTTTCCAGATTCAAACAAAGTCAGGTTTGTGCTTTTTTATATTTTTCTGGAAAGGTGTAAGAAATGAATTTAACTGGAATTGATATTTTCATAATTATAATGTTTATGTTTATTTCTTCCATCAGGTCTCAGACCAACAACCAGACTGTTGCTGCAAACCACATTGAAGCTAAACACAGAAATGACACTGTTCTTCTCCATGGTCAGTCTAAACTTTGACTGATTTTGATTTATTCTATAAATTTGACTTTAGAACAAATGAACTAAAGTTTCATCCCTTTATGTCTGATCTGGAAAATGATGGAAAACATTTTGTTCACGTTAGTTCCAAAAAGGATTAAAACTGTCTTTGCAACATTCATTTTGAATATTGTTCTTCTCTGTATGAATCACACAAAGGTCCTGAAGAGATTCAAAATGATAAAGAAGATGAAAACACAGGTAAAATGAAAGAATCATTCAACTTTAATCACATTTTTCTATTTATGTGTATTAAATTTGTGGTTAAAAAAATAATCAAATTTTTTATAATTCATCTAAATCAAAAACAAAAAAAGACTGTATCTTTTTTTTTTTTAGAAAACAAACCATTAGATGAGACCTGAAGAAATAACCTAAATATAAAATGTAGATGATTGATTTTTCAGGTGAATCCAGGAAGGTTACATATTCTTCAATCAAGCTTAAAACATTCAATAAGAAAAGTGAGAAAATAAAATTATTTATTTAACTTTTTTGACATAAAGAGATTTATTAAACAGTTAAATCAAATGTTGTCTGATCATTCTGACAGAGAAGAGACAGGAACCAGCAGAGAACACAGTTTACTCTGATGTAAAGACAGGAGCGTCTGCAGGTAAGATCTGCCTCTACATGGAAACATGTTCTCCATCCATGCAGCTGTACCTTTAGAAATGACAGGCTGTCAGCTTATGTGATGTTTGCTGTGAGAACCAAGATAATCTAATCTAAAGAATTCAATAATGGCTGTTTTCTTTTAGATGTCAGTCGGTTGTATGCAGAGGTGTTGAAAAAAAACAAAGGTAAGTTAAGTCTTCATCTTTGGAACTTCATTGACTTTAAACTGCTGCAAACTCAGAATGCGTTAAAGTAAATGTTTTAAAGTAAGTAACTGGTCAGAATGTCTAATTAAGACAGCAGTGTTTAGTGTCATTTTCTTTCTCTTTATACGTGTTTGATTTCGTTTTCTTTACAGGAAAATCATCTCATTCAGTTGATGAGATGCTTTACTCTGAAGTTCAATAAGTACCAGAACTTGGTAAGTTTCCATTTTGTTCTGTAGTGATCAAATATGATAAAAACGTGAATTTGTTGATGTAGTTAGTGCATCCAGACCATGCTCCACCTTCAGTAGCTGAGTAGCACTTCATCTTTGTGTTTTCTTGTAGATCCACAGAGCCAGCAGCATCCAGCAAGGTGATGGAACAAACATCTCACCTGTAGATGGCGCTGCTGAGGACAGCTGCGTGTTTGCCGGGCTCCAAATGTTTGCTTCTCTTTTAGATTCATTTTAGAATTTTTCGTTCAGTTTTTTTTTTTTTTTTTATCTCATATGTGATCTAAATAACTTGCTTTCCGCTGCCTAACATATAATCCTGAAAGAACTCAGGGATGAATTTGATTTGTTGAGATTTTCATCAGATTGTTGGAGTTTTCCAATAGTTAGATCAACCAAGTCTGCAGCTGCAGTCCAGGATCAGCTGATGTCTCTTCTTCACACAATCACATCTCTCTGCTCTATCAAGGCTGATCATGGATAACATGGAGCTTCAGAGTTTCTGTCCTTTAAGATCTTGAATATCTAGATCCATGTCAGCTTGCAGTGATCTGAGCAGGTGAATAATCACTGCATTGAGTCACTTAGACGCCTTGGAAACACAGAGGTTCCCATAAATATTTGGGCTCCACCTTAGAGTATGTAGAACCAGTGAGAAATTCTGGCCTCACAGCAGCTCATTCCCACTCTGTGAAGAGGATTCAAAGAAGAGCTCTATGCGGAGTTCTGCCTGCTGCTGTCTTCTACTTCCTATTCTCAGTTCACATCTTGAAGAATGGAGCAAGTCTTTTGACTCATGTCTTTGTGGTTCTAAAGAGTTCTGTAGATGACTTCCACCAGAACCATCAAGAGAAAGACTGGACTTGTTCTGTTGACCTGAACTCTGCAGAACGAGTGAGTTGTTATATGATCAGGCTTTGAAACTTCTTTTAAAGATTGATTGAAAGTATTTGAAATCTTTTAGATGTTTTTTAAGCTTTTGTTTTTAGGTTCTAATAAAAAAATGTGTTTTATTGCATTAACCAAACAGATTCCGCTTTAGATGCAACAGATGAGGAAAAAATGATAAATGGTGAATATTTACATAGCGCTTTACCACTTTCACAATCTCAGTCCCATTCACACACACATTCACACACTGATGGTGGGTCCACCGTGGAACGCTGGTGCCAACCTACAACAACCAGGAACAACATGAGGTTCAGAGTCTTGCCCAAGGACACTTCAACACATGGGGAGGCAAAGCGGGAACCAAACCTGCAATCTTCTGATCATTGGTCGACCGCCTTTACTCTGTACCAGTGGTATTAATGAACATTAATGGCAGACTGATGAGAGATCTCTTAAGAACAAAACATTAACAAGTTGTGTCATTTCCTGAACTGCATGATATGTTCATTCTTGATGAATAGAAAAACACAACAGAATGAATGAATGAATGAACCTCAAATGTTTTTCGTCAACATGAAAGTGTCACAGCGTCAGTGTTGTTTGGTTTATGTTGATCTGGTTTTCTGTAGACTGTTGTGATTCCTCCCAGTTTGGTTGTTCTCACTTGTGTTGATTGTTTTCTCTGCATATATGGACCCTCCATTGTGCTTCCTGCACGTGGATGTTTTGATTTGTTTTTCTTTGAGAGTTACTTTAGTTTGAGGACTGTATTTTATGCCTGGATTAAAGCTTCTTTCAAATTCAATATCCTGCATTTGGGTTTTTAGTGGTTGTTCTGTCATAAAAAAGACAGAAAAAAGACATAAAAAAGATTCTTTAATTTAAAACAATTTGAATGTTAATGACTGAGCTGTCCAAGCTATTGAATTTTAGAACTAATGAAGATGTCAACATTCAAACACTGCCAATTTCACAGATGACTTGGAGCCATAGTCTAGAGAGACGATTGGGAAAAAAATATAAATATATAATAAATCAATATATATATATATATAATTATTTTCTTTTGTTTGTGTCACAAGGAATCTGTCCTGGAATGCCCTTTTAAAGGAAACTGCTCAAAAAAGTCAAGGAAACACTTAAACAGCACAATGTAACCCCAAGTTAATCATACATTCGTAAAATCTGTCCTCTTAAGAAGCAACACCGATTGACATGATTTCCAGCACAATAAAACACACATTTTACTGTCTTTGTATCTGAATTCAAATCTGCATCAGTAAAAAGCCTTAAAGGTTTCTTCATTTTATCACTGCCTACAGGGACACAGTGAAAACAGACATTTTGAAATGTACAGAAAAAGCATCATAACCAGCACCAAAGTCAGGATCAAACTCAGAAGGCGGCAAAGCACCGATCACTTTGCTAGACTGGTATGAGCTGCCACATGAGCTCATTTTAGTTTTGGAATGAGCGGATTGTTGCAGCGTTCGTGGTTGTGTGGTCGCTGTACAGATCCGTTGTGGTGAAGAGGGAGATGAGCTGAAAAGCAAAGCTCTTAATTTACTGGTCAATTAACATTCCAAAACACACCTAGAGATGGACAGCAGGAGAGAAGAAAATTCAAAGACAGGAGTTTTAATATTCAGTTGTCCCAGAGATGGTGACGTCTTCATCCTCCTCCATGCTTTCTACTTAGTCTTGGCAAGCACCCCTCATCTGAAGCAGTTCCACAGTAACATCTTCAAACACACATTATTTACCTGTGCATTGAAATGTTTTTTTTCTGTCTTTTTTCCGTCATTGAGCTCAGGCAGGGGGAAACCGGAGCAATCCAAAGCAAACCCCTAAATCGTGTGTGTGCGTGTCTGTCTGTGTGTGTGTGTTTGTGTGTTCATGAACATCTGTAAAGCATCAAGCATGATCTGCACGGTGAATTGGCGTCGGCTGCCTAGATTTCTGCTGCTCAAATCTTGCTGTTGCCAGGACTTGGTAATGCGCCGGCCGCTCAAAATTGCACCGCAGGACCTCAGGTTGCATCTGTATTTTTGACTTAACATTGAAACTGGCCGCCTCCGCCTTTTCAGGATTCAAAGAAGTCTAAATCCAGGTGTTGCTCTTGGAGTTCCAGGGTAGAAAAGCAGGCGGCCCTGCTGTTAACAGAGACATTTACTGTGTATCAATAAAGTTGATTGAAGCAAATACATTTATATTTATCATTTATCAATTATCATCCCAGAAAATCCCATCAGATTACCATTGTTGGCATACTCTGGATTATTCTGTCTTCAGGGCCTCTGAGTGATTCATAAAGAGCAACATCACCTTTAAATGCAAACCAGAACAAATGAAATTAGAAATATAAAACAAACATGTCCAACAAGTGAATACAATTCTTTTTTTCAAGAAAAACAACTGATTGTAAAAAGTCAGAATTCAGGCTGACCATGTTGCAGAGATGAATATGTGTTGTGTTGAGCATCAGTCTCATCTGGAACATTATTCTGATTCTGTTCATCAGACCTGCTGACATGAAGGAAATCAATAACTAAATTAAAGCCGCGAGCGCCATTGGATGACCTGCAGGCGCTACCCACCCTCACCCTCTTTGCTTCCTGTCCAAGCCCTCCCCGCCCACCTCTACGCGCCACTGCCACCTTCACTGCCCAACCTTGATCCAACCTTACTTGCTAAATAGACACAACTGACCTTTGACCCAAACTGGGTATTTCAATGTATTCTTTTGGCTCCATTCACATTTTTGGCCCATTCATTTTATTACGGTTTCCCTCACTGTGATGTCATCGTCTTGGCGTGGGGTGTGTGTGTGTGTGTGTGTGTGTGAGTGTGTGTGGGGAGAGGGGGGGGGGGGGGGGGGGGGGGGGGTCATTCACTATGCTGAAAATCCATTTTCAATTTTTACCAGGTGTGCACACAATTTTGGTGACTAAAGATAGTTCACATTTTACAAGTAGATTATCTCCAAACTCTAATTATATATTTTTGTCAAGGGCTAAAGAAAATAAAAATAATCTTTACATTTAGATATACATGAAATTATTACCAGAGAAAGATAATCTGACAGCTTCACTCCAGTTTTTTGAAGAATATGAATCATCTGTGGGTCTGCTCTTACAGCTGTAGTCTCCACTGATGGAAGCTGTGATAGTCTGGTCTCTATTGGACGTCCAGGTTCTCTGTGACTGAGATGTTCTCCATTCATACTTCCACTGAACTCCTTCACCTCCCTGAACCTCACATGTCAGAGTGATCGTCTCTCCTCTGAAGATCTCAGACCAGCTGGGTTTTTGTGTCACACTGACTTTGTTGGAAAACTGTTCGCATCAGATATGAAAAGTAAACATAAAATAACCAATCTAATATAAATCATCTTAATTATAACAATCAATTAATATGATATAAAGAAAACATATTAAATCACTCACAGGTTATTTGAATGGTGACTTCATCACTTGTATCAGAGTTGAAGGCTGGTTCTCCTCTAAATCCTCTGCATCTGTAGATTCCTCCTTGTGAGACTCTCATTTCTCCATTTAGTCCATCATTTATTCTGTTTTTAGGGATTTGTGAGGGTCTTCTGAACCACTCATATTTCCATCCAGCAGATTCCTCCACAGAGCAGCTCAGTGTCACTTCACCTCTTACTGACACAGTTGTTGTTCCTGCTGTCAGTTTGGCTTTGGGTTTGTCTGCATTAAGTTCAGAAAAATAGATGGTTTTTGTGAAATAACACAATTATATCTTAACTTTAGATCTACTAATGTAATAATAATAGACAATAAATGAGCCAAATGACTTTAGTTTATCATCACATTGTAAAGCCTGTGTTATAACTCATTTTCTTTTGTTTTATTTATTTTTTCTTGTATTATTAAGCTTTGGTTCTAATCAGTCTTAGATTTTAACAAAATTAAAATATGATTTTTTTTTTTACCAAATTGTTATAAATTTGATATTTGATCCTAAATCTTTGGATGTTGTAAAACTAACCAAATGAACTACAATTGCAAATCATTACAATAAGATGAAAGAAAAATTCTGAAAGTATAAACACTTTTAATTTCACGGATATTTAATCTCTGATCATCATCATATCTTTATTGTGTTCATCAAAGTTAAATGTAAGTTTTTCTTTGACATATGTGAGGATTTTGCTCCTATTTGGTTGTCAGTTGTGTTTCTTGGTTTGATCATGTTCTGTTGGAGTTTTCTCGCTGTCACACCAGGTTTAGGTTGATCTTCCACAGTTTTCGTCATTTCAGTTAATTACCTTTAGTGATATTACGTTTCTGGTCTTTTCAGTTCTTCATTGTCAGTCATCTGCTTTGTCACTTTTTGCTTCACTGTGGTTTTATGTCGAACTTCAGTAAATGTTTAATTTTCCTCCAGCAAGGTCAGTCTCTGGCATTCTGAGTCTTTGACCATCGATTCCTGATAAAATTGTTGTTTTTTCTTAAACAGAAATCTCTTCAAATAGATCCGGAAACCAGCAGCATTTTCTTTTACATTTTCCTTTTTCCAGAAAATATTTTTAACTAGAACATTTACATTAGGATCAGTAATGCAAGTGTAAACGCTTTATGGTGAAAAGCCTCAAGCAATTTACTAAATGCTGAAATATCTAAAGAAGTTGAAGTTTGTCAAAGCAGAAATGAATGAAATATTGATCAGAAGGGACATATGTAATGTCAATAGTGAGAATGGTTTGAAGAACTCTATTATCACTAATGACTGCATGTGTGATTTCTCCCAGATGTAACGCTGCAGTGGGCTGAGGCAGAAGGGCCTCATAATTCTCTGCCATCTTAGTCATATGATTGATTTGAGTCACATTAAGACAGTCTTGGATCATCCTGAATATTTTGGGTTAGAATTCCACAGAGATCTAGATTTGATCAATGAATTCTTATTTTATTAGTGTTACATCAGTGACATATATGGGTATAGTTTATACATTTAGGCGTTCTAAATTAAAATCATACATTTTTAAACAGATGTTTTAGCTTCTTAAGTATGAAAACATTTTTAAAAATGAATTATCACAAAAAAGTCAAAAACACACAAATAAACCTGATAAATGTATAGAGATATTGTTGCTGCACCTTGGATAATCTGAACCCTTCCTGCGACCACAGCACTGATAAACACCACTGTAATGTGTTTGCAGTAGATTTAATGTGTAGATTGAGTTTGTGTGATAATCGTAAAATCTCTGACCATCTCTGTTAATTTTAGATTCCCAGTCATCTGTTCTTCCTTCTTTCATGTGACACTTGAAGGTTAATGATTCTCCAATAAAAAATGTTGCTCAATTGGGTTCAATAATCAACACAGCATCTAGAACAAACACAAACACACAAACT
>BNCR01000016.1:15510214-15539671 GCA_014656515.1 Oryzias celebensis
GGTCTGATTTCTGATCAGGTTCTTCATCACAATGATTTCATTTCTTGAAAAACTGCATTCAGCTGTTGAATCTGACGGAATCTGAGGGATTTTAAGGTGATTATTTGAAATAAATTATCAGTATGTGATTAAAAAGCATTAAATGCAAAATAATGAGCTACTGACTCCATAATTTTCCTTTGTTTTCTCTGGACAGAAAGATCAGAGTCATGCTGTCACATCAGGGCCTTGATCCAGAAAGCAGGGATAACTCACTGTCAGGTAAAGCTCAACTCCATCCTCCAATTCCACACCTTCCCATGCTGGGTATGTCCGTTCCAAAACACCAGATAATTTTAGTTTGGTCAACCTCCTGCTGGTAACCCAGAGGTAATGCAGGAGCACGCTGAAAACAATAAGCCCTCTCAACTAATCACAGAATTTAAGATTCACATTCAAGATAGAAACTGAAGAAGAGAAGAACCCAGCAGAATATTTCACAGAGATGGAGGTTTCATTTATGAAGAATTCAAGCCCAGAGAGAGAAAAAAATCAAATCAATTAAAGGGAGTCAGCTTGGCTATGTTGTTGTGGACAACACAAGCACCTGTGATTTCACAGGCCCTCTGCATGCAGACAATAGAAACGCACCTTCAGAACACTGAACATCATCTCTGCCTTTGCCCGGGTTCAGCTATGAGCCACGTTTAATCTGGTTTGTGGTCCAGATTCAGGTTCAGGATAGGGAGTCATCATGAAGGGCAGCAAGGATGCCCCAGCAAATTACCTTTGTAGTGTCATGTAATGAATACAATGAAAAATGAACAAATACTAGAGAGACATGAAAGATGCTGGAAAGCTAACCTTACCCAGTTGAAAGGACTGACATGATGATTACTTTCTGAAGATTTAAAATTAAACACCGTATTTAGCTCAGTCATGGTTCCCAGAGTAAAACCCTCAGTACATGACATTTGAAATGTAATATTTTGGATTTGATTTGTTTCAAGCAATCAAATAAAAATACTAAAGAAGATAAAACAAAATAGATTTAAATCTATAGAAAGATACATAAAACTTAAGGTGATTAGACATGATGTCATTAGAAAATAGAAAAAATAAACAAAAGAAAAAAAAAATACAAATCCATACATCCACGTGCAAATGATGTTCACTCTTGATCAGAAATAGACACATTTGTACTTATATATACAGTACATGACACAATGAATCCATGAAATGTGAAGTTTGTCAAAGAGATTTTAATTCAATGCTTGAAAAGGACTGAGAGGAAATGACATTTTAAAAGCTTTTCTAAAGAAATTAAATGATTATTTTTCAAGTGATCTTTCAAATAATCTATTGGATTATACAGCACATTGATAGGTTGTCTGATCACCCACTCACTGCCAAAATAGCCTCTTCCATCTTAATTTGTGCTTTTACGTCCACAGGATCTTTGTCAAAAGGGCACAGCGTGCTCAGTAAACTGTGGGAAACAAACCTTCTCCCTGAACATAACCTGTTCCGGAGCACGTTATGTTCAGACAGTAAGTTGCTATGGTAACTTAAATATCTCGAACATAACCACCGGTTTGGGAACCAAAAGGCGAGGATATTAACTAACTTACCCTGAAAGTTACTTAAATATTACATATTCTGTTATCTGGAACACAGTCCAGGTTCAAGTTATCAAAGTGAACAGCTGTGTTGGTTTCAGTTATTGATCATCAGTGCATTAAAGTGTCTGATTTTCACTTCATCTGTTTTTTTCTGCAATTTTTGTTTCTCTCTTGTTTGTAAAATCTTTATTAAAGTTTAAAGCCTGGTTTCCTGCAGGGATTATCAGTCCAGTTACTATTTGAATATGATGGAATTACACATCAACCTCTGGATTTCTCTGCAGATTCTCTCTAGTGAGTTTCATTCAACTTTATAAAGATCAAAAGATCTCAATGTTCTACAAATTAAGACAACAACACACATGCACTAAAAACTGTTTAATACCTGTAAATAAAAACAAAACTCTGTCAACACAACAGCACTGTGACAATGTAAAAACAGGAAGAAACTTCAGTAAGTTGACCACATGTCGGCGCTGATAGCTGCATGACAGTCACATTTATGAACACTGCTCAGACACACAAAGTTTGTGTGAATTACAATGACTGTTTTTGTGATGCTAAACACTGATCCCTACATGCAACACAAACAGATGCTGCAAACGGCATTTTAGACAAAGTGTTTTAGACAAAATACATTTAACAAGTAAAAAGTATAACAGATTTTTAAAGAACATATATTTACATATAGAACAAAATGAAATATGAATGAACAAAATCATAAATGCGAACATATTTTTTCAGTGTCTTGCCCAAGGACACTTTGACACACATGAACGGGCAGAGCGGGAATTAAACCTGCAATCAGATGTTGATCACTGAGATGTAATGTCATTCTGACCAAACTATATTATCTAAGACAGGGGTGTCAAACTCAACTCTTCAAGGGCCAGCCTCCTGCTGGTTTTCCAAAAATCCTACTGAATTTACTGCTGACTACCTGGATCAGGTGTGTTTAGCCAATAAGGAGCTTCAATGGCAGGTTGGTTGGAAAACATGTAGGACACCGGCCCTCGAGACCTGGATTCTGACACCCCTGATCTAAGAGAACAAGACGACTGCAGTTTTGATAGTTTTTACAACAAAAGAAATGATAAGTAAGAAAAATAAAAACAGTTTTGCGTGTGTCTGTGTGTGTTTGTGTGTTCATGAACATCTGTAAAGCTGCGTTCACATCAAGCATGATCTGCACGGTGAATTGGCATCGGCTGCCTAGATTTCTGCTGCTCAAATCTTGCTGTTGCCAGGACTTGGTAATGCGCCGGCCGCTCAAATTGCACCGCAGGACCTCAGGTTGCATCTGTATTTTTGACTTAACATTGAAACTGGCCGCCTCCGCCTTTTCAGGATTCAAAGAAGTCTAAATCTAGGAGTTGCTCCTGGAGTTCCAGGGTAGAAAAGCAGGCGGCCCTGCTGTTAACAGAGACATTTACTGTGTATCAATAAAGTTGATTGAAGCTTTTTCATCTGGAAATGTTTGGACATGTGAGAGAATCTATGCAGTTGAGTCCTGACAAGAATTAGTATTTGAATCAAGACTGTTTGAATTGTTTGTGCTTTAAGTGTTCAAACAAAGCATTCAAACAATGACTCATATCAGTTACACCAGAAGTCAAGTTCAAATATAAAAAGTTTTAAAGTTGAGTTAAAGCAACAGCAGTTAAAGATTTTTGACCAAAGTAAAGTTCTTGGAAGTAGAACTATTGGAATAGAAACAAATACATTTATATTTATCATTTATCAATTATCATCCCAGAAAATCCCATCAGATTACCATTGTTGGCATACTCTGGATTATTCTGTGTCTTCAGGGTCTCTGAGTGATTCATAAAGAGCAACATCACCTTTAAATACAAAGCAGAACAAATAAAATTAGAAATGTAAAACAAACATGTCCAACCAAGTGAATTCAATTCTTTTTTTCAAGAAAAAAAATATTGTAAAAAGTGAGAATTCAGGCTGACCATGTTGCAGAGATGAATATGTGTTGTGTTGAGCATCAGTCTCATCTGGAACATTATTCTGATTCTGTTCATCAGACCTGCTGACATGAAGGAAATCAATAACTAAATTAAAGCCGCAAGCGCCATTGGATGACCTGCAGGCGCTACCCACCCTCACCCTCTTTGCTTCCTGTCCAAGCCCTCCCCGCCCACCTCTACGCGCCACTGCCACCCTCACTGCCCAACCTTGATCTAAACCTTACTTGCTAAGCAGTCACAACTGACCCTTGACCCAAACTGGGTATTTCAATGTATTCTTTTGGCTCCATTCACATCTTTGGCCCATTCATTTTATTACGGTTTCGCTCGCTGTGATGTCATCGTCTTGGCAAGGGGAGGGGTGGGGGTTGTCATTCACTCCATTTTCAATTCTTGCTAGGTGTGCACACATTTTTGGTGACTTTTAGCCTGGGGGAGTGGGTAGGGGGTGTCAAATTTGGACTCAAAGGCGCAAAAATGTTTGAAAGTGTGAAATCAATATGGTTCTTTCAGTCAGTGACTGCTGCTGTGAGCTTTAATAAACACAAACATCAATCAATAAAAACAAAAGAGTACCAACCTGATGGAGCTTGAATCTGTAAATGATAACATGTTTCTAAAGTTAACAGCATCAATGCAAAACAGAACAAATCATATTATCATCAATGTGATTTTTAAAGGAGCATTTCTCACCTTTTGACTTTTTGTACAAATATAACATCAGTGGGAAAATCATCAGTAAAAAAACACAAACTGGTCCAACAAGCAACAGAACAGGAACTGAAGAGCTGTCAGGTCTGGATGCTACTGGAACACATCAAGGATTTGAATCAAAGTTAGTGAACAGATTGAAGAACTAATTGCTGCTGTTATTGTTCATGCTGAGAACAACTGGAAAGATGTACTGACATGTTACTGCCAACCAGCTCTGTGGTGATTCTTTTCCTGATGATTGACACTTGTAGAAACCTTCATGTGACTTTGACACTGCAGGGATGATCATCTCCACTCTGCTGTCACTTTGTATTAATGTGTCATTTTGATAGAAAAACACTTTAGAAAGAAGATTTTCTGTCCTCAACTTGCAGCCAAGAGTAACAGAATGTCCCTCAGTCACAGGATGGACAGGACTCAGCAGGATAAGATCATCATCTGGAAACATCAACATTCATCCTCATCACATATGATCACAACATGGTTTACATTGTCTGCTTCATTCTGCTTTGACAGACAGTTGATCATCTAAATCCATCTTCAAGTTCTGCATGTGTTTCAGATCAATCCAATGATGAAAGTGAAGCTAAAAAAAGGAATCCAAACATGTTTCCACTCACAGTGTCCAGTGATGTTGACTGCATTGCTGAATGCTGATCCAGACTCACACCAGAACACTGCATTACTGGACTGGATCTTCTGAACATGACATGTTGATCCATTCATTGTTCCCCAGTCAGAACAGAAGGACAGCAAGTCAGGAAGCAGAAACCTGCTGACTCTCCACTCAGAAGAGTTTCCCTCACAGGTCAGTGAGACAGAGTCAGAGGTGAAGTGTTGGACTCTGTCAGGACTCACTGAGAGAGACGCTGATGGATGAAGATCTGAACACAAACATGATGAAGATCAGCACATTTTAGCTTGATTTGGAGAGCAACAAAAGACACACAAAATAGGAGAATCTGACAGCATTTGAAATCTGAACAGAATCATTCAGTGTTGACAGAAATGATCAACAATCAGAAGTCTGACCTCCAGACCAGACAAAGTGAGGTTGACTGTAAAGAGTGTAGACGTGTGGCTCTCCTCTTCCAGCTCTGCACACATATCCTGCTGTGTGTGTGTGTCCATGAATGATGTAGGAGTTGTCTGGAGTCCCATTGGAGCTACCAGGCAGCAGCTCATAGCTGTAAGAGCCAGACTTGTGTGATAGATCAGGAACAGCTTTATACCAGTAGAAGCTCCATCCTGCAGACACATGTTCAAGCTCACAGCTCAGAGTCACTGAGGATCCAGGACTCAACCACCATGGAGACACTCTCAGGACAGGTTCTGTTGGAGAACATGTTTGTTTTAAACTCTGCTTAGAGTGAATATTAGACAAAAATAAAAAAAAAAAAAAAACAACAACAACATAACCTCTTTTTTGAAACTAATCAATCAGAGTTGATCATCACTAACTAAATCATTTTTAATAACTGCTTTTAAAACAAAAAATGTTTCATAACTTTGTAACTATATATAAAAAAAAAAAAAAAACTATTTAGGTGTGATTATGTTCACACCTAAATTGTTTATGTTAGTTTTTTAGATTCTATCCAGCGACTGGACAGTTCTAAAATCCATCATGTGACCCTTTAGAGACAGGCAACACTGTCATTCACACCTCAGTAACATTCAGAGTCACTAATGAACCGTTATAAGATGTTTTTGGACAGTGGGAAGATGCTGGAATGTCCAGCAACTCATACATGCATTAACAGAACAAGTAAACTTCGGGCAAAAAGGTTGCTGTAGGGCTTCAAACCAAGACCTTTTTGCCTAACACTACACCACCATTATGCACCCAACTGATTTCAGTGAGAAAAAAGAGTTTTAATCCATAAATGTGTTTATGAAAAAAAACAGATTTCCATTCATGTCCCAGCAGCAGCCTGCATGCTGCCAATCAGCTGATTCCCTCCACCTGTGCCTGCTCCTGCATATTTCTCCCTCTGCCCTTCATTCTATCTCCACTGTTGGCATTGGAGGCTAAGCTAACACCTCTGCTGGCACTCGTGCAGGAATTCCAACAAGAAAAAGTACGAAATGAACAACAGGATAATTGGCTTGACCTCATGGATAGAAGACAGAACGACGCAGATCAACAACTAAGAATGAATAACATTATTCTTACGGGATTTCAACTCAAGCCAAAAGCCAAGTCTGGAGCAGCTAACGTTAGCATGGATGCTAGCAGAGCCTCAATTAAAACAGCCGGAACTGTTGAAGCTCAAGTCGGAAAATTCTTCACTTCCAAAGGGATTTCCTTGGATTTGGATAATATCGAAATCTGCCATCCGCTTCCCAGGAGAAAGGAGTCAGATAAACCAGCAATCCTCATCAGGTTTGTGAATCAGAAGCACAAAATTGCTCTGATGAAGCAAAGGAAACTGCTAAAAGGTTCAGAGATTTACATTAATGATCACTTATCAAAACATCACACATTGTTGGCTAAGCATTCCCGACTCCTGAAGCGGAAAAAAACAGATCCAGAGCACATGGGTGCTGAATTCCAGGATCTATGTTAAACCAATCAGTCCATCTGAATTGACCAAGGCTGTGGTCATCACCAACATGAAAGACTTTGAGAAGTGTGTGGTCACGGACGTCTGAGCCTTTATTTGAATCAAAAGAAGAATCAAAAAGGATTTCAAGAAAATATGGCGCCCGGGATTTACCACTGACTCATAGATCAACTTTCACCTGATTTTCAGCAGTGATTTCTGCAGACAACTGGAGATCAACTTACTTGCTGTGAAGGACAATGGACCTGACAAACAAAGTCTTCAGTCATAACAACGAGGAGAACTTTATAAACTCTGTTCTAACCTGAAGGACGGCTGTTAATCAGGAGCAAAATGCAGGAATACAGTCTTGGCTGATGGCATGAATCATATCACTTGACATAGTTCTCTGAAATGTGATTAATGTCAAAGGATCTACTAATGAAACAACCTGCACTTATTGATTTTCTACATCTGATTAAAGTAAATGATCTTTTAGACACAAATGATTTAATGTTGCCTCTTTCTACACTTGATCAGAAGAAATGACTTGTCTGATGAAGATAGCCATTATCTAGTTGATATTTAATGATTTTGATCTTTTTGTTTTATTTTGTCTTTGTTTATTCTTTACTTTTTTCTTTAATTACTATTATTGTTTTTATTATCATTTTTGATTTATTACATCATTGATTTTTTATGATGAAACTATTCTTAAAAAAAAAAAAAAGTTATTTTTTTGATCATTATTATTATTTTTTTGCATAAGCTCCAATCAAGTCTAAAATAGTGTTCTACTTACATGCAAAGCAGTATGACTTATTGTTACTCAAGGATGTTTAATTACCTGTATTACTGTCAGTACAGTAAAAGTACCTGATTATTAGTTACAAACCGGTTGATATCTTATGTAGAGTAAATGGTATGGTCGAGTCAGGGTGGGATTATATAAATTCACTTCCTCCCACTCCCTTTCAAGCAGTCAATTTTCTGATGTCTAGTTATTCTATGTTTGACATGACTACTGATGCAAATCTTTGTTGTTGTTGATTGTGTTACACATGTCTTGTATATCTTGTCTGCTTGAAATAAACCATTTTAAATCAAAATCAAATCAAATTCTCTGCTGAATTGTTGCACTACAGGCTTCCAGAGAAACCTCCAGCAGTGTTCATGCTCAGCTTTCAACCTGACTGCCAGCTATATTGCTTAGCCTTATCCAGACATCATACTGCCAGCAGCTGCCGTTACATGCCCCTGCCTCTGTCCTGCTCAGATTCTTCCAAAGCCTCGTAAGTCCCGGCAGCTTCTCCTTTTTGGAAACCTTCCCAGACATCCCTGGGGATTCTGTGTTTCAAGAACTGGTGACTAAGCCGCACGATCCTGAGTTTTGCCACTCCCTCTTGGAGTCCATTTTCTTCCCCTATCGCCTCTACCGGGAGCCAAACCGTCCTTGTCGTACAGAGGACTCCTCTCCTTTTCCCTGCAGTCATCTCTCCTGACCTCAATCTGCCGTTGATCTCCAAGGTCTGGGGGGAAGCATCTGAGTAAAGACTTTAATAAACGTGGTTTTCCTCTACTCCTGAGTTTGTCGTATTTTGGGTCCCTAAAGCAAATCCTGACAATTCAGCTTCATATTTCAAAAAACCTTTAGGTGGAATCACGTCAAAGTAATTTCATTAAAATGAAACTGGTGGGTGTTCGTTCTAGACAGTGCAGCTGCTCTGCTGAAGGTAAACCAAAGAATGATGTCTGGAATATAACAGCCTACATGTTCTTATCACCTTCAGGTTCCTCTGTGACTCTGGCAGCAGTGTGTTAAAGTCCACTGAACCGTGTTCTGGTTCACTTTAGTAAACTGGTATATAACTTGATTATTTCAAACATTTACAACTGGAGGCAGGAGTGCTAGTTCCTCTGGTTAAGTCTCAGAGGTTAACCTGAATCTCAGTGATGAAGAACCATCTTGTAGGACAGCAGTCCTAAATCCTGAACATCATCCGCAGACAGAGGTGACAGGAATCTTTCTTATTCATGAAAACAGCATCAAACACAGGAAATGACCAAAGGCTTCACTGACTTGACATTACAAGTGTAGTTCAAACCCTGAAGGAGGTTTCAGGACAGTTTAGTCCTGTAAGGTTAAAGTCACACCTGGACGTGTGAAATTTGTTCTCCATATCTGATCCACTGAGAGAACGGTGCAGTTACAGCTGCTCTAGAACCATTCAGTGGTTTAACCCTTTACTGCAGCCCTTAATGCTAAAGGTCAAGCAGGAGACCATTGCCCCTCAAACCCCCTGTAGGGGTTATGGACCCAGGACATTAATTGTTGTTGTGTTTGTCACTTCCTGTTTTATTTTGTTGTATTTCCTGTGCTCACCATTGCTTTCCAGGTCATTTGACACTTCCCTCCTTGTGTGTTCCCTCCCTCCTGGCACACCTGTATGTTGTTAACCAATCCTCTCTCCCTGTTATATACCCTCGTCTCCCTTGCACGGGTTGTCGGGTGGTTTTGTTTGCTCTGGTTTAATGTTCCTCTTTCGAGCCATTAAATCCATTTATGTTCCTTCATTCCGAGTGCCGTCTGCATTTGTGTCCGCACGTCAACCCTGACATTACCACCCGACCAGTATAATGGACGCAGCAGACGCGGAGATGTTACGGGCATTACTTCGCCAACAGGAGGAGCAGATGTCGTGCTTACGACAAGGATTACTGGAGATGTCGAGCCGTCACGAACGGCAATTCGCCGCACTGGGTGAACGTTTTGAGCAACTGACGGAGCGTTTTCAACATCTGCCGGCTTTTCCCGCGGCATGCCCATCACCTCCCACACCGATCCAGGGGACCTGGGAGAATGTTCCGGTCGCTCCAACTGCGCAACTAGCCCGTCCAGAACGTTTTTCGGGAGATTCTGGGGACTGTCGGGCTTTTATTACCCAGTGTGAGCTCCACTTTCAACTGCAAGCGCCTCACTATCCTTCGGACCAAGCTAAGGTGGCTTTCATCATATCCCACCTCACCGGGAGAGCAGGCGCATGGGCAACGGCAGAATGGCAGCGTGGAGCACCGACCTGCGCGTCTCTCGCAGCTTTTCTGGAGGCGTTTCAGCAGGTGTTCCAGCACACCAAACCGGGCCGAGAGGCAGCTCGAGCCCTTATGCAACTTCGGCAACGGGGCAGAAGGGCAGCTGACTATGCCATCGAGTTCCGCACCCTGGCCTCCACTAGTGGTTGGGACACCACTGCGCTCATGGACGCTTTCGTGGAGGGACTTTCCGAGGAGTTAAAGGACAGACTAATCGCTCTCGAGTTACCTTCCTCCTTGGAACCCCTCATCGCCCTGGTCATCAGAATTGACAATAGCCTGCAGGACCACAAGCAGGAGCATGGCGGGGTGGCACCCCGCCCCCGACGCAGTCCTGTTGAGCACAGGATCATGGACTCACCTGACTTTGCTGCTTTTTCCGCAGAACCCCCGTCTTTAGTCTCAGAGGAACCCATGCAGCTCGGCCGGGGCAGACTGACAGTTTCCGAGCGACGGCGGCGGATGGCGGCAGGTGAGTGCCTTTACTGTGGCGGCCGGGGTCATTTCTGCAGGGATTGCCCCAACTCATCAATAAGAGTGGGCGCGCTTAAGAGCCGTGGTCCGGCTCCCACTATCCCGAGACCTGCTTCCTGTGTTTTGGATGTTCGGGTTATGTTCCAAAAAGGGGGAGTTTCTGTCAGAGCATTGGTGGATTCAGGAGCAGAGCAGAACCTCATGGACGCCGAGCTAGCCAAACAGGTCGGTCTGAAGTCTGAGTTTTTGCCCCGTCCTTTACGAGTGGTCTCCCTCAACGGCCAAGTATTAGCCACCGTCTCACGAGTCACTGAGCCGGTTCATCTGATTGTGTCAGACAATCACCACGAGCACACCCGTTTTTTCCTTTTTTCCTCCCCACAGAACCCACTGGTATTAGGTAGCCCTTGGCTAATGGCTCACAACCCAGTCATCGACTGGCCCTCCAGCCGTGTCTCCGGCTGGAGTGTGAAATGTCACACCACATGTTTGCGTTCAGCTCGGCCTCCTGGGGGAGATCCCGCTGTCCCAGTAGGGCGGCCGCCCTCACCTGACCCATTCAGGGTTCAGCCTGAATGTCATGACCTGACTGAGGTGTTTTCCGAGTCACGAGCCCTATTTTGTTCAGGGGTTTCCCACAATAGGTTGCCAGATCGTCGCCGCACGCCAGCACCATCCTACCTACCTGGTCAGTTCGTCATGTTGTCCACCTCGCACCTCAGACTCCGGACAGAGTCGAAGAAGCGTTTCCCCAAGTTCATCGGTCCTTTCGAGATCCTGAAGGTCATCAATCCGGTGGCGGTCAGGCTGCGCTTGCCCAGGTCCTTGCGCATCCACCCGGTTTTCCACATCTCTCAGCTGAAGCCGCATGTCACGAGTCCCCTGCAGCGGCCATCCTCTCCGCCACCCCCTCCCCGCATCATTGATGGCCAACCGGCCTACACTGTCCGTCGCCTTCTGGACGTTCGGCGACGGGGTCGTGGCCTCCAGTATCTGGTGGACTGGCAGGGGTACGGGCCTGAGGAGAGGTCCTGGGAGCCTGCTTCACGCATTCTGGACCCTGAACTCATCAGGGACTTCAATCGGCGGCGTCGGAACAGACTTCCCCCTGCGCCAGGAGGCGCACCTTGAGGGGGGGGTACTGTAGGGGTTATGGACCCAGGACATTAATTGTTGTTGTGTTTGTCACTTCCTGTTTTATTTTGTTGTATTTCCTGTGCTCACCATTGCTTTCCAGGTCATTTGACACTTCCCTCCTTGTGTGTTCCCTCCCTCCTGGCACACCTGTATGTTGTTAACCAATCCTCTCTCCCTGTTATATACCCTCGTCTCCCTTGCACGGGTTGTCGGGTGGTTTTGTTTGCTCTGGTTTAATGTTCCTCTTTCGAGCCATAAAATCCATTTATGTTCCTTCATTCCGAGTGCCGTCTGCATTTGTGTCCGCATGTCAACCCTGACACCCCCCCTTCAAGGCTTTGGTATGACCCAACCATGAATGTTATCTCGGCGCAGACACTCTCCCACTATGCCAGTGAGCTGTTTTTTTAATCATGTTGACCCATTTACCAGAACTGACAACGATTAAAAGCAGAAGGATCAGAAACATGTGATGTCATGACTAATAAATGTGAATGTCTGAACTTCTTAAAGGTTTGGAAGTTTTCATGTTGATTTTTTTAATAATGAATCAAGAAAACACAAAGAAACTCACCAACAGTGAGGATTGGATCACTGTATTCTGTGTAATAAACTGGTTCTCCTCTTCCTCCTCTACATCTGTAGACTCCTTTCTGTGAAACTCTGATTTCTCCATTCAAATAGGAATCAGTGTTTTGCTCTGTCAGCAGTTCATCGTTTTTCTCTCCTTTGTAAAAGTCATAACTCCAACCAGATGATGATGGATTCACAGAACAGATCAGAGTTTCTCCCCTTCTACTTAGCTGAGCCTTTGGCTTCTCTGGAATAGATTTCAAAACAAAAAAAGAAAACAGATTTTTATAAGAATAAAAACAAAATCACAAGCAAAACAAAGAGAAACTTTAAACTCATGAATTCATGTTAAAAGCACATGAATTACAAAAAATTGAAACATCTCAAAGAAACATGTTTACTTTAAATGTTTATAAAGAATAACTTTTGTCCACTTTGATGCCTCTAATACCAATGAAGAAAAAATCTCATAACATGTTTTCATTTTGAAAAGGTTAATAGAATAAATTCAGTTTCTTGTATATTAATAACTGTGAGAGTCCTAATTGATCAGCCATCACTACCAGAAGAGCTTTATAATGTGACAGTTGTGTTTCAGTTTGTCATTTCTGAACCCACTGTTGTGTTTCTTGTGTGTTTATGTACTTGAAATCCTGTTTTATATCAAACTATTGAAGATTTCAATCAACCAATCTTTATAAAGCAATTTCCGTCCATTCTTATTCAGACTGAGCACAGAGAAAGTTTGTTGGTCACTAATAGTTGGGACCTCCTCCTCTGTGGATCGCTGCATATCCAGCCAATTGCAGCATCACAGTCGAGGACGCAGCATCACCACAGCAAAGCGGCGATGCAGGTCTCCATCCAGAGCTGCAGCGGCTGAACACCAGCCGACCCAGAGGGGGGGTCTTCAGAGGTGTTTCTGTAAAAACCTTTTCTATGTTAATGATTAGAGCTGTTGGTCAATCAGCAGCTTAGATTTTGTTCAGATGATAACTTTGTGGAGACAGAATTGATCATGAAAGCATTTTATTGGATCTAAACTGTCTTCTCTTTATAAAACGGAGTGAATGATGTATGAACAGCTGATGGAGGTGAGTTTTGTTGTTTACAGCTGTGAGTTTCTTGTTTTATGGTTTTGTTTGGTTTAAGACACAAACCAAGAAACTGTCCTTGATTGTAAAATAAAACATTTCTGTGTATCTATTAATGAATAATGATTGATCTTCCAAGAAATATGTTTTTTTTGGTTTGTTTAACTTCATTTTATTTAAGTTTATTTATTTAAGTTCTAATGAATTGTTTTGTTGTTGTGCTTTTGAATTCTGTTGTAACAAAACTCAATATTTTACTGAATGATGTTTTTGACTTCATTGATGCTGATTTACATTACGTTTGTTTTTTGTTTATACTAAAGATAGTTCACATTTTACAAGTAGATTATCTCCAAACTCTAATTATATATTCTTGTCAAAGGCAGAAGAAAATAAAAATAATCTTTACATTTAGATATACATGAAATTATTACCAGAGAAAGATAATCTGACAGTTTCACTCCAGTTTGTTGAAGAATACGAATCATATCTGGGTCTGCTCTTACAGCTGTAGTCTCCACTGATGGAAGCTGTGATAGTCTGGCCTCCATTGGACGTCCAGGATAACTGTGACTGAGGTGTTCTCCATTCATACTCCCACTGAACTCCTTCACCTCCCTGAACCTCACATGTCAGAGTGATCGTCTCTCCTCTGAAGATCTGAGACCAGCTGGGTTTTTGTGTCACAGAGACTTTGTTGGAAACTGTTTTCATCAGATATGAAATTAAAAACAAAAAATCAATACATTTAATGGAAATGTGAATATTTTTGAAAGGGATTTAAGTTATTTTAAATCACTCACAGGTTATCTGAATGGTGACTTCATCACTTATATCAGAGTAGAAGGCTTGTTTTCCTCTAAATCCTCTGCAGCTGTAGATTCCTCCTTGTGAAACTCTGATTTCTCCATTTAGTCCATCATTTATTCTGTTTTTAGAGATTTGTGAGGTTCTTCTGAACCACTCATATTTCCAACCAGCAGATTTCTCCACAGAGCAGATCAGTGTCACTCTGTCTCCTACTGACACAGTTGTTGTTCCTGCTGTCAGTTTGGCTCTGGGTTTGTCTGTGCAAAAATATCATGTTAAATTATAAAGACAAAAAACATGAACTGTGAATTGATGAGGGAGATATGAAAAAAGAGAAAACAACATTCTTGTGGCCTGGCAGAATTCTAACAATTTACCTGAAACAAATAATCTGACAGCTTCACTCCAGTTTGTTGAAGAATATGAATCATCTGTGGGTCTGCTCTTACAGCTGTAGTCTCCACTGATGAAAGCTGTGACAGTCCAGTCTTTCTTTTTTGTCCTGAATCTCTGTGACTGAGATGTTCTCCATTCATACTCCCACTGAACTCCTTCACCTCCCTGAACCTCACATGTCAGAGTGATCGTCTCTCCTCTGAAGATCTCAGACCAGTTAGCTTTCTGTGTCACACTGACTTTGTTGGAAACTGTTTCCATCAGATATGAAATAAAAAACAATAAATCAATACGTTTAATGTAAACATGTATATTTTTCAAAGGGATTTAAGTTATTTTAAATCACTCACAGGTTATTTGAATGGTGACTTCATCACTTGGATCAGAGTAGAAGGCTGGTTTTCCTCTAAATCCTCTGCATCTGTAGTTTCCTCCTTGTGAAACTCTGATTTCTCCATTTAGTCCATCATTTATTCTGTTTTTAGGAATTTGTGTGGGTCTTCTGAACCACTCATATTTCCATCCAGCAGATTCCTTCACAGAGCAGCTCAGTGTCACTCTGTCTCCTACTGACACAGTTGTTGTTCCTGCTGTCAGTTTGGTTCTGGGTTTGTCTCCTGATAGTTTAATGGAACATTTCAGTTTAATAATTGTTTAATAATCTTACAAATAAATATAAATACAAATATTTCAGGCATCAGTTGAACAAATAGGCATGATAATTTAAAAACCTAACTTTTAAAAAGTTTATAATTTGTTCAAATTGTATAAATTCTTAAATATGAATTCTCACAATAAAATGAGTCATCAGAAACACAAAAAACTAAAATAACACAATAAGAATTTACCTGATACATGTATAGAGACATTGTTGCTGCACCTTGGATAATCTGAACCCTTCCAGCGACCACAGCACTGATAAACACCACTGTGATATGTTTGCAGTTGATTTAATGTGAAGACTGGGTTTGTGTAGTAATTCTAAAATGTCTGACAATCTTTGTTAAATTCATATCGCCAGTTATCTGTTCTTCCTTGATTTATGTCACATTTTAAGTTTAAAGATTCTCCAATAAAAAAGTTGACCATCTGTGTTCAATAGTCAACACAGCATCTAGAACAAACACAAACACACAATGTACTATGAAAAAAAGAAAGATCTTTTTTCATGATAAAAATAAAACACCATAAAATGTTAACATTTTTATTTGAAGTATGAATTTTTCTGAAAATGTTTCAACTAACTGAGATTAACCTCTGTAGACAGTTAAGCAAAATTAAGAACTGTGATAATATAATCCACGATGTTAAAATGGTAAAAAGAAACAACAAAAAAGTTAAAAAGTGTCACCTTGACTGTGTCCACTGTGGAGGAGTGAATACAGCACAACTGTAAATGAAAGATGGAAAGATCAGAGATTCATAATCTGTTGCAATGTCTCAAAAATATGAATTAAAATGTCAATGAAAAATAGATTAACCCAAGATTTTCTCTATCAATATGACAAAGGTTTCAGCAAATAATTCATTTTTTTTAAAGAATACCGTTATTTATGATCCCAGATAGAGTTCAGCTTAGAAAACAGCTGCAGTTGAAACATTAAATTCTAACAGTTTAGTAAAAAAATAGTGATTCTTTGGTTTGAGATGTTGTCTGATTAATGTGATGAAAACAGCAAAGGTTCTTCTGACAAACTCACAGATCAACTCCAGTTTACAGAGCAGAGTGTGTCCCATCCTCACAATCAAATCACACTGATGAGAAAATCCTGATTTAAAAGAGAAACATGAAAGTGTGTTTTAGGAAAAGCAAATAACTGTGAGGAAATAAAAAAACATGATGTTCTCTGTAAATACTGAATGTAAAAGACTCACTAAATTCTAGTTCTTTCAAAGAGAACATAACTGTCACATAATCCTCCACTGAAAAGGAAGAAAAAAATATTATATATATTTAACAAAGTCTGATGATGCAAAAAAAAGGTTATTTGTAAAGATTTGCATCTCAATCATTCAAACTACTTCCTTAAATCAAACTCAAATCTTCTGAAGACACCAGTCATATACTGGGATCGATTATTATAACAGAGACACCAGCCTGCTAAATCAGACATCTGCAGATGACCTCAAATGCAGCTGCACGTCTCATACAGTTTGATGTCTTTTTAAAGTGTGCTGCATATCATTCTTCAAGGCAAGAGTTCACACAAAGCAGTGAACTTCTTTTATCTAGAAGAAATGCAAAAGTTCTCATTCTGGTAACTGTAGAATACTCACAGTGTGGACTGACTGATAGTAGTTCTGCTCTTTGTTCATTCATGTCCTCTCTTCTAACAGCAAATGTCTTCATTCTTCTAAACCACTAAGATCAGCTTCTGTGATGTAAAGAGTCACATGGTCTCAGTGCAGAAACATTTTCTATTTCTGTATTTAATGCTCTTTTCCTGGTTGAAGTCTTAACACCACATCATTCACACCAGGTGAAGGAGAAAATATAAAAACTGCTGCAGCATGAGGTCATGAGGAGATAACTTTGTCCTTTTTCACACTTTCAGTGTCTCATGTTACAAAGATTTTTCTCCCTGAAATGATTCATTCTTTTGATTCAGTTTCTTGATGTTTCAGTAACACTTTGAAGCTGCTCTGAAAGTCACTTTTAGTGTGAATAAACCCTGAACTTCTCCCTACAAAGAACACTGACGCCTTTTTCATCACTTCAACCTTTGGTTTACAGAGTGATGGATTTCACTGCTGTTTCCATCTGAAATGAACAACAGTTGGTGTTGAATGCAGTGAAGGTGACCTGCTTGATGGTGACATGAGTTGTGAGTCAAATGTTTGGAACAAGGAAGTAGATCAGCTCCTCAGAGAGAAGCAGGAAAACACAGCAGACCAGAACCATTTGACTCCTTCATGTTCAGATTCTTGACTTTTTTAACGGCAGATCAAAAAACAACAGTTGAACATAAAAACATGACGTTAAAAATATAATCATCACAAATTAAAAAAAGTTTTATGATGTTTGTTCTCTGTCTGTTTCCTTTCTTTTCACACTTAGCTCAGAAAACTAAATAAAAAGAGAAAAAAACATATTTGACCGCAGCGTTTTTTTTTATTGTGGTTACTTTTTCTGTTTACTGCAGATGTGGTGTAGGTTGCGTAATGAACAAAGTGTTTTAGATAAGAGAAAAAAAACTGAGAATTTTTCCATCAACTTAGACTTTAAATAATTTTGTTTGAAGTGGATCATATCTACATTCAGCACATCATGTGTAAATGTTTCCAAGTTCAACAAGAATTCCCTTTTGAGTGTCAAGAAAAGAAAACTATTAACTGAAAATCGAAAACAGGAAATACATGTCATAAATTTACATCAAATAGGATAAATGTATTTTGTAAAACAATTGGTAAAAAAACAAAAGAAATCCTGCATAAAAACTCTTTAAAAAGACAAAAGGAATCTTAATGCACAACAACAACTCTGTATATCTGAGGTAGACTTCAACATTTGACATTCAGACAGTTAGAAAAACTCTGAAAACTACATGAGGAAACTGCTTGCAGCTCCAGACTCTCCTCCCAGAGAAGTTTCTCCCTTTTAACAGGTTTTCTTTCAATTTATACAAATATTTTCAATGTCTTTGGGCTTTAATCTGACTCCTTCATGTTCAGCTGAGAGATTCTTGACTTTTTTACTGTTAGATCACAAAGCAGCAGCTGAACATAAAAATATGATGTTATATTATAGAAATAACTAATGAAATGAAGTTTTCTTCACCTCAGTGGTTTGGATTCCACTTTAATAATATTCCTTGGAAAATACGAATTTGTGAAGTGAAAATCATTTTAATGGACAATAATGCAAAGCTTCATTTTTCAGAATGTTTCTTACTTTTTTTTTTTTTTTAAATTAGATTTTCTTTCAGAGAATCATTTGAGTCTTTTTATAGTTGTGAATGTTCTCTGTCTGTTTCCTTTCCTTTCACACTTAGCTCAGAAAAGCTGCAGCAGCTTTGACCGCAGCGTTTCGTTCTCATGGTTATTTTTTCTGTTTACTGCAGTTTGTTTGATGTTCTGCAAAATGTTCTGCATCGCAACAAAATACTGAACTTTTTATACTTCAGGGGAAATACAATAAAGTCACTCTATTTCACAAACATTCAGCTTTGCAGAGAAAACGTTACATTTCTAAAGTGGAGCAAACCTATTTTCAGCACATATTTAAAAGTTCTCAGATTCTACTGGAGTTCTCCTTTAAGCTTCAAGGAAAGAACACTATAAACTGAAAATCTGAAATAGGAAATAAAAACCAGTCACTTTACGTCAAAAAAGATATTTTTTATGTAATATTAATGACTAAAAAGCTGCAAGAAAATGTTCATGAATAGTTAATTTTTACATGTTAAATGGTTCTTGTTGAAAAACCACACAAATGTTTTTGCCATAACGGAAAAACTTAGGTAGACTTTAATATTTTACAATAAGACAGTCAAGAACAGTTCTGAAAACTGCATCAAGTGTTCTCCGAGGGCTTGATTGATATCATGAACAAACTGATCATTTTTACTGGGACTGAAACTATGGGAGCTGGTCTCAGAGCGTTTGCTCAGCATGTTAATAAGTAATGGTTAAACTGTGAGTTTAAACTTAGACACAGAAGATTCAGAGAATGTTCTTCTAAGTAGTTTTTTTTTATTTATTGGAGCAGTAGCGTTTTCTAGAACAAACTAAAAGATAATTAGAAAAGGATCTGAAAGCATGGTGTTATGAGGGAGGACACTCAGCAGGCTGATCTTTATATCACGAGTTAACACAACGTCCAGAATGTGCTTGTGACAGTGAGTGGGTTCATTTATATTTTGTGTGAAACCAACATTATCTAATAAAGCAGAGAAAGTAGTTCCTAGACAGTCACTAGAGTCATCAACATTATGATTTACTTATGTCTATATAAACATGTAAATGCAGCTAATTTGCGAGTGACAGAATACGTATATATATATATATATATATATATATATATTTATATGTAGTTGCTGGTTAAGGTTACCAGTGACGTGTGGTGAGGTTCATGTGTTTTTAATTCTTTGTAGTTTAAATAAAAGTAAAGCGGTGAACAAAATAAATATTCACTCCCAGAGATGTTTTTTGATTTTCAAGATAAAAAATCTGACACGTTCAATATAAATAAATACATTTTAGACTTTTATACATGAAAAGATGAGCATTGTAACCACAACGTTGGATCAATGCTAATTTTCAAATTAGGATAAGAGAAGGATACAAGTGGGAGACTGCTTTTAACATTTTAAATGCTTGCTTCTGTTATTGGGTCTAACTGATGCCCCAGCAGATTTTCAAGTCATGGTGAACAACGTTCTTCATGCATTTTTTTATCCCTTTATGGGATGTAGAGACTTCCGTATTGTCAGACAGGCTTACTTGAAGACAAAGAAGCACCCAGTTATGTCACACCGGCGCATAAGCCACGCCCAAGACTGCATGAGACAGAGTTGGTGTGGTCACGTCCAGTTTATTTATTCTGGTGAAAGTATGTGGGGACATCCAGCCGGCAGCCTCACATATGTCACACGCTGAAATTCCTTGGAAGACTGCCCAAGAAGAGGCCATTCTACGTGTGGAGGGAGTCCGTTAACCAGCAGGGGGGGTCCAAGCCCCTGGCATCATGAGCCATGATAAAAGCTTCCACAATCCAACGTGACAGGAGTTGTTTCTTGAGAGGCTCTCTCTTATGTGGTGGAGCCCATGACACAAACAACTCTTCCGACTTCCAGAAGTCAGCTGTCTTTTCCAAATAAATGCCCAATGCCCGAACCGGACACATGAAGCCGCTCATGCTCAGAAGAGGCAAAAGGCGGCAGATTAAAGGCTAACGGTTTGAGAGGGCGACTCGAGATAGCAAGATCAAAATCCTTGGGACCCTGAAATCCTCCATGAAAACTGCTTACATGACGGGTTAACTGGCAACATGTTACCAGCAAAGCAGTTTTCAAGGAGAGTACTTTAAGCTTCACCTGCTGCAGAGGCTATGTGCTCATCTTTTCATGTATAAAAGTCAAAATATTCTGCAGAGCACCGTAGGGAATTGAACCCTAACCTGCTAAAGCAGGCACACCGTTATCAGTCTCTTTATTTTTTTGACCACACACGAAAGGGACCTAGCATAGCCTTGTACTTCAGCCAAGTTTCAGGAGGTGTGTGTATATATATGTGTATATATATATGTTTTTGCCTTGCTGTACACGGGTGTTTACATCCACCCTCAGGACTCTGAATACAACATCATTAAGTGATCTAAACTCATTGGTATTTAAAAGCAAACTGTAGTTTTTCTTACAGTTACTAATGTTACCCTCCTCCTTTATCCGGGCTTGGGACCGGCAAAGTGCTTGTAAAAAACACTCAGGCGGAGTTACTTTTTTTTTTTTTTTTTTAAAGGACATTTACCAAATTTGTGTGGGAAGCCGGAGTTCCCGGAGAGAAACCCACTTGAGAATGGAAGAGCTTGGAAGAACTAAGATATGTTTGCAGTTTTCTATATCATTATTTTTTTTTTTTTCATTTTTATACAGTATATACAATATTTTATTATTTTTTTCTTAATTTTCTGTACTAAACTTGTATCTCATTTATTACTGTAACACTGAAGTACAATGCACTATGTCAACAAGCTCATTTCCATTCTGTATATATTTCATTTTATCATATTTTTATCACTATTCTAAATTTTAGCTTTTCAGTTACTAATAATACTAAAGAACATTGTACTGTCAGTGAGTATTTCCCCGTTCTTCATTCTATCGTGTTCCCTTCTCTATTTTTCGCTTTTCTAATGGATCATCTTTACAGTTGCAGGAACACATGCGGGACTTGGCTGAGGAGTTGACTTTAGAGTTTAGTTGAGCCAAGGGTGACGCAGCAGCTTTTGCAGAGTGGGGCGCTTGCTTGGGTTTCTGATGAAACATTTTCTCATGAAATCTTTGCATTCAGAAGAAAGATTTTTCTTAATCATGATTTCATTTCTGAGATATTCAGATGTACTGAAACGCCTTCTGTGAAGGATTTCGTGCTGGACAATTCCCAGCTGCCACACTGTTGAGGGTCCAGCGCTGTATGTATAATGATCCCACCATTCTGGAGGGACGTGATCTTCGGTGCCATAGAAGGCGTGATGTTTTGATTCAGTCTTTGTGAAGCAGCTGAGACCAAAGTCAATTATACGGACTTGTGGGGCACCTGAACTCGTTTCTATAAGGATATTTTCCATTTTTATGTCTCTGTGGAAAATCTCTTCTTCCTGAAGGTGAATGGCTGCTTTGACTAGTTGTTTCAGGACAGTCTTGGCTTCCTCTTCACTAAAAGGATCTTCCCTGGAATAAACACATTTCAGGAGATCGACTGCTGTGTGCGGTCTCTCCAAAACTAAGATGAGCTCATGTGGAAGCTCAAACCAGTCTAGCAAGGCGATTGGTGCTTTGCTGCCTTCTGAGTTGGATGTTCCACTCTGCAGTTTCAACATCACAGCCACTTCCACAGATAACTCTCTTCCATTATCATCTTTGTGTTTGCAGCACACAAACTCCTTGGGGACGTGTTTGATGGCAACGGCTAAATGATCAGATTTGCGATAGCCAGCAAACACACATCCACAACCTCCTTCTCCGAGTTCATTCTGTTGCACATATTTTGCCTGAAATTCAGTCTTTGGATCAACTTTCTCAGCTGTGTCTTCTTTGATTCTTTTGCTTGGTGGTTCTTCCAGATCAGATGCTTTTATCTTCCTGTTACCATCCAGCACTGACATGGAAGATAAATCTGCCATGTCTATACTGTCAATGCCATGCCATGCCATGCCATAAGGAAACTCAATTTGCCGTCTTTTCTTTGCCGGCGCAACAGATTCTTTGTCATCCTCAGAGATTTTCCGTTTTGAGCATCTTCGCTCGATTTTGTCATCTTCTTGAAGTGTAGCATTTACTTTTGCGGTGTCACTGGGAAATGCAGGATTTTGTGGTCTTGAATGAAGGAAAAAGATTTTCTTGAGAAAATTGCCCACTATTTGGAACATAGTGTTCAAAATACTTTAACACTGAAAGGAGAGGAACTTGCGTCTTTAAAGAAGGCTACAAAGTGCTTCTTAGCTCAGTGAAAGCTCAAGGGATTAAACTTGACTTGCTTGAATCATTTATATATATGGAATAGGATGGCAAGAAACACTGTGACATCATAAAGCATAAAGTAACATTACCAACATGGTGCTATGAAAAATGACTTCATGACTCTATGTCATCATCATGGTCCTTTGATGATGTCATAGAGTCAGTGCATCATGTTGCTAGGCAACAGAATATTTTCTTGACATGATGTTTTTTTCCTAATTAGGACAGAAAATGAATCACATAATCACTTACACAATTAAACAATGTAGCTGATAACAAATTAACAAACTTTACATGACAATCATACCCTTTTTACTAAATTATTTTACAGAAAAGCTCATATAACAATAATTAGTTTGCTCTTTGGTGAAAAGGTAAAGTGAGTTTTATAAAACTCTACTCCACCACCAGCAAACAAAACAAAACTTAAACTAAATTAATTAAAGCTGATAATGTTAATACTCTTGAAATCTAATTTGTTTTTGAAGTGGGAGTCAATAAGCTGTGTGGTGGCCGTGGTGCAGAGGTAGATCGGTGGATTTCTGATAAGAAGATTGCAAGTTTCCCTCCCTTCCCTCCTGTATTGCGAAATGTCCTTGGGCAAGACACTGAAGCCCACATTGCTCCTGGTGGTTATGGGTTGGTGCCAGTCCTTGGCAGCAGAGCCACTGTCACTGTGTGAATGTGTGTGCACGGGTGAATGGAACTATGACTGTAAAGCATTTTGGACCTTCTAAGGTTGGAAAGTACTATACAAATACACACCATTTACTATTTAAAAGTCTTCAGTAGAACCTGCAGAGGATGGGGCAAGTAACTTAAACACCAAACACACACAAACACACACACACACACACACACACACACAAAACTTTTTGTATTTTTCTATTTTATCATTTTTTTTTTTGTTGTAAAAACTACCAAAACTGCAGTCGTCTTGTTCTCTTATATAATTTAGTTTGTTCAGAATGACATTACATCTCAGCGATCAACATCTGATTGCAGGTTCAATTCCCGCTCTGCCCCTTCATGTGTGTCAAAGTGTCCTTGCGCAAGACACTGAAATAATATGTTTGCATTTATGATTGTGTTCATTTGTGTTTATTGGATCACAAAAGTTTATTTCATTTTGTTCTATATGTAAATATTTGTTCTATAAAAATCTGTTATACTTTTTACTTGTTAAATGTGTTTTGTCTAAAACACTTTGTCTAAAATGCCGTTTTGCAGCATCTGCTTGTGTTGCAGGTAGGGATCAGTGTTTAGCATCACAAAAACAGTCATTGTAATTCACACAAACTTTGTGTGTCTGAGCAGTGTTCATAAATGTGACTGTCATGCAGCTATCAGCGCTGACATGTGGTCAACTTACTGAAGTTTCTTCCTGTTTTTACATTGTCACAGTGCTGTTGTGTTGACAG
The DNA here is from genome assembly GCA_014656515.1 of Oryzias celebensis. Taxonomy (NCBI): domain Eukaryota; kingdom Metazoa; phylum Chordata; class Actinopteri; order Beloniformes; family Adrianichthyidae; genus Oryzias; species Oryzias celebensis. Next base: position 15,534,233 of record BNCR01000016.1, read on the forward strand.
AGTTTTGTTTTAATTTGCAGGTATTAAACAGTTTTAGTGCATGTGTGTTGTTGTCTTAATTTGTAGAACATTGAAATCTTTTGATCTTTATAAAGTTGAATGAAACTCACTAGAGAGAATCTGCAGAGAAATCCAGAGGTTGATGTGTAATTCCATCATATTCAAAAAGTAACTGGACTGATAATTCCTGCAGAAAACCAGGCTTTAAACTTTAATAAATAAACAGTATTAAAAACAAGAGAGAAACAAAAATTGTAGCAAAGCAGAAGAAGTGAAAAGGATGAAGTGGGAACACAACAGAACACTTTCACAACAGGATTTGTTCTGCAGGGTTTGTCTGTCACATTCCTCACAGGAGTTAAGCGTCCTCTAGCGGTATCTTTAGTTTTTCATTCATCTGCAGAACACTGAACACATTTTATATTACATTTAAACTGACAATACTTATTCAATGACATACATTCAAGGAGAGACTCATTTAATTTTTTGTTTGTTTTTTTGAAACATATTTTAAGCATTTCGTTCAATCTCTTACAAAGAGTATCAACATTTATTTAAAATGACTAAAATGTTTCATATTTTCTGTCATGAACATTCTATGAATATTTGATGAATTTAGTTCTTATTAGCAGCGAATATATACGCACATACTTGAAGCCACGTATAAAGCACACAGATAAAATACATAAAAATGCACATTTCCTTGCACTGCCTGCCCTTCATAGATGACACAGGGTGGTTGCCTCTGGCGCCATCTGCTGGACAATCCTGGACAAGCAAGCCAACAGGCGTTCAGTTTAATCTTCATTGATGATGTTCATTTGCACCAAAATGAAAAGACATGATTATGGTTTCTGCTTTGCCTGCCCATGTGTCAAAGTGTCTTTGCATAATTCACCAAAGCTCACCCTGTTCGTCTGGATAATGCATCGCACGGTAGCTCTGTCTCTGTCAGTGTTTGTATCATTAATTGGAGTGAGGTTTGTGACAGACAGACAGACAGACAGACAGACAGACAGATAGATAGATAGATAGATAGATAGATAGATAGATAGATAGTATAGGAAATATTCCATATCTGCGAGCAAAGTGCAGCGCTCATAGAAAATGTTTGCAGTGTGTGTTGGGTAAATTACTTTTAAAAAGTAATTGACTACTACAAAATACAAATTGTCTAGGGTTAAACCGCTTTGCACAAAGAAGATCCTCTCGTCTTTAATTTAACAGGGCTCCTTTAAAATAGAGATTTTTTTATCTCAATAGGGCTCATTTGGCTTCATTTGAATTCAGACAACAGTGTGTAAACCACAAAACCACTAATTTTGGGCTGGGATTTTCTGTTGGCCAATAGTATCAATGTAAATGCTCGCAGTTTAACTCTGACAGTGGATGACAGAGAGGTACCACTGGTTAGTCCACACCTTGGATGTGCCTCCTATAGGGCTGCTTCCACATAATTACGATGGTGTGTTTGGTGTAGAGTTTCAGAACACTGAACTCAGTCACCATCACTGATGCACATCTTCTTCCCAGATTGATGACAGTCTGGATGCTCTCTCTGGTTCTCAGTTTCTCTCCACCATGGACATGTCAAATGAATACTGGCAGGTGGAAATGGACCCCAATGACAGACCTAAAGCTGAGGTGATGGTCTTTACCAGTTTAAAGTTATGCACATGGGGTTGATAAACTCACCCCCGACATCTCAAAGACTCCTGGAGCTGGTGTTAAGAGGTCTCCACTATGTCTCACATGATGGTTTGACCTTGAATCCACTAAACATCAAAAGATCCGTGACTGGTCTGTTTCTAAAATCCCATCCTGAATTATGAACCTTTCAGACTTTACTCCATTACAAGCGCTTTTGTTCACAGGTAAGCCTTCATTGTTCTTCCTCTTCATGGACTCACAAAAACAGGCTTCAGCCACTGTTTGCCCTCTGTCCCGCTGCTCCGGTGACCTTCAGGTCGAGTTTGCCGTCTTCTACTACAAGAAACCATTTCTGCAGTGTCTGCTGAGACACATGATGACCCAACAGTAAAACATTCTGGACGTGTTGTTCAGAAGCCACAGCGACTTCAACTGTGACAACAGGATATGGACTGTTTATGGTGCAAAGAACAGCAGAACAATTACAATGAAAAGATAATTTGCATTTAGAAAAAAAATATTAAAAACTAAACATAACAAAGACAAGAAAAGAAAAAGTTACAGAAAATACTGACTTGCTGTCAGTAGTGGCTAAGAGTATCTTCTGTTTCAGGTGATACTCTGTCTTTTGGGGTGATGCTTTTAGGCCTCATGTTGTAGGACAGCTGGGTATTTTCTGTTTAACAGTTTTGTGTTATGTATGAATTTATATTCAGTTTTATGCATAAATAGTGCAACATTGATTTGACATGACTGTTGTCTCCAGTGTACTATCCTGTTGGAAGTGATTTTAGTATTTTTTTTATAATTATGACATTTCATTTAAACAAAGGGAAGTATGTAAGATGAGATTGTCTTTTTCTTTGCAAAATACATTTTATTTTTATAAGGTTGCCATGGTCCCGATTTGGTGGAGATATATGTAGTAAAAAAGAAGGAAGAGGCAGTTCATTCAATTGAGGAAGTTAGGTTGTTCTTGAAGAAAAAAAATAAAGATGTTATGCAGAAAAGAAGGCCTCCCTGTGCTGTTTGTTACCCACAGCTCTGGAAAGTGGTATCTAAGGTTGGTTGTTAAACAAAAAAGTGCCCTTTCACTATTTAACACATTCATCCATCCTCAGAACTCTCTTAAATCCTTTTGGGGCCATGAGGCTAATGGAACCTACCCAGTAACTGTTGAGGTCATTATACTAGGTCCTAAATACCTGAGGGATGCCCTACCTGTTCAGATGGTCTCCCTGGATGGTGTAAATATAACCTCCAATTCCACAGTTAGAAATCTAGGGATTTTATTTGACCAGGATTTATCATTTAAGGCTCACATATCACAGGCTTGTAACTCTGCATTTTTTCACCTACGCAATATTTATAGGATCAGAAATATAGTATCAAGAAGTGATAATGAAAAACTCATCTATGCATTTGTTATGTCTAGGCTGGATTACTGTAACTCCTTGCTAGCAGCGTGTCCTATAAGTTAGCAGGAACTTTGCTAGAAGGAACCAGCAGGAGAGAACACATCACTTCTGTGTTAGCTTCTCTTCAATGGATCCCAGTTGAATCTAGAATCAAGTTCAAAATCCTTCTGCTAACCTATAAGGCCTTGAATATTAAAGATACCATAGTGCCTTACAAACCAAACAGAACACTTCACTCACTCACAAAGTGCAAGAAAAGGACTAGATGCTTTCCACTAAATGTTTATGTAGTTTAGGGCTGTTTAAAAAAGCTTTACTGTATGGCCTGCTTAGAAAAATTGGTTATTTGAAGAAAAAAAAATATTTGTATTTCACAGAGTTTGACTTGTCCAAAAGTGAATTCATAAATTTACACCCTGAAGTATCCAGATATCATGATAAGTGCAAAACCCTTTTACAAGACAACATTTGTTCACTTCTGTTAATTTTTCTTTACTTCTATTATTTTCAATAAATGCCGGAAAACTACAATAAAACACATAAAAAACGCTCAAAATATGTTTTAAAACCTTGCCCCAACCCACAACCCACCTCTGTGTCACTGCTGATGTCATCAATGCTGATGTCATCAGTGCTGATGTCACTAACTGATATTATTGGCCAATGTCATTTGAGGTCATCAGCCTTGATGTAAATGATGTCAAATGACATCCCAGTCTTGAAACTAAAAGTTATTAAATAGAGGTGAACTAACGCTTGGCTGATATCTTTATCGACCAAGACCTTTGCAGTACTCTTGTGTGTGTGAGCGAAACACAGTGGAAAAATGACTGCAGATATCTTTAAAACCAAGAAAGCTGCCTTCAAGAAAGCAAGAAAATTACTAAAGGAAAGCATAACGCTGAAGTCAAGAGTTCTTAAAAGAAACCAGAAACTGGCATTTTTAAGACCAATAAAGCGTTGCCATGTGGAAGAGCCCAAAGCATCACCAGAAACAACGACAAAGAGCTTTGAGGAAAAGAAAGTGGAGCCTGAAGTTGGAACGACAGATCAGAGACAAAACCTCATCGATGACTTCTGCAAGTTTTCCAACCAATATAGCAACTGCTGGTTGAACTCAGCCCTACAGGCTCTGTCAAAGATAGATACTGTAAGGGATGCAGTTCAATCACTGGAGCGATACACCATGGTTGGAGTTTCACCAGTGCCAGCCTGTTCAGAATTGTTCTTGGACGCTATCCAAAACCCAGGAAAGACATTTTCAGAATACGAATTGGCACCAGTGTTACTAGAGTTAGCCGATGCCATTCCAGCTTTGGAATTAACCAAACAAAATGACATTGTTGACTTCATGTACCCGTTCTTGTCCTCGCTGAACGGCTGTGGAATCCAAACAAACATTAGGATGGAGCAAACAAGTCGCTGTGTCAGGTGCAAAAACACCACAAATGGAGTCAACAATGTGGGTAGCATGCTCTACGTTTCACCACAACCGGGGGGAAATGAGTCCATCGCCTCACTTCTCGACCGTAGCGTCAAGATTCCTGTTACAACAAAAAGTGTCCGTCCTGCTCAGCAAATATGGAAACAGAAATCTCATTTGATGACTGTGACATATTTACAGTGAATCTGCCAAGACAGTTCATAGACAGGGAAAAAAGTGGCGCCGAATGACTTCATCTATGTTCCAATCAACGGGAAGAGGCAAAAGTTCAAGCTGTCTTCTGTCGTCTGCCATAAAAATCTGTTCTTCATCATGGATCACTTTTACAGCTACATTTTCAAGGATGGTGTAACTATTAAAGCAGATGACACTAGAATCCAGCTAGCGGACCAGACCAGCGTGGACGACATTAGTTTATATGGAGTCCTCTTCCTCTACGAGAAATGCAAAGACACAAATGCCAGCAATACGATGGGCGTTTCACCTGATTCTGTGAATAATGTTGCTGTGCAAGTCACCATGACGCCAGGAGAAGAAAAACCAAGAAAGACATTCAACGCATAGATTATGTCAAACTTTTCAGAAAAAGAAAAAGAAGAGAAGAGAAGGAGAAATGGAATTCTCTGAAAATAGAGAGGTTTTTTCTCCGACAACTAATGAAACAAAAAACTAAAACCACCGCAAAATACCCTGAAGTGGGAATGGTGTGTTAGAACTGAGGAATCAAGGGTTAATAGAGACTTTGTAGGCTTAGTGTAGACTCCAAACCCAACTGTTTAGTTCAGCTTTTAGTTCACTTTATCTACAGTTTTTTTTTGTTTTATGTCTTTGTGTGTACATAAATGTTTTTGTAGAACCAAGGAAACAAATATTAGAGACTATATGTGGGGTTAATGTAGGCTCCAAACCCAACTGTTTAGTTTAGCT
>BNCR01000016.1:15606803-15778440 GCA_014656515.1 Oryzias celebensis
TTTATGTGGTTAACCATGATCACAGGGATATGAGATGAGGAATTACTGATATATTCTTGTAGATAAAAGTCAGAAGTGCGGAGTCTATTGAACTGCTGTGCGAAGGAAACATCGAGACAGAAATCCGTCTGGATATAATTGTATTTGATACAATGAAGGATTCCATTTCAATGATGTGTTCCAGCAGCATCCAGACCTGACAGCTCTTCAGTTCCTGTTCTGTTGCTTGTTGGACCAGTTTGTGTCTTTTTACTGATGATTTTACCACTGATGTTATATTTGTGCAAAAAGTGAGAAATGTTCCTTTAAAAATCACATTGATGACAATATGATTTGTTGTGTTTTGCATTGATGCTGTTAACTTTAGCAACATGTTATCATTTACAGATTCAAGCTCCATTAGGCTGGTACTGTTTTCTTTTTATTGATTGATGTCTGTGTTTATTAAAGCCCACAGCAGCAATCACTGACTGAAAGAACCATATTGTTTTCACACTTGTAAACATTTCTGCGACTTTGAGTCAAAATTTGACACGCACGCACCCCAGGCAAAAAGTCCTCAAAGTTGTGTGCACACCTGGTAAAAATGGAAAATGGTTTTTCAGCAGAGTGAATGACCCCCCCACGCCCCCCTCCCCCCACGCCGAGACGATGACATCAAAGCGAGCGAAACCGTAATAAAATGAATGGGCCAAAAAATGTGAATGGAGCCAAAAGAATACATTGAAATACCCAGTTTGGGTCAAAGGTCAGTTGTGGCTATTTAGCAAGTAAGGTTGGATCAAGGTTGGGCAGTGAAGGTGGCAGTGGCGCGTAGAGGTGGGCGGGGAGGGCTTGGACAGGAAGCAAAGAGGGTGAGGGTGGGTAGCGTCTGCAGGTCATCCAATGGCGCTCGCGGCTTTAATTTAGTTATTGATTTCCTTCATGTCAGCAGGTCTGATGAACAGAATCAGAATAATGTTCCAGATGAGACTGATGCTCAACACAACACATATTCATCTCTGCAACATGGTCAGCCTGAATTCTTACTATTTACAATCATTTTTTTTTCTCAACTGGACTCAACTGCATAGAATCTCTCACATATCCAAACATTTCCAGAAGAAAAAGCTTCAATGAACTTTATTGATACACAGTAAATGTCTCAGCAGGTGCTGAAGAAGAATGAAGACCAACTGGGCCGCCTGCTTTTCTAACCTGGAACTGTTGGCATTTTTCCCTTTTGTCATTTTTTGTTGTAAAAACTATCAAAACTGCAGTCGTCTTGTTCTCTTAGATTAATTAATTTGTTCAGAATGACATTACATCTCAGCGATCAACATTTGATTGCAGGTTCAATTCCCGCTCTGCACGTTCATGTGTATCAAAGTGTCCTTGGGCAAGACACTGAAATAATATGTTTGCATTTATGATTGTGTTCATTTGTGTTTATTGGATCACAAAAGTTTATTTCATTTTGTTCTATATGTAAATATTTGTTCTATAAAAATATGTTATACTTTTTACTTGTTAAATGTATTTTGTCTAAAACATATTGTCTAAAATGCCGTTTTGCAGCATCTATTTGTGTCGCATGTAGGGATCAGTGTTTAGCATCACAAAAACAGTCATTGTAATTCACACAAACTTTGTGTGTCTGAGCAGTGTTCATAAATGTGACTGTCATGCAGCTATCAGCGCCGACATGTGGTCAACTTACTGAAGTTTCTTCCTGTTTTTACATTGTCACAGTGCTGTTGTGTTGACAGAGTTTTGTTTTTATTTACAGGTATTAAACAGTTTTAGTGCATGTGTGTTGTTGTCTTAATTTGTAGAACATTGAGATCTTTTGATCTTTATAAAGTTGAATGAAACTCACTAGAGAGAATCTGCAGAGAAATCCAGAGGTTGATGTGTAATTCCATCATATTCAAATAGTAACTGGACTTATAATCCCTGCAGGAAACCAGGCTTTAAACTTTAATAAAGATATTTACAAACAAGAGAGAAACAAAAATTGCAGAAAAAAACAGATGAAGTGAAAATCAGACACTTTAATGCACTGATGATCAATAACTGAAACCAACACAGCTGTTCACTTTCATAACTTGAACCTGGACTGTGTTCCAGAAAACAGAATATGTTATATTTAAGTAACTTTAAGGGTAAGTTAGTTAATATCCTCGCCTTTTGGTTCCCAAACCGGTGGTTATGTTTGGGATATTTAAGTTACCATAGCAACTTACTGTCTGAACATAACCTGCTCTGGAACAGGTTATGTTCAGGGAGAAGGTTTGTTTCCCACAGTTTACTGAGCACGCTGTGCCCTTTTGACAAAGATCCTTTGGACGTTAAAGCACAAATTAAGCTGGAAGAGGCTATTTTGGCAGTGAGAGTGTGATCAGACAACCTATCAATGTGCTGTATAATCCAATAGATTATTTGAAAGATCACTTGAAAAATAATCATTTAATTTCTTTAGCAAAGCTTTTGAAATGTCATTTCCTCTCAGTCCTTTTCAAGCATTGACTTAAAATCTCTTTGACAAACTTCACATTTCATGGATTCATTGTGTCATGTACTGTATATATAAGTACAAATGTGTCTATTTCTGATCAAGAGTGGACATCAGTTACACGTGGATGTATGGATTTGTATTTTTTTTGTTCTTTTGTTTATTTTTTCTATTTTCTAATGACATCATGACTAATCACCTTAATTTTTATGTATCTTTCTATAGATTTAAATCTATTTTGTTTTATCTTCTTTAGTATTTTTATTTGATTGCTTGAAACAAATCAAATCCAAAATATTACATTTCAAATGTCATATACTGAGGGTTTTACTCTGGGAACCATTACTGAACTAAATACGGTGTTTAATTTTAAATCTTCAGAAAGTAATCATCATGTCAGTCCTTTCAACTGGGTAAGGTTAGCTTTCCAGCATCTTTCATGTCTCTCTAGTATTTGTTCATTTTTCATTGTATTCATTACATGACACTACAAAGGTAATTTGCTGGGGCATCCTTGCTGCCCTTCATGATGACTCCCTATCCTGAACCTGAATCTGGACCACAAACCAGATTAAACGTGGCTCATAGCCGAACCTGGGCAAAGGCAGAGATGATGTTCAGTGTTCTGAAGGTGCGTTTCTATTGTCTGCATGCAGAAGGCCTGTGAAATCACAGGTGCTTGTGTTGTCCACAACAACATAGCCAAGCTGACTCCCTTTAATTGATTTGATTTTTTTCTCTCTCTGGGCTTGAATTCTTCATAAATGAAACCTCCATCTCTGTGAATTATTCTGCTGAGTTCTTCTCTTCTTCAGTTTCTATCGTGAATCTCAAATTCTGTGATTAGTTGAGAGGGCTTATTGTTTTCAGCGTGCTCCTGCATTACCTCTGGGTTACCAGCAGGAGGTTGACCAAACTAAAATCTATCTGGTGTTTTGGAACGGACATACCCAGCATGGGAAGGTGTGGAATTGGAGGATGGAGTTGAGCTTTACCTGACAGTGAGTTATCCCTGCTCTCTGGATCAAGGCCCTGATGTGACAGCATGACTCTGATCTTTCTGTCCAGAGAAAACAAAGGACAATTATGGAGTCAGTAGCTCATTATTTTCCATTTAATGCTTTTTAATCACATACTGATCATTTATTTTAAATAATTAGCTTAAAATCCCTCAGATTCCCTCAGATTCTACAGCTGAATGCATTTTTTCAAGAAATGAAATCATTGTGATGAAGAACCTGATCAGAAATCAGACCATCTCATGTCTGGCAGCTCAGTCAGCATTGGGGTGGATCAGTTTGTAAGAGTAGAGAAAAGAACACAACAGAACAGTTTCTCAACAGGATTTATTCTGAAGGGTTTGTCTGTCACTTTCCTCACAGGAGTTAAGCGCCCTCTAGCGGTATCTTTAGTTTTTCATTCATCTGCACTGAACACACTGAACACATTTTATGTTGCATTTTAACTGACAATACTATTTTATTGACGTATATTCAAGGACAGACTCATTTAATATTTTTGTGTGTTTTTTAAAAAAAGATTTTAAAGATTTTTGTTCAATCTCTTACAAAGAGTATCAACATTTATTTAAAATGACTAAAATATGTCATATTTTCTGTCATGAACATGCTATGAATATTTGATAAATTTAGTTTTTATTAGCAGCAAATATTTACACACAAACTTGAAGGTATGTATAAAGTACACAGATAAAATACATAAAAATGCACATTTCCTGGCACTGCCTGCCCTTCATAGATGACACAGGGTGGTCACCTCTGGCGCCATCTGCTGGAGAATGCAGGACAAGCAAGCCAGCAGGCGTTCAGTTTTATCTTTATTGATGGTGTTCATTTGAGTTAAAATGAAAAGACATAATTCTTTGAGAACACAAAGAATAAAACAGTGAAAGGTGGGGGAAGAGAAACAGAAGCAGAACAGAGTTGGTCCAATGAAGCTGGACTAAAGATTAGTGGTTTGGTTTCCGCTTTGCCTCCGTATGTGTCAAAATGTCCTTGTATAATTTACTAGACTCACTATGGATGGATGGATAAATGGATGGATGGATGGATGGATGGATAGATGGATGGATGGATGGATGATGGATGGATGGATGATGGATAGATGGATGATGGATAGATGGATGGATGGATGATGGATAGATGGATGGATGGATGATGGATGGGTGGATGGATGGATGGATGGATGGGTGGATGGATGGATGGATGGATGGATGGATGGATGGATGGATGGATGGATGGATGATGGATGGATGGATGGATGGATGGATGGATAAATAGATGGATGGATGGGTGGATGGATGGATGGATAAATGGATGGATGGATAAATGGATGGATGGATGGATGGATGGATGGGTGGATGAATACATGGATAGACCTCCCTGTACTGTTTCTTACCCACAGCCCTGGAAAGTGGTATCTAAGGTTGGTTGTTAAAGAAAAAGTTGCCCTTTCACTATTTTAACACATTCATTCATCCTCAAAACTCTCTTAAATCCGTTTGGGGCCATGAGGCTAATGGAACCTACCCAGTAACTGTTGAGCAGAGGTGGGGAACACCCTGAACAGGTCACCAGTCTGTTGCAGGGTCACGTGAACACCAAGGGTCAATTTAGAGACACCATTCAACCTATGAAAGTGTTTTTAGAGTGTGGGGGGAAACCAGAGTGTCTGCAGTAAACCCACACATGCACAAGGAGAATATACAAACTCTACACAGAAAGGTCCAGCCAGGATTTGAACCAGGACCTTCTTGCTGTAAAGTGAGAGCACTAACCTACATCACAGTGCAGCCCCCATTTTCACACATTTATTAAGCTATTCCGGGTTTTTCAAAAACAAAAAAGGATTAGAAAAAGATTCTTCATTCATGACAACCAGTTGACCTGTGTGATGCAGTCAACACATTTTCTAATGAAAAACACTTTTTAAAAGACTGAACTTCTGTTAGATAATGAAGTAAAACATTTATCAGACTCAGACATGATGAGACAGTGACCATGGGTCTGCTGTGGGCAGATATGTCACTGTGAGAAACTAGTGCTGCTGTCAAAGCTGCTGCAACACTTCACATATGTGTGAAAAGGGAGGACACATTTAGAACTCTGAACCAGAAGCTAAAATTGAAGGATGTTTGTTTGAACTGCAGTTCAGTGGTGTTTGTGGGTAAAATGCACAAATGGAATTCCTCAATGCTGGTCAAAGTTTCTCTGTTTTCAACAAAGACTGCATTTAACCTGGAAACTCTGGAAGAATGGATGATCGCGTTTGTAAAGTTTTTTTTTACTTTAATAAAAAAAAGAACTGCAAGGACTACCTTTTTTATTTTTAAAGGACAGAAGTTATTCTTCTGAGAATCATCAGTTCAATGAAGTTTCTTTTCTATTTGCAGAATACAAATCACATCACAAAACATTAGCAAAGAGCTCAGATTAACTGTTAACATTTAAACACAGATAATGAATAATTATGGACACAGAAAATCATAACTCCATATATCAGTAAATAAAACATTTGAAACAATAAGATTCATGTCTTAGATATTTAAAAAGGCATTTTTCAAAGTTATCACTGTTTGTGGAAAGAAACTTCTTTCAAGGTGAGATGTGCATTGAAAAGCTCGGTGTTGTTTCTCTGAGGGCAGAAGGTCAAACGTCTCTGTAACAGGATGGTCAGACGGATCACTGATAATCTGAAAAATCTAGATTTATAAATGTTCTCCAGGACTGGTGGATCACAGTAACATGTGCATAAAGTGAACCACTCTGTTTACAGTTTTCTTTTCTTGCACTGTTAGATACCACACAGTGACAGAGCTGGTGAGAAAACTTTCAATACTACATCCATAAAAGTTTCAAGAATGGTTTAGTTTTGAGCAAATTTTCTTTTAAAAAAAGAGATGCTGGTGAGCAATTTGTTGAAAAGTTACTGGTGTTTGACTGCCAGCTCAGATCTTTGGAGAAAGTGACACCCAAAAACTTAAACATGTCCATTGTTTGCACCTCAGAATCATGAGTGGTAGGCTGGTTATTCTTGATGCATTTGAGCTTCACCACACTTTGACAGTTTTTTTCCCCTCATTTCCTGTATTTAAACCTGTGACCTCACTCAGACCAGAACTGAGCCACCAAATGCAAACGTTTCTGCTAAAATAACACTTGTGCTTCGGTTCTCGAAGCTCATTTTAGTTTTCAAAGATGAAGAATGAACATTTCTGCTGTTTGATGAGACGAGGAGGATAAAGAAATCCCAGAACTGATCATAACAACAGTGAGTCTGACATTGTTATTGGTATTCGTACATGCTCATTTCACTGCAGGTTTGAAATTTTGATTTATTCTGACTTTTTTGATTATTTCTCTACAAACTAACAGATCAGACATATTAACTTGAGTCATATTTTATGAGGATGTTCATTTTTTTTATTTATTTCAAACCAAAAATGTTATACTAGGAAGATGCCAAACATATTTGATCTTTTTTATAGTATTTTAGTGTGAAAGTGTCCAAGTTTATTTATAAATGTCAGCAACATAATTGTCAGTATGAGGTTCAGGACCAACACAAACACATAGATGTTCAGAAACATTGTGTTTGTTCTTTGATGACACTCATTTATTATTTTTTAATTTTAAAAAAGAAGGTTTAATTTAACATATGTACAAAAAAATAATATTAAAACCAAATCTATGAAGAAGCGATATTTTTAATCCAAATTTTAACAAACTTTTTGTTAAAACAGAGCAAAATCTAAAATCCAAAGATTTTTACAGTTTGCAATTCTTTAATCTGATCAAACACAGTGAAAAACTAAAGGAAGAAAACAAAAATAGCACTGATCAGAACACACATTTACATAAAGACAATAAAAGGATTCTGATCAAAGTTTTCTGAGTTGCTTTTCTATTTTCATGGTTTTTGCGCCGTGATCCGTTCAGTTCCCTTTTTTGAACCACTGCCTTTAAGAGGCTCAACATGACCGAACACATGAACATCACATGAACAGTCAAGTTTCCAGTTCACCACAAAAGATCTGCTACCAAATGAAAAAAAAGTAAATTTAATTTACTGAATGAGAACACTTTCAGAGATCTACTGTCACTTTAAGAGTCTGATGACCAGAAAGTGAATAACTAGAGAAACGGAAAAATGTGGTTTGGAGGAGGAGACTGAGGCTGCAGCAGAGGCTGGTGGAGAAGTATTGGGGTCAAACCACGATCAGCTCAAGATCAGTGAATGAAAAACCAAACTAAATACAAGTAAAACATGAAAATTCAGAGGAAATAGTTTCAAACTAGAAAATGCACATAATAAACTTAAGACAAATATAGAAAATTCAAGTAAAAAAAGTCAATTTTTACCTATTAAGACCTGGCATTCACATGCATGTACATCACGTTTTGGGATCTACTACCATCGTAGTTAATTCTGTTAACTGAAAACAAATAAACATGATTTTTCACTTGGTAAAAAACATTTTAGACTTATATATTTTAAATATACTTTTTCTTTCTAATTTTCCATATTTCGTACTTTAGAGTTTAAAACTGTTTTCATTTTTATTTATTTTACACATTAGTTTTTTATTCACTTTAAGATGCTTTCGGGTTGATTCCATGGAGATCTGGCAGAAGTACAGACGTCCCAAATGTTGATTCACTTCCTGTCTTAAGTTCAAATCTTAGACTGAACTGTTTTTGTAAAATGTTCTTGAGTCTTTTGAAAGGCGTTTTCTAAGAAAAAAAGAATTATTAGTCAAATTAGGAATGATAGTAGCAGTTACTATTTTTTATCAGTTCTAGAAATGTGTTGTTTTGTTTTCAGATTTGAGGACATTTGGGATTCCAGGTGTGAACTGAAAAACTTCTATAAAGTGATGGTCTGAAAGAGCTTTTATAGTGAAAGGTCACTCTGTATTTCACACAATGAAGGATTCCATTTCCTGTGGAGTCTTTGTAGCCTAAACTGTACAAAGTGTAGTTTTCTGACTGTAACTACATCTTCTTTATTTTATCAATGAGAAACGTGTATATTTTTCTCTCAAGTGAGCAAACAAAAACATTTGCATCAAATAGAAATGTATTTATCTTTAGAAAAGTTCAAAGATCTGTTTCTGCACTGCCAGGAGAGGAAGTTACAGTTTTTTTTACCTTCAGTATTGGAAGAAAATAAATGATATAATTTCATTCTCACTTTCTTCTTTCCATGAAGGTCATTTTTCACTTTTCTATTTTTCAATCAGTATCGTGTTCAAACTGAGCGTGAGGATGGAACTAGAACTGTTCTGTGATCTGCTGTTAATCTGTGAGTAGAAATATGGAAACTTTTTCTGTCAGTCATTCCAACATAAGGAAAAATGTGGGTTAAAAGAAGTCATGTCTTTCTGTCTGTGGCAAAGTGCTCGTCATGCTCATCCAAAGTGGACAAACTCAAGGTATTTCAATCTTAACATTCACGTTTTTGCATCTCATTTGCATAACATCTATTTTCCTTTTTGAATTTACAGTTTGCTTGTTTTTTTTCATTCAGCAGAAAGAGTTTGTGTGTTTGTGTTTGTTCTAGATGCTGTGTTGACTAATGAACCCAATTTGTCAACATTTTTTATAGGAGAATCATTAATCTTAAAATGTGACATAAATAAAGGAAGAACAGATAATTTGGAATATATATTTAACAGAGATGGTCAGAGATTTTACAATTACTACACAAACTTGATCTACACATTAAATCAACTGCAAACATATTACAGTGATGTTTATCAGTGCTGTGGTCGCAGGAAGGGTTCAGATAATCTAAAGTGCAGCAACAATGTCTCTATACATTTATCAGGTTTATTTGTGTGTTTTTGACTATTTTTTGATAATTCATATTTAAAAATGTTTTCATAGTGAAGAAGCTAAAAATTCTGTTTAAAAATATGTGATTTTTAATTTAGAACGCCTAAATGTATAAACTATACCCATATATGTCACTGATATAATAGTAATAAAATAAGAATTAATGGAAATGTGTTTGTTAAACATCAGACAAACCCAAAGCCAAACTGACAGCAGGAACAACAACTGTGTCAGTAGGAGACAGAGTGACACTGAGCTGCTCTGTGGAGGAATCTGCTGGTTGGAAATATGAGTGGTTCAGAAGAACCTCACACACCTCTGAAAACAGAATCAATGATGGACTAAATGGAGAAATCAGAGTCTCAAAAGGAGGAATCTACAGATGCAGAGGATTTAGAGGAGAACCAGCCTTCTACTCTGATACAAGTGATGAAGTCACCATTCAAATAACCTGTGAGTGATGTAACTTGTGCTTCATGAGTTCTTATTTTGAGATGTGATATTTTCATTGTTGATTTTATGTTTAATTTCATATCTGATGGAAACAGTTTCCAACAAAGTCAGTGTGACACAAAAACCCAGCTGGTCTCAGATGTTCAGAGGAGAGACGATCACTCTGACATGTGAGGTTCAGGGAGGTGAAGGAGTTCAGTGGAAGTATGAATGGAGAACACCTCAGTCACAGACATCCTGGACGTCCAATAGAGACCAGACTATCACAGCTTCCATCAGTGGAGACTACAGCTGTAAGAGCAGACCCACAGATGATTCATATTCTTCAACAAACTGGAGTGAAGCTTTCAGATTGTCTGTTTCAGGTAAGAATTTCATTTTTGACTGAATGAAAAATAAATCTTATTTATACTGCCTTTGATAAAAATGATTGTAACACTTTATAATTACTATCTGTTATAGCTAATTAACAAATCCTTATTAAGATGTTTGTTACTGAGTTATAAATGACTTATTAAACAACAGTTAACAGTTTGTTAAAGATTTATAAATATAGAGTGAGGATAAGATGGAAATATTCATTATGTACCAACAATTAATTAATGAGGAACAACTACAACTTTAAAATAACGTCCCAGTAACATGTATAAACACTATAATGGATAGATTTTATAATGTGTTGCCGAAAAAGACTGTGATGCAAAACAAAAGAGAACAGGTTGGTTACCAGATTAATCATTATTGGATAATTTTTACACAGAAATAAAAAATTACAATAAAATGTTATAATCAGGGAAAGAGTTTTTTTTTTGTCTTAAAACTTCAAATCTGTAATAAAACTAGAAACTCACAGCTGTAAACAAAACTCACCTCCATCAGCTGTTCATACATCATTCACTCCTTTTTCAAAAGAAAAGACAGTTTAGGATCAATTATGAATTTTTCTATCTTCACAAAGTTTTATCTGAACAAAATCTAAACTGCTGGTTGATCAACAGTTTTTGTCATTAGACAAAAAAAGTTTTTACAGAAACACACCTGAAGTTTTGAATAGTTTGATATAAAACAGGGAAGTTCTAGCACACACACAAAAAAGAAACACAACATTGGATCAGAAATAACAAACTGACTGTGGTGTCAAGATGGATTCTTGCTTAATATACAAGAAATATTGAATTTATTTTACTAATCTTTTTTAAAAAGAAGCATGTAATGAAGTTTTTGTTTTTCTTTTTGTTGTTAAAGGCATCGCAATAAGTCACACTCTTTTTCAAACATTTCTCCTCTTCAGACCTGGGGTCATGTAACAGGGTGAAGTGTTTTATGAATTCTCTTTTTAAAGTTCCCTTTCAGTCCTGGATATTCCCGAGAGCCCCTGAACTGTGAGGGTGTGCTCAATCAGGGACACTATAAAGAGCAGGAGGATATCCCGACAAAAAGAGGGGTGATAGACCATAGACCATAGAACACAGAACCAAGACCATAGACCATAGACCATAGACCATAGAACACAGAACCAAGACCATAGACCATAGAACATAGAACATTGAACATTGACCATAAAGGGGGAGTGAAGGCTGAAGAGTACTGAGAGAGAAGCCAGCGTGGGGCCGGGGAGGATGCCCACGGGCGAATCCAGCGGAGCGGTTGAGCCGGTAGCCAGATTGCGGTCAGAGGGGAAGAGACAGACAGGGCAGTAGAGGGATGGGGGAAAGACCCGCGCCTCTTTGAGCTAAGTACCCCTCTAAACACCTTTCTTTCTTTCTTTATTTATTTTTTTTAATCCAGGAGGGGTTGTTTTTAATGTGTCTCCAGAGCTACTCTTTTAATCACATGTTTATTTATTCATTAATTAATAGTGTTTTTTAGTGATTTTTACAGAGCCTGGGGTTTTAGACTCTCAAACCTCTGGAGTATTTTATTCTTTTCACAGAGGCTCCTATGGATAGACAGACCCTTTAAGAAGAGCAGCCAACCTCCTATGACACAATAAACTCTTTTTTTTTAAAACCCCCTTGATCTGTGGTCCCGGGTGTCTTGTCTCCACACACATCCAGATCTAAAGAACCTCTTTCCTCCGGTCTCACAGGGTCACATGCATAGACATCCCATTCTGAGTTATATTATCAAGGTAGTTCATTCTGCTGTACTGGGGCCCTGTTTCTACAAAATAAAAAATACATTTCAAACAAGAACTCAGGGCTTAAGGAGTGAAAGTAAACAAACAGGTCAAATACTTTCTTTATTTTATAATTTTTAACATGAAGTCACCAGATTAAAGTTTCTCTTGAATTTGCTTTCAAATGTGGTTTTGTTTGTTTTATTAAAAATCTGTTTCTTTTATTGTTTTGAAATCTATTCCAGATCTTCCAAAGCCTCAGCTAAGTAGAAGGGGAGAAACTCTGACCTGTTCTGTGAATCCATCATCATCTGGTTGGAGTTATGACTTTTACAGAGAAGAGAATCATGGACTGCTGACAGTGCAAAAAACTGATTCCCGTTGGAATGAAGAAATCAGAGTTTCACGGGGAGGAGTCTACAGATGTAGAGGAAGACGAGGAGAACCAGTTTATTATACAGATTTCAGTGATCAAATCACCATTGATGGTGAGGTTTTGTGTTTTTTCTTTATCAGTTTATTTGTAACAAGCATGAAATCTCTGGAAAGTCTAGATAATTAAGTATGTCTGACTAAAAAAACACTCATTCCAAATTTGTTTTGGGTTTAAAATTGAACTTTAACTTTTATACACATTGTGTTTGTTTTTTTTTTTTTTACAAATGTAATCTTCAAACCTTTCTGTGTTCTTCATTTTTAAAAGGTTTATAAAGAGGATAAAAACTTAACAACAAAAACTTTCTAATCAACCAAAGTTAGCTCTAAGAGATAAACATGGATACAAACCTTATTAAATGAGAATTGTTCTAATTTCCTTTTTAAAATGGATTCAGTAGAAGAAAAAACATATTTTTACTTTGTGAGAATCTGTGATTTCTTAAAAAAACATTTAAAATGCAAGAAAAAAAAGTAAAAGAAAATAGCTGATAAAAACAGACCTCATAATGTGATGTGAAGTCTTTTGTTTATCCTCCCAGCCGCATCATAATTGCCCTTTAACCTCAGTTGTTGCCTACAAGGCTGGCAGGTTGTGAAAAACCAAAGTGCAGGTAAGACTTAACAATTCCAGAAGGTTTAATAACAGAAAATTACCACAAGCATGAAAAAAATCCATAAAACAAAAAATCAGCCTAATAGTAGACAAAAAAAAGAAAAGACTCATCAAAAAAAAATAACTGGAGGCAGTTATGACCATCTCCATGAGAACCCAGGAGGGACAAGAGGATCCAGGAAAAGTCACATCCAACCTGCACTGAACAAATACAGTAAAAAAGACCATAATCACAAGAAGCAATCCAAACAACAGCTATAATGTCTCTAAGAATAAAAGATGATTGTTTTGCTCCATGAAAAACTAGAACATCTATGTTTTTCTTAAATTACAGCTGGAAAAGCCAAACTGACAGCAGGAAGAACAACTGTGTCAGTAGGAAGTAAAGTGACACTGAGATGCTCTGTGGATACATCTCATAGTTGGAAATATGAGTGGTTCAGAAGACCCACACAAATCTCTGAAAACAGAATAAATGATGGACTAAATGGAGAAATCAGAGTCTCACAAGGAGGAATCTACAGATGCAAAGGATTTAGAGGAGAACCAGCCTTCTACTCTGATAAAAGTGATGAAGTCACCATTCAAATAACCTGTGAGTGATTTAATATTTATCCTTTATATTATATAAATTGATTGTTATAATTAAGATGATTTATATCAAAGTGGTGATTTTATGTTTACTTTTCATATCTGATGGAAACAGTTTCCAACAAAGTCTATGTGACACAAAAACCCAGCTGGTCTCAGATCTTCACAGGAGAGACGATCACTCTGACATGTGAGGTTCAGGGAGGTGAAGGAGTTCAGTGGAAGTATGAATGGAGAACATCTCAGTCACAGACATCCTGGACGTCCAATAGAGACCAGACTATCACAGCTTCCATCAGTGGAGACTACAGCTGTAGGAGCAGACCCACAGATGATTCATATTCTTCAACAAACTGGAGTGAAGCTTTCAGATTATCTGTTTCAGGTAATAATTTCATTTATATCTAAATGTAAAGATTATTTTTATTTTCTTCTGCCTTTGACAAAAATGATCATTAGAGTTTGGAGATAATCTACTTGTAAAATGTGAACTATCTTTAGTATAAACAAAAAACAAACTGTAATGTAAATCAGCACCAATGAAGTCAAAAACATCATTCAGTAAAATATTGAGTTTTGTTACAACAGAATTCAAAAGCACAACAACAGAACAATTCATGAGAACTTAAATAAATAAACTTAAATAAAATGAAGTTAAACAAACCAAAAAAGAACATATTTTTTGGAAGATCAATCATTATTCATTAATAGATACACAGAAATGTTTTATTTTACAATCAAGGACAGTTTCTTGGTTTGTGTCTTAAACCAAACAAAACCATAAAACAAGAAACTCACAGCTGTAAACAACAAAACTCACCTCCATCAGCTGTTCATACATCATTCACTCCGTTTTATAAAGAGAAGACAGTTTAGATCCAATAAAATGCTTTTATGATCAATTCTGTTTCCACAAAGTTATTATCTGAACAAAATCTAAGCTGCTGATTGACCAACAGCTCTAATCATTAACATAGAAAAGGTTTTTACAGAAACACCTCTGAAGACCCCCCCTCTGGGTCGGCTGCTGTTCAGCCGCTGCAGCTCTGGATGGAGACCTGCGTCGCCGCTTTGCTGTGGTGATGCTGCGTCCTCGACTGTGATGCTGCACTTGGCTGGATATGCAGCGATCCACAGAGGAGGAGGTCCCAACTATTAGTGACCAACAAACTTTCTCTGTGTTCAGCCTGAATAAGAATGGACGGAAATTGCTTTATAAATAAAGATTGGTTGATTGACGTCTTCAATAGTTTGATTTAAAACAGGAGTTCAAGTTCATAAACACACAAGAACACACAAGAATCACAACAGTGGGCTCAGAAATGACAAACTGAAACACAACTGTTACATTATAAAGCTCTTCTGGTAGTGATGGCTGATCAATAAGAACTCTAGCAGTTATTAATATTAAAGAAACTGTGAATTTATTCTATTAACCTTTTCAAAATGAAAACATGTTATGAGATTTTTTCTTTATTGGCATTAGAAACATAAAAATAGACAATAGTTATTCTTTATAAACATTTTCAGTAAACAAACATGTTTCTTTGAGATGTTTTAACTTTGTGTAATTTATGTGCTTTTAACATGAATTCACGAGTTTAAAGTTTCTCTTTGTTTTGCTTGTGATTTTGTTTTTATTCTTATAAAAATCTGTTGTCTTTTTTTGTTTTGAAATCTATTCCAGAGAAGCCAAAGGCTCAGCTAAGTAGAAGGGGAGAAACTCTGATCTGTTCTGTGAATCCATCATCATCTGGTTGGAGTTATGACTTTTACAAAGGAGAGAAAAACGATGAACTGCTGACAGAGCAAAACACTGATTCCTATTTGAGTAGAGAAATCAGAGTTTCACAGAAAGGAGTCTACAGATGTAGAGGAGGAAGAGGAGAACCAGTTTATTACACAGAATACAGTGATCCAATCCTCATTGATGGTGAGTTTCTTTGTGTTTTCTTGATTCATTATTTTAAAAAAATCAACATGAAAACTTCCAAAGCTTTAAGAAGTTCAGACATTCACATTTATTAGTCATGACATCACATGTTTCTGATCCTTCTGCTTTAATCGTTGTCAGTTCTGGTAAATGGGTCAACATGATTAGAAAAACAGCTCACTGGCATAGTGGGAGAGTGTCTGCCCCGAGACTGGTTCACATTCATGGTTGGATCATACCAAAGCCTTGAAGGGGGGGTTTGAGGGGCAATGGTCTCCTGCTTGACCTTTAGCATTAAGGGCTGCAGTAAAGGGTTAAACAACCGAATGGTTCTAGAGCAGCTGTAACTGCACTGTTCTCTCAGTGGATCAGATATGGAGAACAAATTTCACACGTCCAGGTGTGACTTTAACCTTACAGGACTAAACTGTCCTGAAACCTCCTTCAGGGTTTGAACTACACTTTTAATGTCAAGTCAGTGAAGCCTTTGGTCATTTCCTGTGTTTGATGCTGTTTTCATGAATAAGAAAGATTCCTGTCACCTCTGTCTGCGGATGATGTTCAGGATTCAGGGCTGCTGTCCTACAAAGATGGTTCTTCATCACTGAGATTCAGGTTAACCTCTGAGACTTAACCAGAGGAACCAGCACTCCTGCCTCCAGTTGTAAATGTTAGAAATAATCAAGTTATAGACCAGTTTACTAAAGTGAACCAGAACACGGTTCAGTGGACTTTAACACACTGCTGCCAGAGTCACAGAGGAACCTGAAGGTGATAAGAACATGGAGGCTGTTATATTCCAGACATCACTCTTTGGTTTACCTTCAGCAGAGCAGCTGCACTGTCTGGAATGAACACCAGTTAAAACACATTTTGTTTCATTTTAATGAAACAAAAAATATACTAATATTCACTCTAAGCAGAGTTTAAAACAAACATGTTCTCCAACAGAACCTGTCCTGAGAGTGTCTCCATGGTGGTTGAGTCCTGGATCCTCAGTGACTCTGAGCTGTGAGCTTGAACATGTGTCTGCAGGATGGAGCTTCTACTGGTATAAAGCTGTTCCTGATCTATCACACAAGTCTGGCTCTTACAGCTATGAGCTGCTGCCTGGTAGCTCCAATGGGACTCCAGACAACTCCTACATCATTCATGGACACACACACACAGCAGGATATGTGT
Organism: Oryzias celebensis; assembly: GCA_014656515.1. Taxonomy (NCBI): domain Eukaryota; kingdom Metazoa; phylum Chordata; class Actinopteri; order Beloniformes; family Adrianichthyidae; genus Oryzias; species Oryzias celebensis. The sequence continues at coordinate 15,623,484 of BNCR01000016.1, forward strand.
GCAGAGCTGGAAGAGGAGAGCCACACGTCTACACTCTTTACAGTCAACCTCACTTTGTCTGGTCTGGAGGTCAGACTTCTGATTGTTGATCATTTCTGTCAACACTGAATGATTCTGTTCAGATTTCAAATGCTGTCAGATTCTCCTATTTTGTGTGTCTTTTGTTGCTCTCCAAATCAAGCTAAAGTGTGCTGATCTTCATCATGTTTGTGTTCAGATCTTCATCCATCAGCGTCTCTCTCAGTGAGTCCTGACAGAGTCCAACACTTCACCTCTGACTCTGTCTCAGTGACCTGTGAGGGAAACTCTTCTGAGTGGAGAGTCAGCAGGTTTCTGCTTCCTGACTTGCTGTCCTTCTGTTCTGACTGGGGAACAATGAATGGATCAACATGTCATGTTCAGAAGGTCCAGTCCAGTAATGCAGTGTTCTGGTGTGAGTCTGGATCAGCATTCAGCAATGCAGTCAACATCACTGGACACTGTGAGTGGAAACATGTTTGGATTCCTTTTTTTAGCTTCACTTTCAGCTTTGGATTGATCTGAAACACATGCAGAACTTGAAGATGGATTTAGATGATCAACTGTCTGTCAAAGCAGAATGAAGCAGACAATGTAAACCATGTTGTGATCATATGTGATGAGGATGAATGTTGATGTTTCCAGATGATGATCTTATCCTGCTGAGTCCTGTCCATCCTGTGACTGAGGGACATTCTGTTACTCTTGGCTGCAAGTTGAGGACAGAAAATCTTCTTTCTAAAGTGTTTTTCTATCAAAAAGACACATTAATACAAAATGACAGCAGAGTGGAGATGATCATCCCTGCAGTGTCAAAGTCACATGAAGGTTTCTACAAGTGTCAATCCTCAGGAAAAGAATCACCACAGAGCTGGTTGGCAGTAACATGTCAGTACATCTTTCCAGTTGTTCTCAGTATGAACAATAACAGCAGCATTTAGTTCTTCAATCTGTTCATTAACTTTGATTCAAATCCATGATGTGTTCCAGCAGCATCCAGACCTGACAGCTCTTCAGTTCCTGTTCTGTTGCTTGTTAGATCAGTTTGTGTCTTTTTACTGATGATTTTCCCACTGATGTTATATTTCTGCAAAAAGTCAAAAGGTGAGAAATGTTCCTTTAAAAATCACATTGATGATAATATGATTTGTTGTGTTTTGCATTGATGCTGTTAACTTTAGAAACATGTTATCATTTACAGATTCAAGCTCCATCAGGTTGGTACTTTTTTGTTTTGATCGATTGATGTCTGTGTTTATTTAGTTATTGATTCTTTCGTCTCAGCAGGTCTGATGAACAAAATCCGAATAATGTTCCAGATGAGATTGATGCTCAACACAACACATATGCCTCTCTGCTCCATGGTCAGCCTGAACTTTGACTTTTTACAATCATTTCTTATTTTCCTTCAATAATTCGTTGAATGAACATATTTGAAATGTTTGTCTTAAATTTCTGATGTCATTTGTTCTGTTTTGTATTTAAAGGTGATGTTGCTCTTTATGAATCACTCAGAGGCCCTGAAGACACAGAAAACAATCCAGAGTATGCCAACATAGGTATTCAATGTTGTTTTCTAATTTACCTATGAATTAAGAACTTCAGTCCAAACTTACAAATCCAGCTAAGCTTTTCCAAAGTCAGACAAATAAAAATCACTATTGTTTCAGTTCATTTTTTACTTAAAGAGCATTTTAGAAAAAGGAAAACCCGAAAATCTGTGGTGAGAAAGTCATTTGACCTGAAAAAATGATGCAGATTTCAATAAACTTGTGTGAAAAAAAGGAATCTACTTTTTTTCAGATCAATCCTGCTGCATCACATCAACTGAACTTTAAACATTCCTTGGAAAGGTCAGTGATTTTTCCAACAGAACAGAAGAATGGGATGAATGCTGTTATTCTGTAACATCACATTTTTCAGAATTCAAAGATAAACACTTAAAACTCACAGCCTTGAATCAAATATTAGTTCTTGTCAGGTCTCACCTGCATAGAATCTCTCACATGTCCAAATGAAACATTTCCAGAAGAAAAAGCTTCAATGAACTTTATTGATACACAGTAAATGTCTCTGTCATCAGCAGGTGCTGAAGAAGAATGAAGACAAACATGGCCGCCTGCTTTTCTACCCTGAAACTCCATCAGCGCCACTTGGATTTAGACTTCTTTGAATCCTGAAAAACTCCTGAAGAACTCAACTTTTGACTGTTTCTCCAGCTGCTGGACAAGAAAACAAATGTAACAAACCTTGTTCACTTTTAAAAAAATATTTCTAAATTGTATTTGAGACCATTCAAGGATTTGGGTCATTGGGTCAGTCGCTGTAGCCACTGGGAGACTCTCAATGTTTTCATGAACCCAAACATGTAGACTTGATCATAGATGTTTTTGTAGAGCTCTTCGAAATAAATAAACTTGATCTCTAAACATCATCCGTGTCTTCCATGCATTGTAAATTAGATAAACAGATGCAGCTCCATGTAGCAATAAGGCTAAAAATATTAGCTGCTAGCTCCTCCCCCACACCGCCAAGGCGGCGAGTTTAGGGAGCACATTTTTGGCCATGCGGCGAACAGAGAATTCTATGCGCGGCAAAGGAGTCTGGAACAAGTGAATTGGCCACGTGAATAGCGTTTGGTGTGAATGCAGCTTTGAATCCTCAAAAACTCCTGAAGAATTCAACTTCTGACTCTTTTTCCTGCTGGTGAACAAGAAAGCAAACTGAACAGAACTTGTTTACATTTGATTTTATTTCCAAATTGTATTTAAGATCACTCAACGATTCGGGTCATTTTAACAACTTTTTAAAAACAGTTTCATGGACAGACACAAAAACACATATAGAACAACACATACACACACACACACACACACACACACACACACACACACACACAACTGTTTGAATTTTTCTCTTTTGTCATTTTTTGTTGTAAAAACTGCTGTCGTCTTGTTCTCTTAGATAATATAATTTGTTCAGAATGACATTACATCTCAGCGATCAACATCTGATTGCAGGTTCAATTCCCGCTCTGCCCGTTCATGTGTGTCAAAGTGTCCTTGCGCAAGACACTGAAATAATATAATGTTTGCATTTATGATTGTGTTCATTTGTGTTTATTGGATCACAAAAGTTTATTTCATTTTGTTCTATATGTAAATATTTGTTCTATAAAAATATGTTATACTTTTTACTTGTTAAATGTATTTTGTCTAAAACACTTTGTCTAAAATGCCGTTCTGCAGCATCTGTTTGTGTTGCATGTAGGGATCAGTGTTAAGCGTCACAAAAACAGTCATTGTAATTCACACAAACTTTGTGTGTCTGAGCAGTGTTCATAAATGTGACTGTCATGCAGCTATCAGCGCTGACATGTGGTCAACTTACTGAAGTTTCTTCCTGTTTTTACATTGTCACAGTGCTGTTGAGTTGACAGAGTTTTGTTTTTATTTGCAGGTATTAAATCGTTTTTAGTGCATGTTTGTTGTTGTCTTAATTTGTAGAACATTGAGATCTATTGATCTTTATAAAGTTGAATGAAACTCACTAGAGAGAATCTGCAGAGAAATCCAGAGGTCGATGTGTAATTCCATCATATTCAAATAGTAACTGGACTGATAATTCCTTCAGGAAACCAGGCTTTAAACTTTAATAAATAAACAGTATTAAAAACAAGAGAGAAACAAAAATTGTAGTAACGCAGAAGAATTGAAAAGGATGAAGTGAGAACACGAGAACAGTTTCACAACAGAATTTATTCTGCAGGGTTTGTCTCTGTCACATTCCTCACAGGAGTTAAGCGCCCTCTAGCGGTATCTTTAGTTTTTCATTCATCTGCAGAACACTGAACACACTTTATATTACATTTAAACTGACAATACTAATTTAATGACATACATTCAAGGACCGACTCATTTAATATTTTATCTATTTTTTTAAAGTATTTTAAGGATTTTTGTTCAATCTATTACAAAGAGTATCAGCATTTTTTAAAATAACTAAAATATTTCATGTTTTCTGTCATGAATATTCTATGAATATTTGATTAATTTAGTTCTTATTAGCAGCAAATATTTACGCACAAACTTGAAGCCACGTATAAAGCACACAGATAAAATACATAAAAATTCACATTTCCTGGCACTGCTCGTCTTTCTTAGATTGACACAGGGTGGTCACCTCTGGCGCCATCTCCCGGAGAATGCTGGACAAGCAAGCCAGCAGGCGTTCAGTTTGATCTTCATTGATGATGTTCAGTTGCACAAAATGAAAAGACATGATTCTTTGAGAACACAAAGTGTGGCACAGAGGTTTGGCATCCAACCAATGACTGAAAGGTCAGTGGTATGGTTTCTGCTTTGCCTGCCCATGTGTCAAAGTGTCTTTGCATAATTCACCAAAGCTCACCTTGTTCGTCTGGATAATGCATTGCACGGTAGCTCTGTCTCTGTCAGTGTTTGTATCATTAATTGGATTGAGGTTTGTGACAGGTGAAGCACTGAATCTTTCAAAGTCAGATTCATTATTATTTGAACCCATTATATTTACCAGCTACTGATTAGGTTTCTTTTTCATATCAGCCTTCTTTCTATACACATAACTGATTCATATTGGGTCAACGAAGATTGTAAAATAGAGATGTGTTGGTCCGGCACTGGCTGTCCGTCTTTTAGAACTACATGTTTTGATTAAAAATCCAACTTTGAGACATTTTTGAGATGAGAAAGTACATCCATTATAAATATATAGGTGGATAGATGGACAGACGGACAAACAGACGGACAGAGGGAGGGAGAGAGAGAGAGAAAGAGAGAGAGAGAGAGGGAGAGAGGGAGGGATGGATGGATGGATGGATGGATGGCTGGATGGATGGATGGATGGATAGACAGACAGACAGACAGACAGACAGCGAGATAGATAGATAGATAGATAGATAGATAGATAGATAGATAGATAGATAGATAGATAGATAGATAGATAGATAGATAGATAGATAGATAGATAGATAGATGGACAGACGGACAAACAGACGGACAGAGGGAGGGAGAGAGAGAGAGAAAGAGAGAGAGGGAGAGAGGGAGAGAGGGAGGGATGGATGGATGGATGGATGGATGGATAGACAGACAGACAGACAGACAGACAGCAAAAAAGATAGATAGATAGATAGATAGATAGATAGATAGATAGATAGATAGATAGATAGATAGATAGATAGATAGATAGATAGATGGATAGATAGATAGATAGATAGATAGAAAGTATAGGAAATATTCCATATCTGCTGGCAAAGTGAAGCGCTCAGAGAAAATGTTTGCAGTGCTGTGTTGGGTAAATTACTTTTAAAAGGTAATTGACTACTACAAAATACAAATTCTCTCGGGGAAAACCGCTTTGCACAAAGAAGATTCTCTTGTCTTTAATTTAACAGGGCTCCTTTAAAATAGAGATTTTTAATCTCAATAGGGCTCCCCTGCTTAAATAAAGTTATTTAAAAAAAATTATTTTTAAGTCCATAACGTTGAAGATATGAATATAGTTCAAAACATAAGTTGGCTTCATTTAAATTCAGACAACAGTGTGAAAACCACTAAACCACTAATTTTGGGCTGGGATTTTCTGTTGGCCAATAGTATCAATGTAAATGCTCGCAGTTTAACTCTGACAGTGGATGACAGAGAGGTACCACTGGTTAGTCCACACTTTGGATGTGCCTCCTATAGGGCTGCTTCCACATAATTATGATGGTGTGTTTGGTGTAGATTTCAGAAAACTGAACTCAGTCACCATCACTGATGCACATCCTCTTCCCAGATTGATGACAGTCTGGATGCTCTCTCTGGTTCTCAGTTTCTCTCCATCATGGACATGTCAAATGAATACTGGCAGGTGGAAATGGACCCCAATGACAGACCTAAAGCTGAGGTGATGGTCTTTACCAGTTTAAAGTTATGCCCATGGGGTTGAAAAACTCACCCCCGACATCTCAAAGACTCATGGAGCTGGCGTTAAGAGGTCTCCACTATGTCTCACATGATGGTTTGACTTTGAATCCACTAAACATCAAAAGATCCGTGACTGGTCTGTTTCTAAAATCCCATCCTGAATTATGAACCTTTCAGACTTTACTCCCATTACAAGCGCTTTTGTTCACAGGTAAGCCTTCATTGTTCTTCCTTTTCATAGACTCACAAAAACAGGCTTCAGCCACTGTTTGCCCCTCTGTCCCGCTGCTCCGGTGACCTTCAGGTCAAGTTTGCCGTCCTCTACTACAAGAAACCATTTCTGCAGTGTCTGCTGAGACACATGATGACCCAACAGTAACACATTCTGGACGTGTTGTTCAGAAGCCACAGCGACTTCAACTGAGACAACAGGATATGGACTGTTTACGGTGCAAAGAACAGCAGAACAGTTACAATGAAAAGATAATTTGCATTTAGAAAAACATTTTAAAAACTAAACATAACAAAGACAAGAAAAGAAAATAAAAAGTTACAGAAAATACTGACTTGCTGTCAGTAGTGGCTAAGAGTATCTTCTGTTTCAGGTGATACTCTGTCTTTTGGGGTGATGCTTTTAGGCCTCATGTTGTAGGACAGCTGGGTATTTTCTGTTTAACAGTTTTGTGTTATGTATGAAAATATATTCAGTTTTATGCATAAATAGTGCAACATTGATTTGACATGACTGTTGTCTCCAGTGTACTACCCTGTTGGAAGTGATTTTAGTATTTTTTTCTTTTAGAAATATGACATTTCATTTTAATAAAGGAAAGTATGTAAGATGAGATTGTCTTTTTCTTTGCAAAATACATTTTATTTTTATAAGGTTGCCATGGTCCCGATTTGGTGGAGATATATGTAGTAAAAAAAGAAGGAAGAGGCAGTTCATTCGATTGAGGAAGTTAGGTTGTTCTTGAAGAACAAAAAATAAAGACGTTATGCAGAAAAGAAGGCCTCCCTGTGCTGTTTGTTACCCAAAGCTCTGGAAAGTTGTATCTAAGGTTGGTTGTTAAACAAAAAAGTGCCCTTTCACTATTTTAACACATTCATCCATCCTCAGAACTCTTAAATCCTTTTGGGGCCATGAGGCTAATGGAACCTACCCAGTAACTGTTGAGGTCATTATACTAGGTCCTAAATACCTGAGGGATGCCCTACCTGTTCAGATGGTCTCCCTGGATGGTGTAAATATAACCTCCAATTCCACAGTTAGAAATCTAGGGATTTTATTTGACTAGATGCTTTCCACTAAATGTTTATGCAGTATAAGGCTGTTTAAAAAAGCTTTACTGTATGGCCTGCTTAGAAAAATTGGTAATTTGAAGAAAAAAAAGTATTTGTATTTTACAGAGTTTGACTTGTCCAAAAGTGAATTCATAAATTTACACCCCGAAGTATCCAGAAATCATGATAAGTGCAAAACCCTTTTACGAGACAAAATTTGTTCATTTCTGTTAATTTTTCTTTACTTCTATTATTTTCAATAAATGCCGGAAATGCTACAATAAAAAAAATAAAAAAACGCTCAAAATATGTTTTAAAACTGCCCCAACCCACAACCCACCTCTGTGTCACTGCTGATGTCATCAATGCTGATGTCATCAGTGCTGATGTCACTAACTGATATTATTGGCCAATGTCATTTGAGGTCATCAGCCTTGATGTAAATGATGTCAAATGACATCCCAGTCTTGAAACTAAAAGTTATTAAATAGAGGTGAACTAACGCTTGGTTGACATCTTTATCAGCCAAGACCTTTGCAGTACTCTTGTGTGTGAGCAAAACACAGTGGAAAAATGACTGCAGATATCTTTAAAACCAAGAAAGCTGCCTTCAAGAAAGCAAGAAAATTACTAAAGGAAAGCATAACGCTGAAGTCAAGAGTTCTTAAAAGAAACCAGAAACTGGCATTTTTAAGACCAATAAAGCGTTGCCATGTGGAAGAGCCCAAAGCATCACCAGAAACAACGACAAAGAGTTATGAGGAAAAGAAAGTGGAGCCTGAAGTTGGAACGACAGATCAGAGACAAAACCTCATCGATGACTTCTGCAAGTTTTCCAACCAATATAGCAACTGCTGGTTGAACTCAGCCCTACAGGCTCTGTCAAAGATAGATACTGTAAGGGATGCAGTTCAATCACTGGAGCGATACGCCATGGTTGGAGTTTCACCAGTGCCAGCCTGTTCAGAATTGTTCTTGAACGCTGTCCAAAACCCAGGAAAGACATTTTCAGAATACGAATTGGCACCAGTGTTACTGGAGTTAGCCGATGCCATTCCAGCTTTGGAATTAACCAAACAAAATGACATTGTTGACTTCATGTACCCGTTCTTGTCCTGGCTGAACCGCTGTGGAATCCAGACAAACATTAGGATGGAGCAAACAAGTCGCTGTGTCAGGTGCAAAAACACCACAAATGGAGTCAACAATGTGGGTAGCATGCTCTACGTTTCACCGCAACCGGGGGAAATGAGTCCATCGCCTCACTTCTCGACCGTAGCGTCAAAGATTCCTGTTGCAACAAAAAGTGTCCGTCCTGCTCAGCAAATATGGAAACAGAAATCTCATTTGATGACTGTGACATATTTACAGTGAATCTGCCAAGACAGTTCATTGACAGGGAAAAAGTGGCGCCGAATGACTTCATCTATGTTCCAATCAACGGGAAGATGCAAAAGTTCAAGCTGTCTTCTGTCGTCTGCCATAAAAATCTGTTCTTCATCATGGATCACTTTTACAGCTACATTTTCAAGGATGGTGTAACTATTAAAGCAGATGACACTAGAATCCAGCTAGCGGACCAGACCAGCGTGGACGACATTAGTTTATATGGAGTCCTCTTCCTCTACGAGAAATGCAAAGACACAAATGCCAGCAATACGATGGGCGTTTCACCTGATTCTGTGAATAATGTTGCTGTGCAAGTCACCATGACGCCAGGAGAAGAAAAGCCAAGAAAGAGGTTCAGACGCATAGATTATGTCAAACTTTTCAGAAATAGAAAAAGAAGAGAAGAGAAGGAGAAATGGAATTCTCTGAAAATAGAGAGGTTTTTTCTCCGACAACTAATGAAACAAAAAACTAAAACCACCGCAAAATACCCTGAAGTGGGAATGGTGTGTTAGAACTGAGGAATCAAGGGTTAATTAGAGACTTTATGGAGGCTTAGTGTAGGCTCCAAACCCAACTGTTTAGTTCAGCTTTTAGTTCACTTTATCTACAGTTTTCTTTGTTTTATTTCTTTGTGTGTACATAAATGTTTTTGTAGAACCAAGGAAACAAATATTAGAGACTATTTGTAGGGTTAATGTAGGCTCCAAACCCAAATGTTTAGTTTAGCTTTTAGAAACTTTATCTACAGTTTTTTTTTATTTTTGTAAACGTAAAAAGTTATTTTTTTGTATTTCATTTATTCTATGTATTTGATTTTATTTGTATTGTTGGGGTGGTAAAGAGTGGGTTGGGGTTTTTTATCTGTTTTTGTATTTAACTGTAAAACTCTTCAAGCTGAGCAATGTATGTAAATTTATATTATTTAAAAAGTTTGTTTTGTTTGATGAACTCAACAACATTAAAAAAAAAAAAAAAAAAAAAAAACATTGCAAAACGCACCCAAATGAACAGGGCAGAAAAATGTTACACATTACATTTTCCTAAACCAATCAGCCCCCTGCCCTGAACACACACACCCCTCCCTCCAAGATGAAGGACAGACACACTTACAGATTGAAAAATCCCTCCAAAGTTCCTTCAACAATTGGGCCACTGACTGCAGGTCTGTACCTCCAAACCCAAGAAGAAAATCCTTCTTCCCTAAAAGTTCCTCTACACTCTGGAAAATCTGTCCCCAAAATGAGCTTCTAAAAACAGGGGCAGCACGTTGTTCTGTTGGTGAACATGGTTGGCTGACAGAGCCGCGTCTGCGTGGGTTTTCTCCGAGCGCTTCGGTTCCCCCCCACCTTTACCAATGCATTGGTAAATATTTAGTGACCTTTACACAGATGTAGACCAAAAGCGGAAGAATCAAGAAGTAAAGAGGTACAGCTCAAAGTATTACCCCCAATATAAAACAAAGATAAATTATAAAAATAATAAAATAATTCAATTTAATGAAAACAAAAAGCATCAGTCACCAAAATTTATAGGGAAATAACTAAAATAAATCCTGGCAGTATAAACATTTATTTTCAAAAATCGTTCTTAAAAATGGAAATAAGCCTGATGCATTTTGGAAACAAGTTCTGTGGACCGACCAGGTTCAAATGGAACTATTTGGCCGCAATGAGCAAAGTTACGTTTGGAGAAGAAAGAGTACAGCGTTTAATGAAAAGAACCTCTTTCCAACTGTTAAGCATGGGGGTGGATCAATCATGCTTTGGGCTTGTATTGCAGCCAGTGACACAGGAAACATTAAAAGGAAGAATGGATTTCACAAAATTTCAGCACATTTTGGACACTAACTTGATTCCATCTGTGAAAAAGTTGAAGTTGAAGAGAGGATGTCTTCTACAAATGGATAATGTTCCTAAACACACCTCCAAATCCAAACTGTCTTACATTAAGACGCAGAAACTGAAGGTTTTGCAGTGACTTTCCAATCACCTGACCTGAACATCATTGAAAATCTATGGATGGACCTGAAAAGACCAGTGTGTAACAGACATCCCAGAAATCTCAAAGAACTATATAAATCCTCAGGTTTCAAAGAGTTTGCCATGACTGACTAAACTTCCCTCTGTGAACTTGGACTGCTCCAAGCGGTGAGGGGCGTGGTCACATTAGCATATTTCTCAAACATTTAAAGTCAATATTTATATTTAACATTTAGATATATGTTTGACTTTTATCTACATTTACATTTATTACATTTACATTTATTTTAATATTTTTATTTAACATTTAGATTTAACATTTAGGTATGCATTTAGATATGACATTTACATTTCACATTTACAATTATTTTTAGGATTTAGATATGTGTTTAGATATTACATTTACATTTATTATTTATATATAACTTTACATTTGCCATTTACAGTTTACATATATATATGCATTCATATTTAATACTTATCATTAATAGTTAGATTTAAATTTAGCATCTTAAAGTACATATCCTCAAGTCACAGATAATGCATTTATTTGTGATAAATACTAACAAAATGTGATATGAATGCAGCACACATGGAAAGAAATGTTTAAATGTGGTAAAGTTGTCGAATAATTTTTCTCAGGTGAAATAGTACATTAATTTAAGCTGATTAGTGACATTTAGTGTCATGAAGAACGTTGTTCACCGTAGCTTGAAAATCTGCAAGACCGTCAGTTAGACTGAATGGCTGAACCTCTGTCCCGCTGCTCCGGTGACCTTCAGGTCAAGTTTGCCGTCCTCTACTACAAGAAACCATTTCTGCAGTGTCTGCTGAGACACATGATGACCCAACAGTAACACATTCTGGACGTGTTGTTCAGAAGCCACAGCGACTTCAACTGAGACAACAGGATATGGACTGTTTACGGTGCAAAGAACAGCAGAACAGTTACAATGAAAAGATAATTTGCATTTAGAAAAACATTTTAAAAACTAAACATAACAAAGACAAGAAAAGAAAATAAAAAGTTACAGAAAATACTGACTTGCTGTCAGTAGTGGCTAAGAGTATCTTCTGTTTCAGGTGATACTCTGTCTTTTGGGGTGATGCTTTTAGGCCTCATGTTGTAGGACAGCTGGGTATTTTCTGTTTAACAGTTTTGTGTTATGTATGAAAATATATTCAGTTTTATGCATAAATAGTGCAACATTGATTTGACATGACTGTTGTCTCCAGTGTACTACCCTGTTGGAAGTGATTTTAGTATTTTTTTCTTTTAGAAATATGACATTTCATTTTAATAAAGGAAAGTATGTAAGATGAGATTGTCTTTTTCTTTGCAAAATACATTTTATTTTTATAAGGTTGCCATGGTCCCGATTTGGTGGAGATATATGTAGTAAAAAAAGAAGGAAGAGGCAGTTCATTCGATTGAGGAAGTTAGGTTGTTCTTGAAGAACAAAAAATAAAGACGTTATGCAGAAAAGAAGGCCTCCCTGTGCTGTTTGTTACCCAAAGCTCTGGAAAGTTGTATCTAAGGTTGGTTGTTAAACAAAAAAGTGCCCTTTCACTATTTTAACACATTCATCCATCCTCAGAACTCTTAAATCCTTTTGGGGCCATGAGGCTAATGGAACCTACCCAGTAACTGTTGAGGTCATTATACTAGGTCCTAAATACCTGAGGGATGCCCTACCTGTTCAGATGGTCTCCCTGGATGGTGTAAATATAACCTCCAATTCCACAGTTAGAAATCTAGGGATTTTATTTGACTAGATGCTTTCCACTAAATGTTTATGCAGTATAAGGCTGTTTAAAAAAGCTTTACTGTATGGCCTGCTTAGAAAAATTGGTAATTTGAAGAAAAAAAAGTATTTGTATTTTACAGAGTTTGACTTGTCCAAAAGTGAATTCATAAATTTACACCCCGAAGTATCCAGAAATCATGATAAGTGCAAAACCCTTTTACGAGACAAAATTTGTTCATTTCTGTTAATTTTTCTTTACTTCTATTATTTTCAATAAATGCCGGAAATGCTACAATAAAAAAAATAAAAAAACGCTCAAAATATGTTTTAAAACTGCCCCAACCCACAACCCACCTCTGTGTCACTGCTGATGTCATCAATGCTGATGTCATCAGTGCTGATGTCACTAACTGATATTATTGGCCAATGTCATTTGAGGTCATCAGCCTTGATGTAAATGATGTCAAATGACATCCCAGTCTTGAAACTAAAAGTTATTAAATAGAGGTGAACTAACGCTTGGTTGACATCTTTATCAGCCAAGACCTTTGCAGTACTCTTGTGTGTGAGCAAAACACAGTGGAAAAATGACTGCAGATATCTTTAAAACCAAGAAAGCTGCCTTCAAGAAAGCAAGAAAATTACTAAAGGAAAGCATAACGCTGAAGTCAAGAGTTCTTAAAAGAAACCAGAAACTGGCATTTTTAAGACCAATAAAGCGTTGCCATGTGGAAGAGCCCAAAGCATCACCAGAAACAACGACAAAGAGTTATGAGGAAAAGAAAGTGGAGCCTGAAGTTGGAACGACAGATCAGAGACAAAACCTCATCGATGACTTCTGCAAGTTTTCCAACCAATATAGCAACTGCTGGTTGAACTCAGCCCTACAGGCTCTGTCAAAGATAGATACTGTAAGGGATGCAGTTCAATCACTGGAGCGATACGCCATGGTTGGAGTTTCACCAGTGCCAGCCTGTTCAGAATTGTTCTTGAACGCTGTCCAAAACCCAGGAAAGACATTTTCAGAATACGAATTGGCACCAGTGTTACTGGAGTTAGCCGATGCCATTCCAGCTTTGGAATTAACCAAACAAAATGACATTGTTGACTTCATGTACCCGTTCTTGTCCTGGCTGAACCGCTGTGGAATCCAGACAAACATTAGGATGGAGCAAACAAGTCGCTGTGTCAGGTGCAAAAACACCACAAATGGAGTCAACAATGTGGGTAGCATGCTCTACGTTTCACCGCAACCGGGGGGAAATGAGTCCATCGCCTCACTTCTCGACCGTAGCGTCAAAGATTCCTGTTGCAACAAAAAGTGTCCGTCCTGCTCAGCAAATATGGAAACAGAAATCTCATTTGATGACTGTGACATATTTACAGTGAATCTGCCAAGACAGTTCATTGACAGGGAAAAAGTGGCGCCGAATGACTTCATCTATGTTCCAATCAACGGGAAGATGCAAAAGTTCAAGCTGTCTTCTGTCGTCTGCCATAAAAATCTGTTCTTCATCATGGATCACTTTTACAGCTACATTTTCAAGGATGGTGTAACTATTAAAGCAGATGACACTAGAATCCAGCTAGCGGACCAGACCAGCGTGGACGACATTAGTTTATATGGAGTCCTCTTCCTCTACGAGAAATGCAAAGACACAAATGCCAGCAATACGATGGGCGTTTCACCTGATTCTGTGAATAATGTTGCTGTGCAAGTCACCATGACGCCAGGAGAAGAAAAGCCAAGAAAGAGGTTCAGACGCATAGATTATGTCAAACTTTTCAGAAATAGAAAAAGAAGAGAAGAGAAGGAGAAATGGAATTCTCTGAAAATAGAGAGGTTTTTTCTCCGACAACTAATGAAACAAAAAACTAAAACCACCGCAAAATACCCTGAAGTGGGAATGGTGTGTTAGAACTGAGGAATCAAGGGTTAATTAGAGACTTTATGGAGGCTTAGTGTAGGCTCCAAACCCAACTGTTTAGTTCAGCTTTTAGTTCACTTTATCTACAGTTTTCTTTGTTTTATTTCTTTGTGTGTACATAAATGTTTTTGTAGAACCAAGGAAACAAATATTAGAGACTATTTGTAGGGTTAATGTAGGCTCCAAACCCAAATGTTTAGTTTAGCTTTTAGAAACTTTATCTACAGTTTTTTTTTATTTTTGTAAACGTAAAAAGTTATTTTTTTGTATTTCATTTATTCTATGTATTTGATTTTATTTGTATTGTTGGGGTGGTAAAGAGTGGGTTGGGGTTTTTTATCTGTTTTTGTATTTAACTGTAAAACTCTTCAAGCTGAGCAATGTATGTAAATTTATATTATTTAAAAAGTTTGTTTTGTTTGATGAACTCAACAACATTAAAAAAAAAAAAAAAAAAAAAAAACATTGCAAAACGCACCCAAATGAACAGGGCAGAAAAATGTTACACATTACATTTTCCTAAACCAATCAGCCCCCTGCCCTGAACACACACACCCCTCCCTCCAAGATGAAGGACAGACACACTTACAGATTGAAAAATCCCTCCAAAGTTCCTTCAACAATTGGGCCACTGACTGCAGGTCTGTACCTCCAAACCCAAGAAGAAAATCCTTCTTCCCTAAAAGTTCCTCTACACTCTGGAAAATCTGTCCCCAAAATGAGCTTCTAAAAACAGGGGCAGCACGTTGTTCTGTTGGTGAACATGGTTGGCTGACAGAGCCGCGTCTGCGTGGGTTTTCTCCGAGCGCTTCGGTTCCCCCCCACCTTTACCAATGCATTGGTAAATATTTAGTGACCTTTACACAGATGTAGACCAAAAGCGGAAGAATCAAGAAGTAAAGAGGTACAGCTCAAAGTATTACCCCCAATATAAAACAAAGATAAATTATAAAAATAATAAAATAATTCAATTTAATGAAAACAAAAAGCATCAGTCACCAAAATTTATAGGGAAATAACTAAAATAAATCCTGGCAGTCCTGTGGGTTTTCTTCATTTTCCCCACAATAATTGTTAGTAATTGGCTAGTGACTGATGTATTCCCCTCCCTGAATCGCCACCTTATCGTGGTGGAGGGGTTTGCGTGCCTGAATGATCCCAGGAGTTGTGTCTGTGAAGCATTTGCCCTGTTGGGCTGTTTCATGGCAAACTGCTCCTGGGGGACGGGCCAGACTAAGGGTGATTCAACCAAAAAACATTTTCTTACAGGATACAATTATTCTTCCCAACAAGAGTCACAGGGTCTCACCCTGAAGCCAGAACTGTAGTAATGACTCATGAACTAGTTTGTAACGGCTGTTACTTCCATGTAACGGTAGCTGGATGGAACTGCACCGTCTAAGAGATCCTTCTGGATCAGGATTGTTCCCCTTTCCATTAGCCCTTCAGGGTGAATCCCATCTCTTAGCAGCTGGTTCATTTGTGCTGCCAGGCGATCATGGAGTGCAGTGAGTTTATAAGCCAGTATGCATGTATCATGTCAGGGCCCGGTGGTGTCCAGTTTTTCATACCTGAGGCTGCCACTGTGATGGTTACTGGATTCTGTTCAGAGAGGTTTCTCGGTGAGACCAGTCATTGAAGCATTGCTGTTATTCTCTTTTTCTCAAATACTTTTCCAGTACTGTTCAGTTTCCTGCTTTGGTGGGTCTGCTCTGCTGGTAGGACTTTGCCACTGAGTGTACACTTTCACAGGCTGAGTTGTGAACAGCCTGTTTATCCGTCTGGCGTCATTTTCTCTTATGTATGTCTTTATGCGGCTGCTCAAGGCCAGGAGCCTTAGTTTGGCAGTTTCCAGGCATACCTCTGGTCTGTTTTAATCTAGATGTTCTAAATAATATATACGTTATATGATTATAGATAGATATATTTATACCCCTGAAATTTGGATGAAGCACAAGGCTATGCTCGGTTCATTTCATGTTTGGTCAAAAAAATAAAGAGACTGATGATGGCATGCCTGCTTTAGCAGGTTAGGGTTCGATTCCCTATGGTGCTCTGCAAAATATTTTGACTTTTATATATGAAAAAATGAGCATTGTAACCCTAAAGCTGGATCAATGCTTATGTCCAAATTAGAATCAGAGAAGGGTACTAGTCGAAGAGGGCATTTTAAATGCATGGTTCAGCCATTCAGTCTAACTGACGGTCTTGCAGATTTTCAAGCTACGGTGAACAACGTTCTTCATGACACTAAATGTCACTAATCAGCTTAAATTAATGTACTATTTCACCTGAGAAAAATTATTCGACAACTTTACCACATTTAAACATTTCTTTCCATGTGTGCTGCATTCATATCACATTTTGTTAGTATTTATCACAAATAAATGCATTATCTGTGACTTGAGGATATGTACTTTAAGATGCTAAATTTAAATCTAACTATTAATGATAAGTATTAAATATGAATGCATATATATATGTAAACTGTAAATGGCAAATGTAAAGTTATATATAAATAATAAATGTAAATGTAATATCTAAACACATATCTAAATCCTAAAAATAATTGTAAATGTGAAATGTAAATGTCATATCTAAATGCATACCTAAATGTTAAATCTAAATGTTAAATAAAAATATTAAAATAAATGTAAATGTAATAAATGTAAATGTAGATAAAAGTCAAACATATATCTAAATGTTAAATATAAATATTGACTTTAAATGTTTGAGAAATATGCTAATGTGACCACGCCCCTCACCGCTTGGAGCAGTCCAAGTTCACAGAGGGAAGTTTAGTCAGTCATGGCAAACTCTTTGAAACCTGAGGATTTATATAGTTCTTTGAGATTTCTGGGATGTCTGTTACACACTGGTCTTTTCAGGTCCATCCATAGATTTTCAATGATGTTCAGGTCAGGTGATTGGAAAGTCACTGCAAAACCTTCAGTTTCTGCGTCTTAATGTAAGACAGTTTGGATTTGGAGGTGTGTTTAGGAACATTATCCATTTGTAGAAGACATCCTCTCTTCAACTTCAACTTTTTCACAGATGGAATCAAGTTAGTGTCCAAAATGTGCTGAAATTTTGTGAAATCCATTCTTCCTTTTAATGTTTCCTGTGTCACTGGCTGCAATACAAGCCCAAAGCATGATTGATCCACCCCCATGCTTAACAGTTGGAAAGAGGTTCTTTTCATTAAACGCTGTACTCTTTCTTCTCCAAACGTAACTTTGCTCATTGCGGCCAAATAGTTCCATTTGAACCTGGTCGGTCCACAGAACTTGTTTCCAAAATGCATCAGGCTTATTTCCATTTTTAAGAACGATTTTTGAAAATAAATGTTTATATTCAGTTAAATGAGTTTCTCTTACAAAATAACACATTTGAGATAAACCAGTGTAAGGGAAAAGAATGCATACTGATAAATTAGTCAACCCTGTTGCCCCATGTTGTTATGTTTATTTGTTGTATGTTTTTTAAAAATTAGTAATTCTCTTGCTCATAAAACAAAGCACTCAATTTACTGGGTGGTGTATTCTTCGGTTTCACCACAAGAGGGCGTCCCTTCAGTGAGCAGGTCAGAAGAGCGGAGTTTACTGAACCTGCTGTACGAAGGAAACATCGAGACAGAAGTGTGTGCTGTGTTTGTGTTCTAGGTCAGCTGCAGAATAGAGATAATACAGATACAACGAATGAACTAGAGAGGGGAGATAATACAGAAAGTTGGCCGTTTTCTGTATTATTCGTGTCGCTATTCGTTCGTGACGGATTTAATGTAAGAAGCTAAATCGCTAGCATTTAGCAGCTAAAGCTAACGGGCGAAGAGCAGCGGGTTATTGTGGTGGATTTTGAGTATATTTATGTGGTTAACCATGATCACAGGGATATGAGATGGGGAATTACTGATGTATTCTTGTAGATAAAGGTCAGAAGTGCGGATTCTACTGAACCTGCTGTACGAAGGAAACATCGAGACAGAAATCCGTCTGGATATAATTGTATTTCATACAATGAAGGATTCCATTTCAGTGATGTGTTCCAGCAGCATCCAGACCTGACAGCTCTTCAGTTCCTGTTCTGTTGCTTGTTGGACCAGTTTGTGTCTTTTTACTGATGATTTTACCACTGATGTTATATTTGTGCAAAAAGTGAGAAATGTTCCTTTAAAAATCACATTGATGACAATATGATTTGTTCTGTTTTGCATTGATGCTGTTAACTTTAGAAACATGTTATCATTTACAGATTCAAGCTCCTTCAGGTTGGTACTGTTTTCTTTTTATTGATTGATGTCTGTGTTTATTAAAGCCCACAGCAGCAGTCACTGACTGAAAGAACCATATTGTTTTCACACTTGTAAACATTTCTGGGCCTTTGAGTCAAAATTTGACACGCACGCACCCCAGGAAAAACGTCACCAAAATTGTGTGCACACTGGTAAAAATGGAAAATTGATTTTCACCCCCACACCCCCCTCCCCCTACGCCAAGACGATGACATCACAGCGAGCGAAACCGTAATAAAATGAATGGGCCAAAAAATGTGAATGGAGCCAAAGGAATATATTGAAATATCCAGTTTGGGTCAAGGGTCAGTTGTGTCTATTTAGCAAGTAAGGTTGGATCAAGGTTGGGCAGTGAGGGTGGCAGTGGCGCGTAGAGGTGGGCAGGGGGGGGGGCTTGGACAGGAAGCAAAGAGGGTGAGGGTGGGTGGCGCCTGCAGGTCATCCAATGGCGCTCGCGGCTTTAATTTAGTTATTGATTTCCTTCATGTCAGCAGGTCTGATGAACAGAATCAGAATAATGTTCCAGATGAGACTGATGCTCAACACAACACATATTCATCTCTGCAACATGGTCAGCCTGAATTCTCACTTTTTACAATCATTTTTTATTCTCAACTGGACTCAACTGCATAGAATCTCTCACATATCCAAACATTTCCAGAAGAAAAAGCTTCAATGAACTTTATTGATACAGAGTAAATGTCATCAGCAGGTGCTGAAGAAGAATGAAGACCAACTGGGCCGCCTGCTTTTCTACCCTGGAACTGTTTGTATTTTTCTCTTTTGTCATTTTTTGTTGTAAAAACTATCAAAACTGCAGTCGTCTTGTTCTCTTATATAATTTAATTTGGTCAGAATGACATTACATCTCTGTGATCAACATCTGATTGCAGGTTCAATTCCCGCTCTGCCCGTTCATGTGTATCAAAGTGTCCTTGGGCAAGACACTGAAATAATATAATGTTTGCATTTATGATTGTGTTCATTTGTGTTCATTGGATCATAAAAGTTTATTTCATTTTGTTCTATATGTAAATATTTGTTCTATAAAAATATGTTATACTTTTTACTTGTTAAATGTATTTTGTCTAAAACACTTTGTCTGAAATGCCGTTTTGCAGCATCTGTTTGTGTCGCATGTAGGGATCAGTGTTTAGTATCATACAAACAGTCATTGTAATTCACACAAACTTTGTGTGTCTGAGCAGTGTTCATAAATGTGACTGTCATGCAGCTATCAGCGCCGACATGTGGTCAACTTACTGAAGTTTCTTCCTGTTTTTACATTGTCACAGTGCTGTTGTGTTGACAGAGTTTTGTTTTTATTTGCAGGTATTTAACAGTTTTAGTGCATGTGTGTTGTTGTCTTAATTTGTAGAACATTGAGATATTTCCATCTTTATACAGTTGAATGAAACTCACTAGAGTGAATCTGCAGAGAAATCCAGAGGTTGATGTGTAATTCCATACTGATAATTTATTTCAAATAATTACCTTAAATCCCTCAGATTCCCTCAGATTCTACAGCTGAATGCAGTTTTTCAAGAAATGAAATCATTGTGATGAAGAACCTGATCAGAAATCAGACCATCTCATGTCTGGCAGCTCAGTCAGCATTGAGGTGGATCAGTTTGTAAGAGTAGAGAAAAGAACACAACAGAACAGTTTCACAACATTTATTCTGCAGGGTTTGTCTCTGTCACATTCCTCACAGGAGTTAAGCGCCCTCTAGCGGTATCTTTAGTTTTTCATTCATCTGCAGAACACTGAACACACTTTATATTACATTAAAACTGACAATACTTATTCAATGACATAGATTCAAGGAGAGACTCATTTAATATTATTTGTTTGTTTTTTTGAAACATATTTTAAAGCATCTCGTTCAATCTATTACAAAGAGTATCAACATTTATTTAAAATGACTAAAATGTTTCATATTTTCTGTCATGAACATTCTATGAATATTTGATGAATTTAGTTCTTATTAGCAGCAAATATTTGCGCACAAACTTGAAGCCACGTATAAAGTACACAGATAAAATACATAAAAATTCACATTTCCTGGCACTGCCTGCCCTTCATAGATGACACAGGGTGGTTGCCTCTGGCGCCATCTGCTGGATAATGCTGGACAAGCAAGCCAACAGGCGTTCAGTTTGATCTTCATTGATGGTGTTCATTTGCATTAAAATGAAAAGACATGATTCTTTGAGAACACAAAGAAGAAAACAGTGAAAGGTGGAAGAAGAGAAACAGAAGCAGAACAGAGTTGGTCCAATGAAGCTGGACTAAAGGTTAGTGGTTTGGTTTCCGCTTTGCCTCCGTATGTGTCAAAATGTCCTTGTATAATTTACCAGACTCACTATGGATGGATGGATGGATGGATGAATTGGTGGATAGATGGAAGGATGGATGGAGACATAGATAGACCTCCCTGTGCTGTTTCTTACCCACAGCCCTGGAAAGTGGTATCTAAGGTTAGTTGTTAAACAAAAAGTTGCCCTTTCACCATTTTAACACATTCATTCATCCTCAAAACTCTCTTAAATCCGTTTGGGGCCATGAGGCTAATGGAACCTCCCCAGTAACTGTTGAGCAGAGGTGGGGAACACCCTGAACAGGTCACCAGTCTGTTGCAGGGTCACGTGAACACCAAGGGACAATTTAGAGACACCAATCAACCTATGAAAGTGTTTTTAGAGTGTGGGGGGAAACCAGAGTGTCTGGAGTAAACCCACACATGCACAAGGAGAATATACAAACTCTACACAGAAAGGTCCAGCCAGGATTTGAACCAGGACCTTCTTGCTGTAAAGTGAGAGCACTAACCTACATCACAGTGCAGCCCCCATTTTCACACATATTTATTAAGCTATTCCGGGTTTTTCAAAAACAAAAAAGGATAAAAAAAAGATTCTTCATTCATGACAACCAGGTGACCTGTGTGATGCAGTCAACACATTTTCTAATGAAAAACACTTTTTAAAAGACTGAACTTCTGTTAGATAATGAAGTAAAACATTTATCAGACTCAGACATGATGAGACAGTGACCATGAGTCTGCTGTGGGCAGATATGTCACTGTGAGAAACTAGTGCTGCTGTCAAAGCTGCTGCAACACTTCACAGATGTGTGAAAAGGGAGGACACATTTAGAACTCTGAACCAGAAGCTAAAATTGAAGGATGTTTGTTTGAACTGCAGTTCAGTGGTGTTTGTGGGTAAAATGCACAAATGGAATTCCTCAATGCTGGTCAAAGTTTCTCTGTTTTTAACAAAGACTGCATTTAACCTGGAAACTCTGGAAGAATGGATGATCGCGTTTGTAAAGTTTTTTTTTACTTTAATAAAAAAAAGAACTGCAAGGACTACCTTTTTTATTTTTAAAGGACAGAAGTTATTCTTCTGAGAATCATCAGTTCAATGAAGTTTCTTTTCTATTTGCAGAATACAAATCACATTACAAAACATTAGCAAAGAGCTCAGATTAACTGTTAACATTTAAACACAGATAATGAATAAATATGGACACAGAAAATCATAACTCCATATATCAGTAAATAAAACAATTGAAACAATAAGATTCATGTCTTAGGTATTTAAAAAGGCATTTTTCAAAGTTATCACAGTTTGTGGACAGAAACTTCTTTCAAGGTGAGATGTGCATTGAAAAGCTCAGTGTTGTTTCTCTGAGGGCAGAAGGTCAAACGTCTCTGTTACAGGATGGTCAGACGGATCACTGATAATCTGAAAAATCTAGATTTATAAATGTTCTCCAGGACTGGTGGATCACAGTAACATGTGCATAACGTGAACCACTCTGTTTACAGTTTTCTTTTCTTGCACTGTTAGATACCACACAGTGACAGAGCTGGTGAGAAAACTTTCAATACTGCATCCATAAAAGTTTCAAGAATGGTTTAGTTTTGAGTGAATTTTCTTGTAAAAAAAGAGATGCTGGTGATCATTTTGTTGAAAAGTTACTGGTGTTTGACTGCCAGCTCAGATCTTTGGAGAAAGTGACACCCAAAAACTTAAACATGTCCATTGTTTGCACCTCAGAATCATAAGTGGTAGGCTGGTTATTCTTGATGCATTCGAGCTTCACCACACTTTGACAGTTTTTTTCCCCTCATTTCCTGTATTTAAACCTGTGACCTCACTCAGACCAGAACTGAGCCACCAAATGCAAACGTTTCTGCTAAAATAACACTTATGCTTCGGTTCTCGAAGCTCATTTTAGTTTTCAAAGATGAAGAATGAACATTTCTGCTGTTTGATGAGACGAGGAGGATAAAGAAATCCCAGAACTGATCCTAACAACAGTGAGTCTAACATTGTTATTGGTATTCATACATGCTCATTTCACTGCAGGTTTGAAATTTTAATTTCTTCTGACTTTTCTGATTATTTCTC
This sequence comes from Oryzias celebensis, assembly GCA_014656515.1. Classification (NCBI taxonomy): domain Eukaryota; kingdom Metazoa; phylum Chordata; class Actinopteri; order Beloniformes; family Adrianichthyidae; genus Oryzias; species Oryzias celebensis. Next base: position 15,646,487 of record BNCR01000016.1, read on the forward strand.
TACAAACTAACAGATCAGACATATTAACTTGAGTCATATTTTATGAGGATGTTCATTTTTTTATTTATTTCAAACCAAAAATGTTATACTAGGAACATGCCAAACATATTTGATCTTTTTTATAGTATTTTAGTGTGAAAGTGTCCAAGTTTATTTATGTCAGCAACATAATTGTCAGTATGAGGTTCAGGACCAACACAAACACATAGATGTTCAGAAACATTGTGTTTGTTCTTTGATGACACTCATTTATTACTTTTTAATTTTAAAAAAGAAGGTTTAATTTAACATTTGTACAAAAAAATAAGATTAAAACCAAATCTATTAAGAAGCGATATTTTTAATCCAAATTTTAACAAACTTTTTGTTAAAACAGAGCAAAATCTAAAATCCAAAGATTTTTACAGTTTGCAATTCTTTAATCTGATCAAACACAGTGAAAAACTAAAGGAAGAAAACAAAAATAGCACTGATAAGAACACACATTTACATAAAGACAATAAAGGGATTCTGATCAAAGTTTTCTGAGTTGCTTTTCTATTTTCATGGTTTTTGCGCCGTGATCCGTTCAGTTCCCTTTTTTGAACCACTGCCTTTAAGAGGCTCAACATGACCGAACACATGAACATCACATGAACAGTCAAGTTTCCAGTTCACCACAAAAGATCTGCTACCAAATGAAAAAAAAAAAAGTAAATTTAATTTACTGAATGAGAACACTTTCAGACATCTACTGTCACTTTAAGAGTCTGATGACCAGAAAGTGAATAACTAGAGAAACGGAAAAATGTGGTTTGGAGGAGGAGACTGAAGCTGCAGCAGAGGCTGGTGGAGAAGTATTGGGGTCAAACCAGCTCAGCTCAAGATCAGTGAGTGAAAAACCAAACTAAACACAAGTAAAACATGAAAATTCAAAGAAAATAGTTTCAAACTAGAAAATTCACATTGTAAACTTTAGACAAATATAGAAGATTTGAGGAAAAATAGTCAATTTTTACCTATTAAGACCTGGCATTCACATGCATGTACATCACGTTTTTTGATCTACTACCATCGTAGTTAATTCTGTTAACTGAAAACAAATAAACGTGATTTTTCACTTGGTAAAAATTTTAGACTTATATATTTTATATATACTTTTTCTTTCTAATTTTCCATATTTCGTACTTTAGAGTTTAAAACTGTTTTCATTTTTATTTATTTTACACACAAGTTTTTTATTTAATTTAAGATGCTTCCGAGTTGACTCCATGGAGATCTGACAGGAGTACAGACGTCCCAAATGTTGATTCACTTCCTGTCTTAAGTTCAAATCTTAGACTGAACTGTTTTTGTAAAATGTTCTTGAGTCTTTTGAAAGGCGTTTTCTAAGAAAAAAGGAATTATTAGTCAAACTAGGAATGATATTAGCAGTTATTATTTTTTATGAGTTCTTGAAATGTGTAGTTTTGTTTTCAGATTTGAGGAGATTTGGGATTCCAGGTGTGAACTGAAAAACTTCTATAAAGTGATGGTCTGAAAGAGCTTTTATAGTGAAAGGTCACTCTGCATTTCACACAATGAAGGATTCCATTTCCTGTGGGGTCTTTGTAGCCTAAACTGTGCAAAATGTTGTTTTCTGACTGCAACTACATCTTCTTTATTTTATCGATGAGAAACGTGAACATTTTTCTCTCAAGTGAGCAAACAAAAACATTTGCATCAAATAGAAATGTATTTATTTTTAGAAAAGTTCAAAGATCTGTTTCTGCACTGCCAGGAGAGGAAGTTACAGTTTTTTTAGCTTTAGTATTCGAAGAAAGTAAATGATATAATTTAATTCTCACTTTCTTCTTTCCATGAAGGTCATTTTTCACTTTTCTATTTTTCAATCAGTATCGTGTTCAAACTGAGCGTGAGGATGGAACTAGAACTGTTCTGTGATCTGCTGTTAATCTGTGAGTAGAAATATGGAAACTTTTTCTGTCAGTCATTCCAACATAAGGAAAAATGTTGGTTAAAAGAAGTCATGTCTTTCTGTCTGTGGCAAAGTGCTCGTCATGCTCATCCAAAGTGGACAAACTCAAGGTATGTCAATCTTAACATTCACGTTTTTGCATCTAAGTTGCATAACATCTATTATTGCCTTTTTGAATTTACAGTTTGCTTGTTTTTTTCATTCAGCAGAAAGAGTTTGTGTGTTTGTGTTTGTTCTAGATGCTGTGTTGACTATTGAACCCAATTTGTCAACATTTTTTATTGGAGAATCATTAATCTTAAAATGTGACATAAATAAAGGAAGAACAGATAATTTGGAATATATATTTAATAGAGATGGTCAGAGATTTTAAAGTTACTACACCAACCTGATCTACACATTAAATCAACTGCAAACATATTACAGTGATGTTTATCTGTGCTGTGGTCGCAGGAAGGGTTCAGAATATCTTAAATGCAGCAACAATGTCTCTATACATTTATCAGGTTTATTTGTGTGTTTTTGACCTTTTTTGATAATTCATATTTAAAAATGTTTTCATACTGAAGAAGGTAAAAATTCTCTTTAAAAATGTATGATTTTTAATTTAGAACGTCTAAATGTATAAACTATACCCATATATGTCACTGATGTAATAGTAATAAAATAAGGATTAATTGATATGTGTTTGTTGAACATGAGACAAACCCAAAGCCAAACTGACAGCAGGAACAACAACTGTGTCAGTAGGAGGTGAAGTGGAACTGATCTGCTCTGTGGAGGAATCTGCTGGTTGGAAAAATGAGGGGTTCAGAAGAACCTCATATACCTCTGAATATAGAATAAACGATAGACTAAATAAAGAAATCAGACCATAGAACATATAACACAGAACACAGACAACAGAACACAGACCATAGATCATAGAACACAGACCATAGAACATACAACACAGAACACAGAACATAGAACACAGACCATAGAACATACAACACAGAACACAGAACATAGAACACAGACCATAGAACATAGAACACAGATCATAGAACACAGAACACAAACCATAGAACACAGGACACAGACCATAGAACACAAAACATAGACCATAGAACATAGAACATAGAAGATTGACTATAGACCATAGAACATAGAACATTGACTGTAGACCATAGAACATAGAACAAAGAACATTGACTATAGACCATAGAACATAGAACATTGACTATAGACCATAGAACATAAAACATTGACTATAGACTATAGAACAAAGAACATAGAACATTGACTATAGACCATAGAACATAGAACATAGAACATAGAACATAGAACATAGAACATTGACTATAGACTATAGAACATAAAACATTGACTATAGACTATAGAACAAAGAACATAGAACATTGACTATAGACCATAGAACATAGAACATAAAACAAATAACATAGAACATTGACTATAGACCATAGAACATAGAACATAGAACATTGACTATAGACCATAGAACATAAAACATTGACTATAGACTATAGAACAAAGAACATAGAACATTGACTATAGACCATAGACCATAGAACATAGAACATAGAACATAGAACATTGACCATAAAGGGGGAGTGAAGGCTGAAGAGTACTCAGAGAGAAGCCAGCGTGGGCCGGGGAGGATGCCCACGGGCGAATCCAGCGGAGCGGTTGAGCCGGTAGCCAGATAGCGGTCAGAGGGGAAGAGACAGACAGGGCAGTAGAGGGATGGGGGATAGACCCGCCCCTCTTTGAGCTAAGTATCCCTCTGACACTTTTCTTTATTCTATTTTTTTTTTATTTTTTTTTTTTAAATCCAGGAGGGGTTGTTTTTAAAGTGTCTCCAGAGCTACTCTTTTAATCACATGTTTATTTATTCATTAATTAATAGTGTTTTTTAGTGATTTTACAGAGCCTGGGGTTTTAGACTCTCAAACCTCTGGAGTATTTTATTCTTTTCACAGAGGCTTCTATGGATAGACAGACCCTTTAAGAAGAGGCAGCCAACCTCCTATGAGACAATAAACTCTTTTTTTAAACCCCCCTTGATCTGTGGTCCCGGGTGTCTTGTCTCCACACACATCCAGATCTAAAGAACCTCTTTCCTCCGGTCTCACAGGGTCACATGCATAGACATCCCATTCTGAGTTATATTATCAAGGTAGTTCATTCTGCTGTACTGGGGCCCTGTTTCTACAAAATAAAAAAGAAATTTCAAACAAGAACTCAGGGCTTAAGGAGTGAAAGTAAACAAACAGGTCAAATACTTTCTTTATTTTATAATTTTTAACATGAAGTCACCAGATTAAAGTTTCTCTTGAATTTGCTTTCAAATGTGGTTTTGTTTGTTTTATTAAAAATCTGTTTCTTTTATTGTTTTGAAATCTATTCCAGATCTTCCAAAGCCTCAGCTAAGTAGAAGGGGAGAAACTCTGACCTGTTCTGTGAATCCATCATCATCTGGTTGGAGTTATGACTTTTACAGAGAAGAGAATCATGAACTGCTGATAGTGCAAAAAACTGATTCCCGTTCCAATGGAGAAATCAGAGTTTCACAGGGAGGAGTCTACAGATGTATAGGAAGACGAGGAGAACACGTTTATTACACAGAATACAGTGATCCAATCACCATTGATGGTGAGTTTTTGTTTTTTCTTTATCTTTTATACACATTATGTTTGTTTTTTGTTTTTTTTACAAATGTAATCTTCAAACTTTTCTGTGTTCTTCATTTTTAAAAGGTTTACAAAGAGGATAAAAACTTAAAAACAAACACTTTCTAATCAACCAAAGTTAACTCTCTGAGAGACAGACATGGACACAAACTTATAACCTGAGAATTTTTCTAGTTTACTTTTTAAAATGGATTCAGTAGAAAAAAAACATATTTTTACTTTGTGAGAATCTGTGATTTCTTAAAAAAACATTTAAAATGCAAGAAAAAAAAGTAAAAGAAAATAGCTGATAAAAACAGACCTCATAATGTGATGTGAAGGCTTTTGTTTATACTCCCAGCCGCATCATAATTGTCCTTTAACCTCAGTTGTTGCCTACAAGGCTGGCAGGTTGTGGAAAACCAAAGTGAAGGTAGGACTCAACAACTCCAGAAGGTCAAAAGGTTTTTTAACAGAAAATTACCAAAAGTGTGAAAAAAAATCCAACAACAAAAAATCAACCTAATAGTAGACAGAAAAAAAGAAAAGACTCATCAAAAAGAATAATTGGAGGCAGTTATGACCATCTCCATGAGAACCCAGGAGGGACCAGAAGATCCAGGAAAAGTCACATTCAACCTGCACTGAACAAATACAATAAAAAAGACCATAATCACAAGAAGCAATTAAAGCAACAGCAATAGTGACTCTAAGAATAAAAGATGATTGTTTTGCTACATGAAAAACTAGAACATCTATTTTTTCTTAAATTCCAGCTGGAAAAGCCAAACTGACACCAGAAACAACAACTGTGTCAGTAGGAAGTAAAGTGACACTGAGATGCTCTGTGGATACATCTCATAGTTGGAAATATGAGTGGTTCAGAAGAACCTCATACACCTCTGAAATCAGAATAAATGATGGACTAAATGGAGAAATCAGAGTCTCACAAGGAGGAATCTACAGATGCAGAGGATTTAGAGGAGAACCAGCCTTCTACTCTGATACAAGTGATGAAGTCACCATTCAAATAACCTGTGAGTGATTTAATATTTTTCTTTTATATTATATTAATTGATTGTTATAATTAAGATGATTTATATTAAAGTGGTGATTTTATGTTTAATTTCATATCTGATGGGAACAGTTTCCAACAAAGTCTCTGTGACACAAAAAGCCAGCTGGTCTCAGATCTTCAGAGGAGAGACGATCACTCTGACATGTGAGGTTCAGGGAGGTGAAGGAGTTCAGTGGGAGTATGAATGGAGAACACCTCAGTCACAGAGAACCTGGACGTTCAATAGAGGCCAGACTATCACAGCTTCCATCAGTGGAGACTACAGCTGTAAGAGCAGACCCACAGATGATTCATATTCTTCAACAAACTGGAGTGAAACTGTCAAATTATCTTTCTCTGGTAAGTTTTTTTGCTGAATGTAAACATGATTTTTAATTTCCAATGTTTTGAAACAAACTTGGAGCCAAAAAGAAACATGTTATCTACTTTTAAAGAAATTAAATTACATCTTTTTTAAACAAAAAAACAACCTGTGATGCAAAAAAGAAATACACTAATGAGGTCAAAAAAATTATTCAGTGACAATGAGAGTTTGTTGGAGCAAAATAAAAATGCATTGTAACATAAGAGAAAATCCAGTTAAAATGAGAATATTATATACATTGTTGTCTTTGAATGTCGTCAATAATAATAATAATAATAATAATAATAATAATAATAATAATAATAATAATAATAATAATTATTATTATTATTATTATTATTATTATTATTATTATTATTATTATTATTATTATTATTATTAATTTTATTATTATTATTATTATTATTATTATTATTATGTCATCAATAACATGACTAAGATATTTTACTGAGTGACAGACATCGAGCTCATTATTGGTCAGCTTAAGAACAGGACAATTGAAAGTCACATCATCTTTAGTTCAACAGATCAACACATCATTCTCATTACCATTATATAAAATATCATTTTTAAAACTATAATGAAACAGACATTTAAAAGCTGTTGTTAACCAGAACTGCTGGGAATAAAAAAAACATTTTTCATTTACTTTGAAATTTCAGATCATACAGCTTGTGTTACATGCAACTTATTCATTAAAACAATCATTAATATTCAGTTTGCAAAAGTATTCAAACCCTTGAACTTTTCTAATTTGTTTATTTACGAATAGAAAACTAAAAAGTGCAGTGTACAAAGATATGAAGCCTTTCTTAATCCGTTTTTTTTTTAAGTTGGCCCCTTTATCTGCAATAACAGCTGCAAGTTTTTTGGGGTTTGTCTCTACCAGCTTTGCACATTTAGAGACTGAAATTTTTGTCCATTCTTCCTTCCAAAACAATTCAAGCTGAGTCAGATTAAATGGAGAGCATTTGTGAACAGCAGTTTTTAGATCTTCCCACAGATTCTCAATTGGATTTAGGTCTGGACTTTGACTGGCCCATTCCAACACATGAATATGTGTCATCGTAAACCATTCTATTGTAGACTTGGCTTTTTGTTCACGTGGTCGTTCTACTGGAAGATAAATCTCCGCCCCAGTCTCAAGTGTTGTAGAGACTTCAACAGGTTTTCCTCTAATATTGCTCTGTATTCGGCTCCATCCATCTTCCCATCAACTCTAACCAGATTCTCTGTCCCTGCTGAAGAGAAGCAGCCCCAGAGCATGATGCTGCCACCACCATGTTTGACAGTGGGTATGGTGCGTTCAGAGTGATGTGCAGTGTTCAGTTTCTGCTGCACAAAACATTTTGCATTTTGGCAAAAAAGTTTGAGGTTTGAAGTTTTGAATCATTTTGCAAGTCGATGTTCAATTTGAAGAGGACCAGAGACAACATGTCCTCTTGTCTATTATTAGTTATTTTGTTTATGATTTTATCTTTTGTATAACAGCCAAGGGTAAAAGGTTACAGTTAAAATTACATTCAGAAAGCTGCTAATAAAACAGACCTAACATTTTTATTTACATTTCAAATAGGAAATAAATGCTGGTGGTGTGAGATTTTTTACTTGAAATTTTACATGTGGACAAAATTATTTATTGTGTCCTCAAAAGCATTGCTTGTATCATGTTCATTTTTAAACAAAACTTAGTTGGGTTCATATTAAAGGTTCATTATTACATTTATCTGAAGTTTTTGTTTTCAGAAGTATAGAAATTGACATGTGACTTTGTTAAAACTTTGAATTTGACAGCCCTGTTGTAAACATCTCACAAATGTCCTCATAAGTTCTGTGTTTTTTAACCTGAATCTGCAGCCAGAGAATACATTTCAACTGAGTTTTCTGCTGCACTCCTGGATCAAATCTAGATCTCAGTGGAATTCTAACCCAAAATATTCAGGATGATCCAAGACTGTCTTAATGTGACTCAAATCAATCATATGACTAAGATGGCAGAGAATTATGAGGCCCTTCTGCCTCAGCCCACTGCAGCGTTACATCTGGGAGAAATCACACATGCAGTCATTAGTGATAATAGAGTTCTTTAAACCATTCTCACTATTGACATTACATATGTCCCTTCTGATCAATATTTCATTCATTTCTGCTTTGACAAACTTCAACTTCTTTAGATATTTCAGCATTTAGTAAATTGCTTGAGGCTTTTCACCATAAAGCGTTTACACCTGCATTACTGATGCTAATTTAAATGTTCTAGTTAAAAATATTTTCTGGAAAAAGGAAAATGTAAAAGAAAATGATGCTGGATTCTGGATCTACTTGAAGAGATTTCTGTTTAAGAAAAAAACAACAATTTTGTCAGGAATCGATGGTCAAAGACTCAGAATGCCAGAGACTGACCTTGCTGGAGGAAAAATTAAACATTTACTGAAGTTCGACATAAAACCACAGTGAAGCAAAAAGTGACAAAGCAGATGACTGACAATGAAGAACTGATAAGACCAGAAACTTAAATTCACTGAAGGTAATTAACTGAAATGACGAAAACTGTGGAAGATCAACCTAAACCTGGTGTGACAGCGAGAAAACTCCAACAGAACATGATCAAACCAAGAAACACAACTGACAACCAAATAGGAGCACAATCCTCACATATGTCAAAGAAAAATTTACATTCAACTTTGATGAACACAATAAAGATATGATGATGATCAGAGATTAAATATCCTTGAAATTAAGAGTGTTTATACTTTCAGAATTGTTCTTTCATCTTATTGTAATGATTTGCAATTGTAGTTCATTTGGTTAGTTTTACAACATCCAAAGATTTAGGATCAAATATCAAATTTATAACAATTTGGTAAAAAAAACAGATCATATTTTAATTTTTGTTAAAATCTAAGATTGATTAGAACCAAAGCTTAATAATACAAGAAAAAAATAAATAAAACCAAAGAAAATGAGTATAACACAGGCTTTACAATGTGATGATAAACCAAAGACTATTGGCTCAACTATTGTCTATTATTACATTAGTAGATCTAAAGTTAAGATATAATTGTATTAGTTCACAAAAAACCATCTATTTTTCTGAACTTAATGCAGACAAACCCAAAGCCAAACTGACAGCAGGAACAACAACTGTGTCAGTAGGAGGTGAAGTGACACTGAGCTGCTCTGTGGAGGAATCTGCTGGTTGGAAATATGAGTGGTTCAGAAGACCCACACAAATCCCTAAAAACAGAATAAATGATGGACTAAATGGAGAAATGAGAGTCTCACAAGGAGGAATCTACAGATGCAGAGGATTTAGAGGAAAACCAGCCTTCAACTCTGATACAAGTGATGAAGTCACCATTGAAACAATACGTGAGTGATTTCATTTTTTTCTGTAAATTATATATTTAATTGTGATTATTCTGATGATTTATATTAAAAAGGTGATTTTATATTTACTTTTCATATCTGATGGAACAGTTTCCAACAAAGTCTCTGTGACACAAAAACCCAGCTGGTCTCAGATCTTCAGAGGAGAGACGATCACTCTGACATGTGAGGTTCAGGAGGTGAAGGAGTTCAGTGGAAGTATGAATGGAGAACATCTCAGTCACAGAGAACTGGACGTTCAATAGAGGCCAGACTATCACAGCTTCCATCAGTGGAGACTACAGCTGTAAGAGCAGACCCACAGATGATTCATATTCTTCAACAAACTGGAGTGAAGCTGTCAGATTATCTTTCTCTGGTAATAATTTCATTTATATCTAAACGTAAAGATTATTTTTCTTTTGCTCTGCCTTTGACAAAAATGATCATTAGAGCTTGGAGATAATTTACTTGTAAAATGTGAACTATCTTTAGTATAAACAAAAAAACAAACTGTAATGTAAATCAGCACCAATGAAGTCAAAACATCATTCAGTAAAATATTGAGTTTTGTTACAACAGAATTCAAAAGCACAACAACAAAACAATTCATTAGAACTTAAATAAATAAACTTAAAATAAAATGAAGTTAAACAAACCAAAAAAGAACATATTTTTTGGAAGATCAATCATTATTCATTAATAGATACACAGAAATGTTTTATTTTACAATCAAGGACAGTTTCTTGGTTTGTGTCTTAAACCAAACAAAACCATAAAACAAGAAACTCACAGCTGTAAACAACAAAACTCACCTCCATCAGCTGTTCATACATCATTCACTCTGTTTTATAAAGAGAAGACAGTTTAGATCAATAAAATGCTTTCATGATCAATTCTGTTTCCACAAAGTTATTATCTGAACAAAATCTAAGCTGCTGATTGACCAACGGCTCTAATCATTACACCCCCCCCCCCCCCCCCCCCACCCCCGGGTCGGCTGGTGTTCAGCCGCTGCAGCTCTGGATGGAGACCTGCATCGCCGCTTTGCTGTGGTGATGCTGCGTCCTCGACTGTGATGCTGCACTTGGCTGGATATGCAGCGATCCACAGAGGAGGAGGTCCCAACTATTAGTGACCAACAAACTTTCTCTGTGCTCAGTCTGAATAAGAATGGACGGAAATTACTTTATAAATAAAGATTGGTTGATTGAAATCTTCAATAGTTTGATATAAAACAGGAGTTCAAGTACATAAACACACAAGAACACACAAGAAACACAACAGTGGGTTCAGAAATGACAAACTGAAACACAACTGTTACATTATAAAGCTCTTCTGGTAGTGATGGCTGATCAATAAGGACTCTCACAGTTATTAAAATACAAGAAACTCTAAATTTATTCTATTAACCTTTTCCAAATGAAAACATGTTATGAGATTTTTTTCTTTATTGGTATTAGAGGCATCAAAATAGACAATAGTTATTCTTTATAAACATTTGTAGTAAACAACATGTTTCTTTGAGATGTTTTAACTTTTTGTAATTTATGTGCTTTTAACATCAATTCATGAGTTTAAATTTTATCTTCGTTTTTCTTGTGATTTTGTTTTTATTGTTATCAAAATCAGTTTTCTTTTTTGTTTTGAAATCTATTCCAGAGAAGCCAAAGGCTCAGCTAAGTAGAAGGGGAGAAACTCTGATCTGTTCTGTGAATCCATCATCATCTGGTTGGAGTTATGACTTTTACAAAGGAGAGAAAAACGATGAACTGCTGACAGAGCAAAACACTGATTCCTATTTGAATGGAGAAATCAGAGTTTCACAGAAAGGAGTCTACAGATGTAGAGGAGGAAGAGGAGAACCAGTTTATTACACAGAATACAGTGAATCCAATCCTCATTGATGGTGAGTTTCTTTGTGTTTTCTTGATTCATTATTTTAAAAAAATCAACATGAAAACTTCCAAACCTTTAAGAAGTTCAGACATTCACATTTATTAGTCATGACATCACATGTTTCTGATCCTTCTGCTTTTAATCGTTGTCAGTTCTGGTAAATGGTCAACATGATTAAAAAAAACAGCTCACTGGCATAGTGGGAGAGTGTCTGCCCCATGACAACATTCATGGTTGGGTCATACCAAAGCCTTGAAGGGGGGGTTGAGGGACAATGGTCTCCTGCTTGACCTTTAGCATTAAGGGCTGCATGCAGTAAAGGGTTAAACCACCGAATGGTTCTAGATAACAGCTGTAACTGTACCGTTCTCTCAGTGGATCAGATATGGAGAATCAATTTCACACGTCCAGGTGTGACTTTAACCTTACAGGACTAAACTGTCTGAAACCTCCTTCAGGTTTGAACTACACTTTTAATGTCAAGTCAGTGAAGCCTTTGGTCATTTCCTGTGTTTGATGCTGTTTTCATGAATAAGAAAGATTCCTGTCACCTCTGTCGTGGATGATGTTCAGGATTCAGGACTTCTGTCCTTCAAAGATGGTTCTTCATCACTGAGATTCAGGTTAACCTCTGAGACTTAACCAGAGAACTAGCACTCCTGCCTCCAGTTGTAAATGTTTGAAAATAATCAAGTTATAGACCAGTTTACTAAAGTGAACCAGAACACGGTTCAGTGGACTTTAACACACTGCTGCCAGAGTCACAGAGGAACCTGAAGTGATAAGAACATGGAGGCTGTTATATTCCAGACATCACTCTTTGGTTTACCTTCAGTGGAGCAGCTGCACTGTCTGGAATCAACACCAGTTAAAACACATTTTATTTCATCTTAATAAAATAAAAACTATAATAATATTCACTCTAAGCAGAGTTAAAAACAAACATGTTCTCCAACAGAACCTGTCCTGAGAGTGTCTCCATGGTGGTTGAGTCCTGGATCCTCAGTGACTCTGAGCTGTGAGCTTGAACATGTGTCTGCAGGATGGAGCTTCTACTGGTATAAAGCTGTTCCTGATCTATCACACAAGTCTGGCTCTTACAGCTATGAGCTGCTGCCTGGTAGCTCCAATGGAACTCCAGACAACTCCTACATCATTCATGACACACACACACAGCAGGATATTGTGCAGAGCTGGAAGAGGAGAGCCACACGTCTACACTCTTTACAGTCAACCTCACTTTGTCTGGTCTGGAGGTCAGACTTCTGATTGTTGATCATTTCTGTCAACACTGAATGATTCTGTTCAGATTTCAAATGCTGTCAGATTCTCCTATTTTGTGTGTCTTTTGTTGCTCTCCAAATCAAGCTAAAGTGTGCTGATCTTCATCATGTTTGTGTTCAGATCTTCATCCATCAGCGTCTCTCTCAGTGAGTCCTGACAGAGTCCAACACTTCACCTCTGACTCTGTCTCACTGACCTGTGAGGGAAACTCTGCTGAGTGGAGAGTCAGCAGGTTTCTGCTTCCTGACTTGCTGTCCTTCTGTTCTGACTGGGGAACAATGAATGGATCAACATGTCATGTTCAGAAGGTCCAGTCCAGTAATGCAGTGTTCTGGTGTGAGTCTGGATCAGCATTCAGCAATGCAGTCAACATCACTGGACACTGTGAGTGGAAACATGTTTGGATTCCTTTTTTAGCTTCACTTTTAGCTTTGGATTGATCTGAAACACATGCAGAACATGAAGATGGATTTAGATGACAACTGTCTGTCAAAGCAGAATGAAGCAGACAATGTAAACCATGTTGTGATCATATGTGATGAGGATGAATGCTGATGTTCCAGATGATGATCTTATCCTGCTGAGTCCTGTCCATCCTGTGACTGAGGGACATTCTGTTACTCTTGGCTGCAAGTTGAGGACAGAAAATCTTCTTTCTAAAGTGTTTTTCTATCAAAATGACACATTAATACAAAGTGACAGCAGAGTGGAGATGATCATCCCTGCAGTGTCAAAGTCACATGAAGGTTTCTACAAGTGTCAATCATCAGGAAAAGAATCACCACAGAGCTGGTTGGCTGTAACATGTCAGTCCATCTTTCCAGTTGTTCTCAGTATGAACAATAACAGCAGCATTTAGTTCTTCAATCTGTTCACTAACTTTGATTCAAATCCATGATGTGTTCCAGCAGCATCCAGTCCTGACAGCTCTTCAGTTCCTGTTCTGTTGCTTTTAGACCAGTTTGTGTTTTTTTACTGATGATTTCCCACTGATGTTATATTGTACATAAAGTCAAAGGTGAGAAATGTTCCTTTAAAAATCACATTGATGATAATATGATTTGTTGTGTTTTGCAAAGATGCTGTAACTTTAGAAACATGTTATCATTTACAGATTCAAGCTCCATCAGGTTGGTACTTTTTTTGTTTTGATTGACTGACGTCTGTGTTTATTTAGTTATTGATTCTTTGTCTCAGCAGGTCTGATGAACAAAATCAGAATAATGTTCCAGATGAGATTGATGCTCAACACAACACATATGCCTCTCTGCTCCATGGTCAGCCTGAATTTAGACTTTTACAATCATTTCTTATTCCTTCAATAATTCGTTGAATGAATATATTTGAAATGTTTGTCTTAAATTTCTAATGTCATTTGCTTTGTTTTGTATTTAAAGGTGATGTTGCTCTTTATGAATCACTCAGAGGCCCTGAAGACACAGAAAACAATCCAGAGTATACCAACATAGGTATTCAATGTTTTTCTAATTTACCTATGAATTAAGAACTGCAGTCCAAACATACAAATCCAGCTAAGCTTTTCCAAAGTCAGACAAATAAAAATCACTACTGTTTCAGTTCATTTTTTACTTAAAGAGCATTTTAGAGAAAAATGTGTGAGAAAGTTATTTGACCTGAAGAATGATGCATTTTCAATAAACTTGTGTAAAAAAGGAATCTACTTTTTTTCAGATCAATCCTTCTGCATCACATCAACTGAAATTTAAACATTCCTCAGAAAGGTCAGTGATTTTTCCAACAGAACAGAAGAATGGGATGAATGCTGTTATTCTGTAACATCCCATTTTTCAGAATTCAAAGATAAACACTTAAAGCTCACAGCCTGAATCAAATATTAGTTCTTGTCAGGTCTGACCTGCATAGAATCTCTCACATGTTCAAATGAAACATTTCCAGAAGAAAAAGTTTCAATGAACTTTACTGATACACAGTAAATGTCTCTGTCATCAGCAGGTGCTGAAGAAGAATGAAGACAAACATGGCCGCCTGCTTTTCTACCCTGAAACTCCATCAGCGCCACCTGGATTTAGACTTCTGAAAAAAATCCTGAAGAACTCAACTTTTAACTGTTTCTCCAGCTGCTGGACAAGAAAACAAATGGAACAAACCTTGTTCAATTTTTAAAAATATTTCTAAATTGTATTTGAGACCATTTAAGGATTTGGGTCATTGGGTCACTCGCTGTAGCCACCGGGAGACTCTCAATGTCTTCATGAACCCAAACATGTAGACTTGATCATAGATGTTTTTGTAGAGCTCTTCGAAATAAATAAACCTGATCTCTAAACATCATCCGTGTCTTCCATGCATTGTAAATAAGATAAACAGATGCAGCTCCATGTAGCAATAAGGCTAAAAATATTAGCTGCTAGCTCCTCCCCCACACCGCCAAGGCGGCGAGTTTAGGGAGCACATTTTTTGGCCACGCGGCGAATAGAGAATTCTATGGGCGGCGATGGAGTCTGGAACAAGTGAATTGACCACGTGAACAGCGTTTGGTGTGAATGCAGCTTTGAATCCTCAATAAATCCTGAGGATTGAACTTCTGACTCTTTTTCCTGCTGGTGAACAAGAAAGCAAACTGAACAGAACTTGTTTACATTTGATTTTTATTTCCAAATTGTATTTGAGATCACTCAACGATTCGGGTCATTTTAACAACTTTTTAAAAACAGTTTCATGGACAGACACAAAAACACAGATAAAACAACACACACACACACACACACACACACACACAACTGTTTGACTTTTCTTCTTTGTCATTTTTTGTTGTAAAAACTGCTGTCGTCTTGTTCTCTTATATAATTTAATTTGGTCAGAATGACATTACATCTCAGCGATCAACATCTGATTGCAGGTTCAATTCCCGCTCTGCCCGTTCATGTGTGTCAAAGTGTACTTGCGCAAGACACTGAATAATATAATGTTTGCATTTATGATTGTGTTCATTTGTGTTTATTGGATCACAAAAGTTTATTTCATTTTGTTCTATATGTAAATATTTGTTCTATAAAAATATGTTATACTTTTTACTTGTTAAATGTATTTTTGTCTAAAACACTTTGTCTAAAATGCCGTTTTGCAGCATCTGTTTGTGTTGCATGTAGGGATCAGTGTTTAGCATCACAAAAATAGTCATTGTAATTCACACAAACTTTGTGTGTCTGAGCAGTGTTCATAAATGTGACTGTCATGCAGCTATCAGCGCCGACATGTGGTCAACTTACTGAAGTTCTTCCTGTTTTTTACATTGTCACAGTGCTGTTGAGTTTGACAGAGTTTTGTTTTTATTTGCAGGTATTTAACAGTTTTAGTGCATGTTTGTTGTTGTCTTAATTTGTAGAACATTGAGATCTATTGATTATTATAAAGTTGAATCAAACTCACTAGAGAGAATCTGCAGAGAAATACAGAGGTTGATGTGTAATTCCATCATATTCAAATAGTAACTGGACTGATAATTCCTGCAGGAAACCAGGCTTTTAAACTTTAATAAATAAACAGTATTAAAAACAAGAGAGAAACAAAAATTGTAGCAAAGCAGAAGAAGTGAAAAGGATGAAGTGAGAACACGAGAACAGTTTCACAACAGAATTTATTTCTGCAGGGTTTGTTTCTGTCACATTCCTCACAGGAGTTAAGCGTAAGGGTAAGGTTAGCTTTCCAGCATCTTTCATGTCTTTCTAGTATTTGTTCATTTTTCATTGTATTCATTACATGACACTACAAAGGTAATTTGCTGGGGCATCCTTGCTGCCCTTCATGATGACTCCCTATCCTGAACCTGAATCTGGACCACAAACCAGATTAAACGTGGCTCATAGCCGAACCTGGGCAAAGGCAGAGATGATGTTCAGTGTTCTGAAGGTACGTTTCTATTGTCTGCATGCAGAGGGCCTGTGAAATCACAGGTGCTTTGTGTTGTCCACAACAACATAGCCAAGCTGGACTCCCTTTAATTGATTTGATTTTTTTCTCTCTCTGGGCTTGAATTCTTCATAAATGAAACCTCCATCTCTGTGAATTATTCTGCTGAGTTCTTCTCTTCTTCAGTTTCTATCGTGAATCTCAAATTCTGTGATTAGTTGAGAGGGCTTATTGTTTTCAGCGTGCTCCTGCATTACCTCTGGGTTACCAGCAGGAGGTTGACCAAACTAAAATCTATCTGTGTTTTGGAACGGACATACCCAGCATGGAAAGGTGTGGAATTGGAGATGGAGTTGAGCTTTACTGACAGTGAGTTATCCCTGCTCTCTGGATCAAGGCCCTGATGTGACAGCATGACTCTGATCTTTCTGTCCAGAGAAAACAAAGGACAATTATGGAGTCAGTAGCTCATTATTTTCCATTTTAATGCTTTTTTAATCACATACTGATCATTTATTTTAAATAATTAGCTTAAAATCCCTCAGATTCCCTCAGATTCTACAGCTGAATGCATTTTTTCAAGAAATGAAATCATTGTGATGAAGAACCTGATCAGAAATCAGACCATCTCATGTCTGGCAGCTCAGTCAGCATTGGGTGGATCAGTTTGTAAGAGTAAGAGAAAAGAACACAACAGAACAGTTTTCTCAACAGGATTTATTCTGCAGGGTTTGTCTGTCACATTCCTCACAGGAGTTAAGCGCCTCTAGCGGTATCTTTAGTTTTTCATTCATCTGCAGAACACTGAACACATTTTATATTACATTTAAACTGACAATACTAATTTTAATGACATACATTCAAGGACGACTCATTTAATATTTTATTTATTTTTTTTAAGTATTTTAAGGATTTTTTGTTCAATCTATTACAAAGAGTATCAGCATTTTTTTAAAAATAACTAAAATATTTCATGTTTTCTGTCATGAATATTCTATGAATATTTGATTAATTTAGTTCTTATTAGCAGCAAATATTTACGCACAAACTTGAAGCCACGTATAAAGCACACAGATAAAATACATAAAAATGCACATTTCCTGGCACTGCTTGTCTTTCTTAGATTGACACAGGGTGGCCACCTCTGGCGCCATCTCCTGGAGAATGCTGGACAAGCAAGCCAGCAGGCGTTCAGTTTGATCTTCATTGATGATGTTCAGTTGCACAAAATGAAAAGACATGATTCTTTGAGAACACAAAGTGTGGCACAGAGGTTTGGCATCCAACCAATGACTGAAAGGTCAGTGGTATGGTTTCTGCTTTGCTCTGCCCATGTGTCAAAGTGTCTTTGCATAATTCACCAAGCTCACCTTGTTCGTCTGGATAATGCATCGCACGGTAGCTCTGTCTCTGTCAGTGTTTGTATCATTAATTGGATTGAGGTTTGTGACAGGTGAAGCACTGAATCTTTCAAAGTCAGATTCATTATTATTTGAACCCATTATATTTACCAGCTACTGATTAGGTTTCTTTTTCATATCAGCCTTCTTTCTATACACATAACTGATTCATATTGGGTCAACGAAGATTGTAAAAATAGAGATGTGTTGGTCCGGCACTGGCTGTCCGTCTTTTAGAACTACATGTTTTGATTAAAAATCCAACTTTGAGACATTTTTGAGATGAGAAAGTACATCCATTATAAATATATAGGTGGATAGATGGACAGACGGACAAACAGACGGACAGAGGGAGGAGAGAGAGAGAGAGAGAAAGAGAGAGAGAGAGAGGGAGAGAGGGAGGGATGGATGGATGGATGGATAGACAGACTGACAGACAGCGAGATAGATAGATAGATAGATAGATAGATAGATAGATAGATAGATAGATAGATAGATAGATAGATAGATAGATAGATAGATAGATAGATAGATAGATAGATGACAGACGGACAAACAGACGGACAGAGGGAGGGAGAGAGAGAGAGAAAGAGAGAGAGGGAGAGAGGGAGAGAGGGAGGGATGGATGGATGGATGGATGGATGGAATGGATGGATGGATAGACAGACAGACAGACAGACAGACAGCAAAAAAGATAGATAGATAGATAGATAGATAGATAGATAGATAGATAGATAGATAGATAGATAGATAGATAGATAGATAGATAGATAGATAGATAGATAGATAGATAGATAGATAGAAAGTATAGGAAATATTCCATATCTGCTGGCAAAGTGCAGCGCTCAGAGAAAATGTTTGCAGTGCTTGTTGGGTAAATTACTTTTAAAAGGTAATTGACTACTACAAAATACAAATTCTCTCGGGGAAAACCGCTTTGCACAAAGAAGATTCTCTTGTCTTTTAATTTAACAGGGCTCCTTTAAAATAGAGATTTTTAATCTCAATAGGGCTCCCCTGCTTAAATAAAGTTATTTAAAAAAAAATTATTTTTAAGTCCATAACGTTGAAGATATGAATATAGTTCAAAAACATAAGTTGGCTTCATTTAAATCAGACAACAGTGTGAAAACCACTAAACCACTAATTTTGGGCTGGGATTTTCTGTTGGCCAATAGTATCAATGTAAATGCTCGCAGTTTAACTCTGACAGTGGATGACAGAGAGGTACCACTGGTTAGTCCACACCTTGGATGTGCCTCCTATAGGGCTGCTTCCACATAATTATGATGGTGTGTTTGGTGTAGATTTCAGAAACCTGAACTCAGTCTCCATCACTGATGCACATCCTCTTCCCAGATTGATGACAGTCTGGATGCTCTCTCTGGTTCTCAGTTTCTCTCCATCATGGACATGTCAAATGAATACTGGCAGGTGGAAATGGACCCCAATGACAGACCTAAAGCTGCAGGTGATGGTCTTTACCAGTTTAAAGTTATGCCCATGGGTTGATAAACTCACCCCCGACATCTCAAAAGACTCATGGAGCTGGCGTTAAGAGGTCTCCACTATGTCTCACATGATGGTTGACTTTGAATCCACTAAACATCAAAAGATCCGTGACTGGTCTGTTTCTAAAATCTCATCCTGAATTATGAGCCTTTCAGACTTTACTCCCATTACAAGCGCTTTGTTCACAGGTAAGCCTTCATTGTTCTTCCTTTTCATAGACTCACAAAACAGGCTTCAGCCACTGTTTGCCCCTCTGTCCCGCTGCTCCGGTGACCTTCAGGTCGAGTTTGCCGTCCTCTACTACAAGAAACCATTTCTGCAGTGTCTGCTGAGACACATTGATGACCTAACAGTAACACATTCTGGACGTGTTGTTCAGAAGCCACAGCGACTTCAACTGTGACAACAGGATATGACTGTTTACGGTACAAAGAACAGCAGAACAGTTACAATGAAAAGATAATTTGCATTTAGAAAAAAATGTTTAAAAACTAAACATAACAAAGACAAAAAAGAAAATAAAAAGTTACAGAAAATACTGACTTGCTGTCAGTAGTGGTTAAGAGTACCTTCTATTTCAGGTGATACTCTGTCTTTTGGGGTGATGCTTTTAGGCGTCATGTTGTAGGACAGCTGGGTATTTCTGTTTAACAGTTTTGTGTTATGTATGAATATATATTCAGTTTTATGCATAAATAGTGCAACATTGATTTGACATGACTGTTGTCTCCAGTGTACTATCCTGTTGGAAGTGATTTTAGTATTTTTTTACAATTATGACATTTCATTTAAACAAAGGGAAGTATGTAAGATGAGATTGTCTTTTTCTTTGCAAAATACATTTTATTTTTATAAGGTTGCCATGGTCCCGATTTGGTGGAGATTATATGTAGTAAAAAAAGAAGAAGAGGCAGCTCATTCGATTGAGGAAGTTAGGTTGTTCTTGAAGAAAAAAAATAAAGACGTTATGCAGAAAAGAAGGCCTCCTGTGCTGTTTGTACCCACAGCTCTGGAAAGTTGTATCTAAGGTTGGTTGTTAAACAAAAAAGTGCCCTTTCACTATTTTAACACATTCATCCATCCTCAGAACTCTCTTAAATCCTTTTGGGGCCATGAGGCTAATGGAACCTACCAGTAACTGTTGAGGTCATTATACTAGGTCCTAAATACCTGAGGGATGCCCTACCTGTTCAGATGGTCTCCCTGGATGGTGTAAATATAACCTCCAATTCCACAGTTAGAAATCTAGGGATTTATTTGACCAGGATTTATCATTTAAGGCTCACATATCACAGGTTGTAACTCTGCATTTTTTTACCTACGCAATATTTCTAGGATCAGAAATATAGAATCAAGAAGTGATAATGAAAAACTCATCTAGCAATTGTTATGTCTAGGCTGGATTACTGTAACTCCTTGTTAGCAGCGTTCCTATAAGTTAGCAGGAACTTTGCTAGAAGGAACCAGCAGGAGAGAACACATCCTTCTGTGTTAGCTTCTCTTCAATGGATCCCAGTTGAATCTAGAATCAAGTTCAAAAATCCTTCTGCTAACCTATAGGCCTGAATGGTGTGTCCCCATCCAATATTAAAGATACCATAGTGCCTTAACAACCAAACAGAACACGTCACTCACTCACAAAGTGCAAGAAAAGGACTAGATGCTTTCACTAAATGTTTATTAGTATAAGGCGTTTAAAAAAGCTTTACTGTATGGCCTGCTTAGAAAAAATTGGTAATTTGAAGAAAAAGAAATATTTGTATTTCACAGTCTTTGACTTGTCCAAAAGTGAATTCATAAATTTACACCCTGAAGTATCCAGAAATCATGATAAGTGCAAAACCCTTTTACGAGACAAAATTTGTTCATTTCTGTTAATTTTTCTTTACTTCTATTATTTTCAATAATGCCGGAAATGCAACAATAAAAAAAATAAAAAACGCTCAAAATATGTTTTAAAACTGCCCCAACCCACAACCCACCTCTGTGTCACTGCTGATGTCATCAATGCTGATGTCAATCAATGTTGATGTCATCAATGCTGATGTCATCAAGTGCTGATGTCATCAAGCTGATGTCATCAAGGATGTCATCAATGCTGATGTCATCAATGTTGATGTCATCAATGTTGATGTCACTAACTGATATATGGCCAATGTCATTTGAGGTCATCAGCCTTGATGTAAATGATGTCAAATGACATCCCAGTCTTGAAACTAAAAGTTATTAAATAGAGGTGAACGAACGCTTGGCTGATATCTTTATCGACCAAGACCTTTGCAGTACTCTTGTGTGTGAGCGAAACACAGTGGAAACATGACTGCAGATATCTTTAAAACCAAGAAAGCTGCCTTCAAGAAAGCAAGAAAATTACTAAAGGAAAGCATAACGCTGAAGTCAAGGGTTCTTAAAAGAAACCAGAAACTGGCATTTTTAAGACCAATAAAGCGTTGCCAGTGGAAGAGCCCAAAGCATCACCAGAAACAACGACAAAGAGCTTTGAGGAAAAGAAAGTGGAGCCTGAAGTTGGAACGACAGATCAGAGACAAAACCTCATCGATGACTTCTGCAAGTTTTTCCAACCAATATAGCAACTGCTGGTTGAACTCAGCCCTACAGGCTCTGTCAAAGATAGATACTGTAAGGGATGCAGTTCAATCACTGGAGCAATACACCATGGTTGGAGTTTCACCAGTGCCAGCCTGTTCAGAATTGTTCTTGGACGCTATCCAAAACCCAGGAAAGACATTTTCAGAATACGAATTGGCACCAGTGTTACTGGAGTTAGCCGATGCCATTCCAGCTTTGGAATTAACCAAACAAAATGACATTGTTGACTTCATGTACCCGTTCTTGTCCTGGCTGAACCGTGTGGAATCCAAACAAACATTAGGATGGAGCAAACAAGTCGCTGTGTCAGGTGCAAAAACACCACAAATGAGTCAACAATGTGGGTAGCATGCTCTACGTTTCACCGCAACCGGGGGAAATGAGTCCATCGCCTCACTTCTCGACCGTAGCGTCAAAGATTCCTGTTGCAACAGAAAGTGCCCGTCCTGCTCAGCAAATATGGAAACAGAAATCTCATTTGATGACTGTGACATATTTACAGTGAATCTGCCAAGACAGTTCATTGACAGGGAAAAAAGTGGCGCCGAATGACTTCATCTATGTTCCAATCAATGGGAAGAGGCAAAAGTTCAAGCTGTCTTCTGTCGTCTGTCATAAAAATCTGTCTTCATCATGGATCACTTTTACAGCTACATTTTCAAGGATGGTGTAACTATTAAAGCAGATGACACTAGAATCCAGCTAGCGGACCAGACCAGCGTGGACGACATTAGTTTATATGGAGTCCTCTTCCTCTACGAGAAATGCAAAGACACAAATGCCAGCAATACGATGGGCGTTTCACCTGATTCTCTAAATAATGTGCTGTGCAAGTCACCATGGTGCCAGGAGACGAAAAGCCAAGAAAGAGGTTCAGACGCATAGATTATGTCAAACTTTTCAGAAAAAGAAAAAGAAGACAAGAGAAGGAGAAATGGAATTCTCTGAAAATAGAGAGGTTTTTCTCCGACAACTAATGAAAACAAAAAGCTAAAACACAGCAAAATACCCTGAAGTGGGAGTGGTGTGTTAGAACTGAGGAATCAAGGGTTAGTTAGAGACTATATGTAGGCTTAGTGTAGGCTCCAAACCCAACTGTTTAGTTCAGCTTTTTAGTTCACTTTATCTACAGTTTTTTTTGTTTTATTTCTTTGTGTGTACATAAATGTTTTTGTAGAACCAAGTAAACAAATATTAGAGACTATATGTGGGGTTAATGTAGGCTCCAAACCCAACTGTTTAATTCAGCTTTTAGTCACTTTATCTACAGTTTTTTTGTTTTATTTCTTTGTGTGTACATAAATGTTTTTGTAGAACCAAGTAAACAAATATTAGAGACTATATGTGGGGTTAATGTAGGCTCCAAACCCAACTGTTTAGTTCAGCTTTTAGTTCACTTATCTACAGTTTTTTTTGTTTTATTTCTTTGTGTGTACATAAATGTTTTTGTAGAACCAAGTAAACAAATATTAGAGACTATATGTGGGGTTAATGTAGGCTCCAAACCCAAATGTTTAGTTTACTTAGCTTTTAGAAACTTTATCTCCAGTTTTTTTTTTTTTTTTTGTAAACATAAAAAAGTTATTTTTTTGTATTTCATTTATTCTATGTATTTGATTTTATTTGTATTGTTGGGTGGTAAAGGGTGGGTTGGGGTTTTTTTATCTGTTTTTGTATTTAACTCTAAAACTCTTAAAGCTGAGCAATGTATGAACATTTATTTTATTTAAAAGTTTGTTTTGTTTGATTAACTCAACAACATTAAAAAAAAAAAAAAAAAACATTGCAAAACGCACCCAAATGAACAGGGCAGAAAAATGTTACACATTACATTTTCCTAAACCAATCCAGCACCCAGCCCTGAACACACACACCCCTCCCTCCAAAATGAAGGACCAGACTACAGATTGAAAAATCCCTCTCAAAGTTCCTTCAACAATTGGGCCACCGACTGCAGGTCTGTACCTCCAAACCCAAGAAGAAAATCCTTCTTCCCTAAAAGTTCCTCTACACTCTGGAAAATCTGTCCCCAAAATGAGCTTCTAAAAACAGGGGCAGCACGTTGGTCTGTTGGTGAACATGGTTGGCTGACAGAGCCGCGTCTGCGTGGGTTTTCTCCGAGCGCTTCGGTTCCCCCCACCTTTACAAATGCATTGGTAAATATTTAGTGACCTTTACACAGGTGTAGACCAAAAGCGGAAGAATCAAGAAGTAAAGAGGTACAGCTCAAAGTATTACCCCAATATAAAACAAAGATAAATTATAAAAATAATAAAATAATTCAATTTAATGAAAAAAAAAAGCATCAGTCACCAAAATTTATAGGGAAATAACTAAAATAAATCCTGGCAGTCCTGTGGGTTTTCTTCATTTTCCCCACAATAATTGTTAGTAATTGGCTAGTGACTGATGTATTCCCCTCCCTGAATCACCACCTTATCGTGGTGGAGGGGTTTGCGTGCCTGAATGATCCCAGGAGTTGTGTCGGTGAAACGTTTGCCCTGTTGGGCTGTTTCATGGCAAACTGCTGCTGGGGACGGGCCAGACTAAGGGTGATTAAACCAAAAAACATTTTCTTACAGGATACAATTATTCTTCCCAACAAGAGTCACAGGGTCTCACCCTGAAGCCAGAACTGTAGTAATGACTCATGAACTAGTTTGTAACGGCTGTTACTTCCATGTAACGGTAGCTGGATGGAACTGCACCGTCTAAGAGATCCTCCTGGATCAGGATTGTTCCCCTTTCCATTAGCCATTCAGGGTGAATCCCATCTCTTAGCAGCTGGTTCATTTGTGCTGCCAGGCGCTCATGGAGTGCAGTGAGTTTATAAGCCAGTATGCATGTATCATGTCAGGGCCCGGTGGTGTCCAGTTTTTCATACCTGAGGCTGCCACTGTGATGGTTACTGGATTCTGTTCAGAGAGGTTTCTCGGTGAGACCAGTCATTGAAGCATTGCTGTTATTTTCTTTTTCTCAAATACTTTTCCAGTACTGTTCAGTTTCCTGCCTTAGTGGGTCTGCTCTGCTGGTAGGACTTTGCCACTGAGCGTACACTTTCACAGGCTGAGTTGTGAACAGCCTGTTTATCCGTCTGGCGACATTGTCTCTTGTGTATGTCTTTATGCGGCTGCTCAAGGCCAGGAGCCTTAGTTTGGCAGTTTCCAGGCATACCTCTGGTCTGTTTTAATCTAGATGTTCTAAATAATATATACGTTATATGATTATAGATAGATATATTTATACCCCTGAAATTTGGATGAAGCACAAGGCTACGCTCGGTTCATTTCATGTTTGGTCAAAAAAATAAAGAGACTGATGATGGCATGCCTGCTTTAGCAGGTTAGGGTTCGATTCCCTATGGTGCTCTGCAAAATATTTTGACTTTTATACATGAAAAAATGAGCATTGTAACCCTAAAGCTGGATCAATGCTTATGTCCAAATTAGAATCAGAGAAGGGTACTAGTCGAAGAGGGCATTTTAAATGCATGGTTCAGCCATTCAGTCTTACTGACGGTCCTGCAGATTTTCAAGCTACGGTGATCAACGTTCTTCATGACACTAAATGTCACTAATCAGCTTAAATTAATGTACAATTCCACCTGAGAAAAATTATTCAACAACTTTACCAGATTTAAACATTTCTTTCCATGTGTGCTGCATTCATATCACATTTTGTTAGTATTTATCACAAATAAATGCATTTTCTGTGACTTGAGGATATGTACTTTAAGATGCTAAATTTAAATCTAATTATTAATGATAAGTATTAAATATGAATGCAAATATATATGTCAACTGTAAAGGGCAAATGTAAAGTTATATATAAATAATAAATGTAAATGTAATATCTAAACACATATCTAAATCCTAAATATAATTGTAAATGTGAAATGTGAATGTCATATCTAAATGCATACCTAAATATTAAATCTAAATGTTAAATAAAAATATTAAATAAATGTAAATGTTATAAATGTATATGTAGATAAAAGTCAAACATATATCTAAGTGTTAAATATAAATGTTGACTTTAAATGTTGAGAAATATGCTAATGTGACCACGCCCCTCACCGCTTGGAGCAGTCCAAGTTCACAGAGGAAAGTTTAGTCAGTCATGGCAAACTCTTTGAAACCTGAGGATTTATATAGTTCTTTGAGATTTCTGGGATGTCTGTTACACACTGGTCTTTTCAGGTCCATCCATAGATTTTCAATGATGCTCAGGTCAGGTGATTGGAAAGTCACTGCAAAACCTTCAGTTTCTGTGTCTTAATGTAAGACAGCGTGGATTTGGAGGTGTGTTTAGGAACATTATCCATTTGTAGAAGACATCCTCTCTTCAACTTCAACTTTTTCACAGATGGAATCAAGTTAGTGTCCAAAATTTGCTGAAATTTTGTGAAATCCATTCTTCCTTTTAATGTTTCCTGTGTCACTGGCTGCAATACAAGCCCAAAGCATGATTGATCCACCCCATGCTTAACAGTTGGACAGAGGTTCTTTTCATTAAACGCTGTACTCTTTCTTCTCCAAACGTACCTTTGCTCATTGCGGCCAAATAGTTCCATTTGAACCTGGTCGGTCACGAACTTGTTTCCAAAATGCATCAGGCTTATTTCCATTTTTAAGAACGATTTTTGAAAATAAATGTTTATATTCAGTTAAATGAGTTTCTCTTACAAAATAACACATTTGAGATAAACCAGTGTAAGGGAAAAGAATGCATACTGATAAATTAGTCAACCCTGTTGCCCCATGTTGTTATGTTTTTTGTTGTATGTTTTTAAAAATTAGTAATTCTCTTGCTCATAAAACAAAGCACTCAATTTACTGGGTGGTGTATTCTTCGGTTTCACCACAAGAGGGCGTCCCTTCAGTGAGCAGGTCAGAAGAGCGGAGTTTACTGAACCTGCTGTACGAAGGAAACATCGAGACAGAAGTGTGTGCTGTGTTTGTGTTCTAGGTCAGCTGCAGAATAGAGATAATACAGATACAACGAATGAACTAGAGAGGGGAGATAATACAGAAAGTTGGCCGTTTTCTGTATTATTCGTGTCGCTATCGTTCGTGACGATTTAATGTAAGAAGCTAAATCGCTAGCATTTAGCAGCTAAAGCTAACGGGCGAAGAGCAGCGGGTTATTGTGGTGGATTTTGAGTATATTTATGTGGTTAACCATGATCACAGGGATATGAGATGGGGAATTACTGATGTATTCTTGTAGATAAAGGTCAGAAGTGCGGATTCTACTGAACCTGCTGTACGAAGGAAACATCGAGACAGAAATCCGTCTGGATATAATTGTATTTCATACAATGAAGGATTCCATTTCAGTGATGTGTTCCAGCAGCATCCAGACCTGACAGCTCTTCAGTTCCTGTTCTGTTGCTTGTTGGACCAGTTTGTGTCTTTTTACTGATGATTTTACCACTGATGTTATATTTGTGCAAAAAGTGAGAAATGTTCCTTTAAAAATCACATTGATGACAATATGATTTGTTCTGTTTTGCATTGATGCTGTTAACTTTAGAAACATGTTATCATTTACAGATTCAAGCTCCTCAGGTTGGTACTGTTTTCTTTTTATTGATTGATGTCTGTGTTTATTAAAGCCCAAGCAGCAGTCACTGACTGAAAGAACCATATTGTTTTCACACTTGTAAACATTTCTGGGCCTTTGAGTCAAAATTTGACACGCACGCACCCCAGGAAAAGTCACCAAATTGTGTGCACACTGGTAAAAATGGAAAATTGATTTTCACCCCCACACCCCCCTCCCCCTACGCCAAGACGATGACATCACAGCGAGCGAAACCGTAATAAAATGAATGGGCCAAAAAATGTGAATGGAGCCAAAGGAATATATTGAAATATCCAGTTGGGTCAAGGGTCAGTTGTGTCTATTTAGCAAGTAAGGTTGGATCAAGGTTGGGCAGTGAGGGTGGCAGTGGCGCGTAGAGGTGGGCAGGGGGGGGGCTTGGACAGGAAGCAAAGAGGGTGAGGGTGGGTGGCGCCTGCAGGTCATCCAATGGCGCTCGCGGCTTTAATTTAGTTATTGATTTCCTTCATGTCAGCAGGTCTGATGAACAGAATCAGAATAAGTTCCAGATGAGACTGATGCTCAACACAACACATATTCATCTCTGCAACATGGTCAGCCTGAATTCTCACTTTTTACAATCATTTTTATTCTCAACTGGACTCAACTGCATAGAATCTCTCACATATCCAAACATTTCCAGAAGAAAAAGCTTCAATGAACTTTATTGATACAGAGTAAATGTCATCAGCAGGTGCTGAAGAAGAATGAAGACCAACTGGGCCGCCTGCTTTTCTACCCTGGAACTGTTTGTATTTTTCTCTTTTGTCATTTTTGTTGTAAAAACTATCAAAACTGCAGTCGTCTTGTTCTCTTATATAATTTAATTTGGTCAGAATGACATTACATCTCTGTGATCAACATCTGATTGCAGGTTCAATTCCCGCTCTGCCCGTTCATGTGTATCAAAGTGTCCTTGGGCAAGACACTGAAATAATATAATGTTTGCATTTATGATTGTGTTCATTTGTGTTCATTGGATCATAAAAGTTTATTTCATTTTGTTCTATATGTAAATATTTGTTCTATAAAAATATGTTATACTTTTTACTTGTTAAATGTATTTTGTCTAAAACACTTTGTCTGAAATGCCGTTTTGCAGCATCTGTTTGTGTCGCATGTAGGGATCAGTGTTTAGTATCATACAAACAGTCATTGTAATTCACACAAACTTTGTGTGTCTGAGCAGTGTTCATAAATGTGACTGTCATGCAGCTATCAGCGCCGACATGTGGTCAACTTACTGAAGTTTCTTCCTGTTTTTACATTGTCACAGTGCTGTTGTGTTGACAGAGTTTTGTTTTTATTTGCAGGTATTAACAGTTTTAGTGCATGTGTGTTGTTGTCTTAATTTGTAGAACATTGAGATATTTCCATCTTTATACAGTTGAATGAAACTCACTAGAGTGAATCTGCAGAGAAATCCAGAGGTTGATGTGTAATTCCATACTGATAATTTATTTCAAATAATTACCTTAAATCCCTCAGATTCCCTCAGATTCTACAGCTGAATGCAGTTTTTCAAGAAATGAAATCATTGTGATGAAGAACCTGATCAGAAATCAGACCATCTCATGTCTGGCAGCTCAGTCAGCATTGAGGTGGATCAGTTTGTAAGAGTAGAGAAAAGAACACAACAGAACAGTTTCACAACATTTATTCTGCAGGGTTTGTCTCTGTCACATTCCTCACAGGAGTTAAGCGCCCTCTAGCGGTATCTTTAGTTTTTCATTCATCTGCAGAACACTGAACACACTTTATATTACATTAAAACTGACAATACTTATTCAATGACATAGATTCAAGGAGAGACTCATTTAATATTATTTGTTTGTTTTTTTGAAACATATTTTAAAGCATCTCGTTCAATCTATTACAAAGAGTATCAACATTTATTTAAAATGACTAAAATGTTTCATATTTCTGTCATGAACATTCTATGAATATTTGATGAATTTAGTTCTTATTAGCAGCAAATATTTGCGCACAAACTTGAAGCCACGTATAAAGTACACAGATAAAATACATAAAAATTCACATTTCCTGGCACTGCCTGCCCTTCATAGATGACACAGGGTGGTTGCCTCTGGCGCCATCTGCTGGATAATGCTGGACAAGCAAGCCAACAGGCGTTCAGTTTGATCTTCATTGATGGTGTTCATTTGCATTAAAATGAAAAGACATGATTCTTTGAGAACACAAAGAAGAAAACAGTGAAAGGTGGAAGAAGAGAAACAGAAGCAGAACAGAGTTGGTCCAATGAAGCTGGACTAAAGGTTAGTGGTTTGGTTTCCGCTTTGCCTCCGTATGTGTCAAAATGTCCTTGTATAATTTACCAGACTCACTATGGATGGATGGATGGATGGATGAATTGGTGGATAGATGGAAGGATGGATGGAGACATAGATAGACCTCCCTGTGCTGTTTCTTACCCACAGCCCTGGAAAGTGGTATCTAAGGTTAGTTGTTAAACAAAAAGTTGCCCTTTCACCATTTTAACACATTCATTCATCCTCAAAACTCTCTTAAATCCGTTTGGGGCCATGAGGCTAATGGAACCTCCCCAGTAACTGTTGAGCAGAGGTGGGAACACCTGAACAGGTCACCAGTCTGTTGCAGGGTCACGTGAACACCAAGGGACAATTTAGAGACACCAATCAACCTATGAAAGTGTTTTTAGAGTGTGGGGGGAAACCAGAGTGTCTGGAGTAAACCCACACATGCACAAGGAGAATATACAAACTCTACACAGAAAGGTCCAGCCAGGATTTGAACCAGGACCTTCTTGCTGTAAAGTGAGAGCACTAACCTACATCACAGTGCAGCCCCCATTTTCACACATATTTATTAAGCTATTCCGGGTTTTTCAAAAACAAAAAAGGATAAAAAAAAGATTCTTCATTCATGACAACCAGGTGACCTGTGTGATGCAGTCAACACATTTTCTAATGAAAAACACTTTTTAAAAGACTGAACTTCTGTTAGATAATGAAGTAAAACATTTATCAGACTCAGACATGATGAGACAGTGACCATGAGTCTGCTGTGGGCAGATATGTCACTGTGAGAAACTAGTGCTGCTGTCAAAGCTGCTGCAACACTTCACAGATGTGTGAAAAGGGAGGACACATTTAGAACTCTGAACCAGAAGCTAAAATTGAAGGATGTTTGTTTGAACTGCAGTTCAGTGGTGTTTGTGGGTAAAATGCACAAATGGAATTCCTCAATGCTGGTCAAAGTTTCTCTGTTTTTAACAAAGACTGCATTTAACCTGGAAACTCTGGAAGAATGGATGATCGCGTTTGTAAAGTTTTTTTTTACTTTAATAAAAAAAAGAACTGCAAGGACTACCTTTTTTATTTTTAAAGGACAGAAGTTATTCTTCTGAGAATCATCAGTTCAATGAAGTTTCTTTTCTATTTGCAGAATACAAATCACATTACAAAACATTAGCAAAGAGCTCAGATTAACTGTTAACATTTAAACACAGATAATGAATAAATATGGACACAGAAAATCATAACTCCATATATCAGTAAATAAAACAATTGAAACAATAAGATTCATGTCTTAGGTATTTAAAAAGGCATTTTTCAAAGTTATCACAGTTTGTGGACAGAAACTTCTTTCAAGGTGAGATGTGCATTGAAAAGCTCAGTGTTGTTTCTCTGAGGGCAGAAGGTCAAACGTCTCTGTTACAGGATGGTCAGACGGATCACTGATAATCTGAAAAATCTAGATTTATAAATGTTCTCCAGGACTGGTGGATCACAGTAACATGTGCATAACGTGAACCACTCTGTTTACAGTTTTCTTTTCTTGCACTGTTAGATACCACACAGTGACAGAGCTGGTGAGAAAACTTTCAATACTGCATCCATAAAAGTTTCAAGAATGGTTTAGTTTTGAGTGAATTTTCTTGTAAAAAAAGAGATGCTGGTGATCATTTTGTTGAAAAGTTACTGGTGTTTGACTGCCAGCTCAGATCTTTGGAGAAAGTGACACCCAAAAACTTAAACATGTCCATTGTTTGCACCTCAGAATCATAAGTGGTAGGCTGGTTATTCTTGATGCATTCGAGCTTCACCACACTTTGACAGTTTTTTTCCCCTCATTTCCTGTATTTAAACCTGTGACCTCACTCAGACCAGAACTGAGCCACCAAATGCAAACGTTTCTGCTAAAATAACACTTATGCTTCGGTTCTCGAAGCTCATTTTAGTTTTCAAAGATGAAGAATGAACATTTCTGCTGTTTGATGAGACGAGGAGGATAAAGAAATCCCAGAACTGATCCTAACAACAGTGAGTCTAACATTGTTATTGGTATTCATACATGCTCATTTCACTGCAGGTTTGAAATTTTAATTTCTTCTGACTTTTCTGATTATTTCTCTACAAACTAACAGATCAGACATATTAACTTGAGTCATATTTTATGAGGATGTTCATTTTTTTATTTATTTCAAACCAAAAATGTTATACTAGGAACATGCCAAACATATTTGATCTTTTTTATAGTATTTTAGTGTGAAAGTGTCCAAGTTTATTTATGTCAGCAACATAATTGTCAGTATGAGGTTCAGGACCAACACAAACACATAGATGTTCAGAAACATTGTGTTTGTTCTTTGATGACACTCATTTATTACTTTTTAATTTTAAAAAAGAAGGTTTAATTTAACATTTGTACAAAAAAATAAGATTAAAACCAAATCTATTAAGAAGCGATATTTTTAATCCAAATTTTAACAAACTTTTTGTTAAAACAGAGCAAAATCTAAAATCCAAAGATTTTTACAGTTTGCAATTCTTTAATCTGATCAAACACAGTGAAAAACTAAAGGAAGAAAACAAAAATAGCACTGATAAGAACACACATTTACATAAAGACAATAAAGGGATTCTGATCAAAGTTTTCTGAGTTGCTTTTCTATTTTCATGGTTTTTGCGCCGTGATCCGTTCAGTTCCCTTTTTTGAACCACTGCCTTTAAGAGGCTCAACATGACCGAACACATGAACATCACATGAACAGTCAAGTTTCCAGTTCACCACAAAAGATCTGCTACCAAATGAAAAAAAAAAAAGTAAATTTAATTTACTGAATGAGAACACTTTCAGACATCTACTGTCACTTTAAGAGTCTGATGACCAGAAAGTGAATAACTAGAGAAACGGAAAAATGTGGTTTGGAGGAGGAGACTGAAGCTGCAGCAGAGGCTGGTGGAGAAGTATTGGGGTCAAACCAGCTCAGCTCAAGATCAGTGAGTGAAAAACCAAACTAAACACAAGTAAAACATGAAAATTCAAAGAAAATAGTTTCAAACTAGAAAATTCACATTGTAAACTTTAGACAAATATAGAAGATTTGAGGAAAAATAGTCAATTTTTACCTATTAAGACCTGGCATTCACATGCATGTACATCACGTTTTTTGATCTACTACCATCGTAGTTAATTCTGTTAACTGAAAACAAATAAACGTGATTTTTCACTTGGTAAAAATTTTAGACTTATATATTTTATATATACTTTTTCTTTCTAATTTTCCATATTTCGTACTTTAGAGTTTAAAACTGTTTTCATTTTTATTTATTTTACACACAAGTTTTTTATTTAATTTAAGATGCTTCCGAGTTGACTCCATGGAGATCTGACAGGAGTACAGACGTCCCAAATGTTGATTCACTTCCTGTCTTAAGTTCAAATCTTAGACTGAACTGTTTTTGTAAAATGTTCTTGAGTCTTTTGAAAGGCGTTTTCTAAGAAAAAAGGAATTATTAGTCAAACTAGGAATGATATTAGCAGTTATTATTTTTTATGAGTTCTTGAAATGTGTAGTTTTGTTTTCAGATTTGAGGAGATTTGGGATTCCAGGTGTGAACTGAAAAACTTCTATAAAGTGATGGTCTGAAAGAGCTTTTATAGTGAAAGGTCACTCTGCATTTCACACAATGAAGGATTCCATTTCCTGTGGGGTCTTTGTAGCCTAAACTGTGCAAAATGTTGTTTTCTGACTGCAACTACATCTTCTTTATTTTATCGATGAGAAACGTGAACATTTTTCTCTCAAGTGAGCAAACAAAAACATTTGCATCAAATAGAAATGTATTTATTTTTAGAAAAGTTCAAAGATCTGTTTCTGCACTGCCAGGAGAGGAAGTTACAGTTTTTTTAGCTTTAGTATTCGAAGAAAGTAAATGATATAATTTAATTCTCACTTTCTTCTTTCCATGAAGGTCATTTTTCACTTTTCTATTTTTCAATCAGTATCGTGTTCAAACTGAGCGTGAGGATGGAACTAGAACTGTTCTGTGATCTGCTGTTAATCTGTGAGTAGAAATATGGAAACTTTTTCTGTCAGTCATTCCAACATAAGGAAAAATGTTGGTTAAAAGAAGTCATGTCTTTCTGTCTGTGGCAAAGTGCTCGTCATGCTCATCCAAAGTGGACAAACTCAAGGTATGTCAATCTTAACATTCACGTTTTTGCATCTAAGTTGCATAACATCTATTATTGCCTTTTTGAATTTACAGTTTGCTTGTTTTTTTCATTCAGCAGAAAGAGTTTGTGTGTTTGTGTTTGTTCTAGATGCTGTGTTGACTATTGAACCCAATTTGTCAACATTTTTTATTGGAGAATCATTAATCTTAAAATGTGACATAAATAAAGGAAGAACAGATAATTTGGAATATATATTTAATAGAGATGGTCAGAGATTTTAAAGTTACTACACCAACCTGATCTACACATTAAATCAACTGCAAACATATTACAGTGATGTTTATCTGTGCTGTGGTCGCAGGAAGGGTTCAGAATATCTTAAATGCAGCAACAATGTCTCTATACATTTATCAGGTTTATTTGTGTGTTTTTGACCTTTTTTGATAATTCATATTTAAAAATGTTTTCATACTGAAGAAGGTAAAAATTCTCTTTAAAAATGTATGATTTTTAATTTAGAACGTCTAAATGTATAAACTATACCCATATATGTCACTGATGTAATAGTAATAAAATAAGGATTAATTGATATGTGTTTGTTGAACATGAGACAAACCCAAAGCCAAACTGACAGCAGGAACAACAACTGTGTCAGTAGGAGGTGAAGTGGAACTGATCTGCTCTGTGGAGGAATCTGCTGGTTGGAAAAATGAGGGGTTCAGAAGAACCTCATATACCTCTGAATATAGAATAAACGATAGACTAAATAAAGAAATCAGACCATAGAACATATAACACAGAACACAGACAACAGAACACAGACCATAGATCATAGAACACAGACCATAGAACATACAACACAGAACACAGAACATAGAACACAGACCATAG
This sequence comes from Oryzias celebensis, assembly GCA_014656515.1. NCBI lineage: Eukaryota > Metazoa > Chordata > Actinopteri > Beloniformes > Adrianichthyidae > Oryzias > Oryzias celebensis. Next base: position 15,681,462 of record BNCR01000016.1, read on the forward strand.
AACATACAACACAGAACACAGAACATAGAACACAGACCATAGAACATAGAACACAGATCATAGAACACAGAACACAAACCATAGAACACAGGACACAGACCATAGAACACAAAACATAGACCATAGAACATAGAACATAGAAGATTGACTATAGACCATAGAACATAGAACATTGACTGTAGACCATAGAACATAGAACAAAGAACATTGACTATAGACCATAGAACATAGAACATTGACTATAGACCATAGAACATAAAACATTGACTATAGACTATAGAACAAAGAACATAGAACATTGACTATAGACCATAGAACATAGAACATAGAACATAGAACATAGAACATAGAACATTGACTATAGACTATAGAACATAAAACATTGACTATAGACTATAGAACAAAGAACATAGAACATTGACTATAGACCATAGAACATAGAACATAAAACAAATAACATAGAACATTGACTATAGACCATAGAACATAGAACATAGAACATTGACTATAGACCATAGAACATAAAACATTGACTATAGACTATAGAACAAAGAACATAGAACATTGACTATAGACCATAGACCATAGAACATAGAACATAGAACATAGAACATTGACCATAAAGGGGGAGTGAAGGCTGAAGAGTACTCAGAGAGAAGCCAGCGTGGGGCCGGGGAGGATGCCCACGGGCGAATCCAGCGGAGCGGTTGAGCCGGTAGCCAGATAGCGGTCAGAGGGGAAGAGACAGACAGGGCAGTAGAGGGATGGGGGATAGACCCGCCCCTCTTTGAGCTAAGTATCCCTCTGACACTTTTCTTTATTCTATTTTTTTTTTTATTTTTTTTTTTTAAATCCAGGAGGGGTTGTTTTTAAAGTGTCTCCAGAGCTACTCTTTTAATCACATGTTTATTTATTCATTAATTAATAGTGTTTTTTAGTGATTTTACAGAGCCTGGGGTTTTAGACTCTCAAACCTCTGGAGTATTTTATTCTTTTCACAGAGGCTTCTATGGATAGACAGACCCTTTAAGAAGAGGCAGCCAACCTCCTATGAGACAATAAACTCTTTTTTTAAACCCCCCTTGATCTGTGGTCCCGGGTGTCTTGTCTCCACACACATCCAGATCTAAAGAACCTCTTTCCTCCGGTCTCACAGGGTCACATGCATAGACATCCCATTCTGAGTTATATTATCAAGGTAGTTCATTCTGCTGTACTGGGGCCCTGTTTCTACAAAATAAAAAAGAAATTTCAAACAAGAACTCAGGGCTTAAGGAGTGAAAGTAAACAAACAGGTCAAATACTTTCTTTATTTTATAATTTTTAACATGAAGTCACCAGATTAAAGTTTCTCTTGAATTTGCTTTCAAATGTGGTTTTGTTTGTTTTATTAAAAATCTGTTTCTTTTATTGTTTTGAAATCTATTCCAGATCTTCCAAAGCCTCAGCTAAGTAGAAGGGGAGAAACTCTGACCTGTTCTGTGAATCCATCATCATCTGGTTGGAGTTATGACTTTTACAGAGAAGAGAATCATGAACTGCTGATAGTGCAAAAAACTGATTCCCGTTCCAATGGAGAAATCAGAGTTTCACAGGGAGGAGTCTACAGATGTATAGGAAGACGAGGAGAACACGTTTATTACACAGAATACAGTGATCCAATCACCATTGATGGTGAGTTTTTGTTTTTTCTTTATCTTTTATACACATTATGTTTGTTTTTTGTTTTTTTTACAAATGTAATCTTCAAACTTTTCTGTGTTCTTCATTTTTAAAAGGTTTACAAAGAGGATAAAAACTTAAAAACAAACACTTTCTAATCAACCAAAGTTAACTCTCTGAGAGACAGACATGGACACAAACTTATAACCTGAGAATTTTTCTAGTTTACTTTTTAAAATGGATTCAGTAGAAAAAAAACATATTTTTACTTTGTGAGAATCTGTGATTTCTTAAAAAAACATTTAAAATGCAAGAAAAAAAAGTAAAAGAAAATAGCTGATAAAAACAGACCTCATAATGTGATGTGAAGGCTTTTGTTTATACTCCCAGCCGCATCATAATTGTCCTTTAACCTCAGTTGTTGCCTACAAGGCTGGCAGGTTGTGGAAAACCAAAGTGAAGGTAGGACTCAACAACTCCAGAAGGTCAAAAGGTTTTTTAACAGAAAATTACCAAAAGTGTGAAAAAAAATCCAACAACAAAAAATCAACCTAATAGTAGACAGAAAAAAAGAAAAGACTCATCAAAAAGAATAATTGGAGGCAGTTATGACCATCTCCATGAGAACCCAGGAGGGACCAGAAGATCCAGGAAAAGTCACATTCAACCTGCACTGAACAAATACAATAAAAAAGACCATAATCACAAGAAGCAATTAAAGCAACAGCAATAGTGACTCTAAGAATAAAAGATGATTGTTTTGCTACATGAAAAACTAGAACATCTATTTTTTCTTAAATTCCAGCTGGAAAAGCCAAACTGACACCAGAAACAACAACTGTGTCAGTAGGAAGTAAAGTGACACTGAGATGCTCTGTGGATACATCTCATAGTTGGAAATATGAGTGGTTCAGAAGAACCTCATACACCTCTGAAATCAGAATAAATGATGGACTAAATGGAGAAATCAGAGTCTCACAAGGAGGAATCTACAGATGCAGAGGATTTAGAGGAGAACCAGCCTTCTACTCTGATACAAGTGATGAAGTCACCATTCAAATAACCTGTGAGTGATTTAATATTTTTCTTTTATATTATATTAATTGATTGTTATAATTAAGATGATTTATATTAAAGTGGTGATTTTATGTTTAATTTCATATCTGATGGGAACAGTTTCCAACAAAGTCTCTGTGACACAAAAAGCCAGCTGGTCTCAGATCTTCAGAGGAGAGACGATCACTCTGACATGTGAGGTTCAGGGAGGTGAAGGAGTTCAGTGGGAGTATGAATGGAGAACACCTCAGTCACAGAGAACCTGGACGTTCAATAGAGGCCAGACTATCACAGCTTCCATCAGTGGAGACTACAGCTGTAAGAGCAGACCCACAGATGATTCATATTCTTCAACAAACTGGAGTGAAACTGTCAAATTATCTTTCTCTGGTAAGTTTTTTTGCTGAATGTAAACATGATTTTTAATTTCCAATGTTTTGAAACAAACTTGGAGCCAAAAAGAAACATGTTATCTACTTTTAAAGAAATTAAATTACATCTTTTTTAAACAAAAAAACAACCTGTGATGCAAAAAAGAAATACACTAATGAGGTCAAAAAAATTATTCAGTGACAATGAGAGTTTGTTGGAGCAAAATAAAAATGCATTGTAACATAAGAGAAAATCCAGTTAAAATGAGAATATTATATACATTGTTGTCTTTGAATGTCGTCAATAATAATAATAATAATAATAATAATAATAATAATAATAATAATAATAATAATAATTATTATTATTATTATTATTATTATTATTATTATTATTATTATTATTATTATTATTATTAATTTTATTATTATTATTATTATTATTATTATTATTATGTCATCAATAACATGACTAAGATATTTTACTGAGTGACAGACATCGAGCTCATTATTGGTCAGCTTAAGAACAGGACAATTGAAAGTCACATCATCTTTAGTTCAACAGATCAACACATCATTCTCATTACCATTATATAAAATATCATTTTTAAAACTATAATGAAACAGACATTTAAAAGCTGTTGTTAACCAGAACTGCTGGGAATAAAAAAAACATTTTTCATTTACTTTGAAATTTCAGATCATACAGCTTGTGTTACATGCAACTTATTCATTAAAACAATCATTAATATTCAGTTTGCAAAAGTATTCAAACCCTTGAACTTTTCTAATTTGTTTATTTACGAATAGAAAACTAAAAAGTGCAGTGTACAAAGATATGAAGCCTTTCTTAATCCGTTTTTTTTTTAAGTTGGCCCCTTTATCTGCAATAACAGCTGCAAGTTTTTTGGGGTTTGTCTCTACCAGCTTTGCACATTTAGAGACTGAAATTTTTGTCCATTCTTCCTTCCAAAACAATTCAAGCTGAGTCAGATTAAATGGAGAGCATTTGTGAACAGCAGTTTTTAGATCTTCCCACAGATTCTCAATTGGATTTAGGTCTGGACTTTGACTGGCCCATTCCAACACATGAATATGTGTCATCGTAAACCATTCTATTGTAGACTTGGCTTTTTGTTCACGTGGTCGTTCTACTGGAAGATAAATCTCCGCCCCAGTCTCAAGTGTTGTAGAGACTTCAACAGGTTTTCCTCTAATATTGCTCTGTATTCGGCTCCATCCATCTTCCCATCAACTCTAACCAGATTCTCTGTCCCTGCTGAAGAGAAGCAGCCCCAGAGCATGATGCTGCCACCACCATGTTTGACAGTGGGTATGGTGCGTTCAGAGTGATGTGCAGTGTTCAGTTTCTGCTGCACAAAACATTTTGCATTTTGGCAAAAAAGTTTGAGGTTTGAAGTTTTGAATCATTTTGCAAGTCGATGTTCAATTTGAAGAGGACCAGAGACAACATGTCCTCTTGTCTATTATTAGTTATTTTGTTTATGATTTTATCTTTTGTATAACAGCCAAGGGTAAAAGGTTACAGTTAAAATTACATTCAGAAAGCTGCTAATAAAACAGACCTAACATTTTTATTTACATTTCAAATAGGAAATAAATGCTGGTGGTGTGAGATTTTTTACTTGAAATTTTACATGTGGACAAAATTATTTATTGTGTCCTCAAAAGCATTGCTTGTATCATGTTCATTTTTAAACAAAACTTAGTTGGGTTCATATTAAAGGTTCATTATTACATTTATCTGAAGTTTTTGTTTTCAGAAGTATAGAAATTGACATGTGACTTTGTTAAAACTTTGAATTTGACAGCCCTGTTGTAAACATCTCACAAATGTCCTCATAAGTTCTGTGTTTTTTAACCTGAATCTGCAGCCAGAGAATACATTTCAACTGAGTTTTCTGCTGCACTCCTGGATCAAATCTAGATCTCAGTGGAATTCTAACCCAAAATATTCAGGATGATCCAAGACTGTCTTAATGTGACTCAAATCAATCATATGACTAAGATGGCAGAGAATTATGAGGCCCTTCTGCCTCAGCCCACTGCAGCGTTACATCTGGGAGAAATCACACATGCAGTCATTAGTGATAATAGAGTTCTTTAAACCATTCTCACTATTGACATTACATATGTCCCTTCTGATCAATATTTCATTCATTTCTGCTTTGACAAACTTCAACTTCTTTAGATATTTCAGCATTTAGTAAATTGCTTGAGGCTTTTCACCATAAAGCGTTTACACCTGCATTACTGATGCTAATTTAAATGTTCTAGTTAAAAATATTTTCTGGAAAAAGGAAAATGTAAAAGAAAATGATGCTGGATTCTGGATCTACTTGAAGAGATTTCTGTTTAAGAAAAAACAACAATTTTGTCAGGAATCGATGGTCAAAGACTCAGAATGCCAGAGACTGACCTTGCTGGAGGAAAATTAAACATTTACTGAAGTTCGACATAAAACCACAGTGAAGCAAAAAGTGACAAAGCAGATGACTGACAATGAAGAACTGATAAGACCAGAAACTTAAATTCACTGAAGGTAATTAACTGAAATGACGAAAACTGTGGAAGATCAACCTAAACCTGGTGTGACAGCGAGAAAACTCCAACAGAACATGATCAAACCAAGAAACACAACTGACAACCAAATAGGAGCACAATCCTCACATATGTCAAAGAAAAATTTACATTCAACTTTGATGAACACAATAAAGATATGATGATGATCAGAGATTAAATATCCTTGAAATTAAGAGTGTTTATACTTTCAGAATTGTTCTTTCATCTTATTGTAATGATTTGCAATTGTAGTTCATTTGGTTAGTTTTACAACATCCAAAGATTTAGGATCAAATATCAAATTTATAACAATTTGGTAAAAAAAACAGATCATATTTTAATTTTGTTAAAATCTAAGATTGATTAGAACCAAAGCTTAATAATACAAGAAAAAAATAAATAAAACCAAAGAAAATGAGTTATAACACAGGCTTTACAATGTGATGATAAACCAAAGACTATTGGCTCAACTATTGTCTATTATTACATTAGTAGATCTAAAGTTAAGATATAATTGTATTAGTTCACAAAAACCATCTATTTTTCTGAACTTAATGCAGACAAACCCAAAGCCAAACTGACAGCAGGAACAACAACTGTGTCAGTAGGAGGTGAAGTGACACTGAGCTGCTCTGTGGAGGAATCTGCTGGTTGGAAATATGAGTGGTTCAGAAGACCCACACAAATCCCTAAAAACAGAATAAATGATGGACTAAATGGAGAAATGAGAGTCTCACAAGGAGGAATCTACAGATGCAGAGGATTTAGAGGAAAACCAGCCTTCAACTCTGATACAAGTGATGAAGTCACCATTGAAACAATACGTGAGTGATTTCATTTTTTTCTGTAAATTATATTATTTAATTGTGATTATTCTGATGATTTATATTAAAAAGGTGATTTTATATTTACTTTTCATATCTGATGGGAACAGTTTCCAACAAAGTCTCTGTGACACAAAAACCCAGCTGGTCTCAGATCTTCAGAGGAGAGACGATCACTCTGACATGTGAGGTTCAGGGAGGTGAAGGAGTTCAGTGGAAGTATGAATGGAGAACATCTCAGTCACAGAGAACCTGGACGTTCAATAGAGGCCAGACTATCACAGCTTCCATCAGTGGAGACTACAGCTGTAAGAGCAGACCCACAGATGATTCATATTCTTCAACAAACTGGAGTGAAGCTGTCAGATTATCTTTCTCTGGTAATAATTTCATTTATATCTAAACGTAAAGATTATTTTTCTTTTGCTCTGCCTTTGACAAAAATGATCATTAGAGCTTGGAGATAATTTACTTGTAAAATGTGAACTATCTTTAGTATAAACAAAAAACAAACTGTAATGTAAATCAGCACCAATGAAGTCAAAAACATCATTCAGTAAAATATTGAGTTTTGTTACAACAGAATTCAAAAGCACAACAACAAAACAATTCATTAGAACTTAAATAAATAAACTTAAAATAAAATGAAGTTAAACAAACCAAAAAAGAACATATTTTTTGGAAGATCAATCATTATTCATTAATAGATACACAGAAATGTTTTATTTTACAATCAAGGACAGTTTCTTGGTTTGTGTCTTAAACCAAACAAAACCATAAAACAAGAAACTCACAGCTGTAAACAACAAAACTCACCTCCATCAGCTGTTCATACATCATTCACTCTGTTTTATAAAGAGAAGACAGTTTAGATCCAATAAAATGCTTTCATGATCAATTCTGTTTCCACAAAGTTATTATCTGAACAAAATCTAAGCTGCTGATTGACCAACGGCTCTAATCATTACACCCCCCCCCCCCCCCCCCCCCCACCCCCGGGTCGGCTGGTGTTCAGCCGCTGCAGCTCTGGATGGAGACCTGCATCGCCGCTTTGCTGTGGTGATGCTGCGTCCTCGACTGTGATGCTGCACTTGGCTGGATATGCAGCGATCCACAGAGGAGGAGGTCCCAACTATTAGTGACCAACAAACTTTCTCTGTGCTCAGTCTGAATAAGAATGGACGGAAATTACTTTATAAATAAAGATTGGTTGATTGAAATCTTCAATAGTTTGATATAAAACAGGAGTTCAAGTACATAAACACACAAGAACACACAAGAAACACAACAGTGGGTTCAGAAATGACAAACTGAAACACAACTGTTACATTATAAAGCTCTTCTGGTAGTGATGGCTGATCAATAAGGACTCTCACAGTTATTAAAATACAAGAAACTCTAAATTTATTCTATTAACCTTTTCCAAATGAAAACATGTTATGAGATTTTTTTTCTTTATTGGTATTAGAGGCATCAAAATAGACAATAGTTATTCTTTATAAACATTTGTAGTAAACAAACATGTTTCTTTGAGATGTTTTAACTTTTTGTAATTTATGTGCTTTTAACATCAATTCATGAGTTTAAATTTTATCTTCGTTTTTCTTGTGATTTTGTTTTTATTGTTATCAAAATCAGTTTTCTTTTTTTGTTTTGAAATCTATTCCAGAGAAGCCAAAGGCTCAGCTAAGTAGAAGGGGAGAAACTCTGATCTGTTCTGTGAATCCATCATCATCTGGTTGGAGTTATGACTTTTACAAAGGAGAGAAAAACGATGAACTGCTGACAGAGCAAAACACTGATTCCTATTTGAATGGAGAAATCAGAGTTTCACAGAAAGGAGTCTACAGATGTAGAGGAGGAAGAGGAGAACCAGTTTATTACACAGAATACAGTGATCCAATCCTCATTGATGGTGAGTTTCTTTGTGTTTTCTTGATTCATTATTTTAAAAAAATCAACATGAAAACTTCCAAACCTTTAAGAAGTTCAGACATTCACATTTATTAGTCATGACATCACATGTTTCTGATCCTTCTGCTTTTAATCGTTGTCAGTTCTGGTAAATGGGTCAACATGATTAAAAAAAACAGCTCACTGGCATAGTGGGAGAGTGTCTGCCCCATGACAACATTCATGGTTGGGTCATACCAAAGCCTTGAAGGGGGGGGTTGAGGGACAATGGTCTCCTGCTTGACCTTTAGCATTAAGGGCTGCATGCAGTAAAGGGTTAAACCACCGAATGGTTCTAGATAACAGCTGTAACTGTACCGTTCTCTCAGTGGATCAGATATGGAGAATCAATTTCACACGTCCAGGTGTGACTTTAACCTTACAGGACTAAACTGTCCTGAAACCTCCTTCAGGGTTTGAACTACACTTTTAATGTCAAGTCAGTGAAGCCTTTGGTCATTTCCTGTGTTTGATGCTGTTTTCATGAATAAGAAAGATTCCTGTCACCTCTGTCTGTGGATGATGTTCAGGATTCAGGACTTCTGTCCTTCAAAGATGGTTCTTCATCACTGAGATTCAGGTTAACCTCTGAGACTTAACCAGAGGAACTAGCACTCCTGCCTCCAGTTGTAAATGTTTGAAATAATCAAGTTATAGACCAGTTTACTAAAGTGAACCAGAACACGGTTCAGTGGACTTTAACACACTGCTGCCAGAGTCACAGAGGAACCTGAAGGTGATAAGAACATGGAGGCTGTTATATTCCAGACATCACTCTTTGGTTTACCTTCAGTGGAGCAGCTGCACTGTCTGGAATCAACACCAGTTAAAACACATTTTATTTCATCTTAATAAAATAAAAACTATAATAATATTCACTCTAAGCAGAGTTTAAAACAAACATGTTCTCCAACAGAACCTGTCCTGAGAGTGTCTCCATGGTGGTTGAGTCCTGGATCCTCAGTGACTCTGAGCTGTGAGCTTGAACATGTGTCTGCAGGATGGAGCTTCTACTGGTATAAAGCTGTTCCTGATCTATCACACAAGTCTGGCTCTTACAGCTATGAGCTGCTGCCTGGTAGCTCCAATGGAACTCCAGACAACTCCTACATCATTCATGGACACACACACACAGCAGGATATGTGTGCAGAGCTGGAAGAGGAGAGCCACACGTCTACACTCTTTACAGTCAACCTCACTTTGTCTGGTCTGGAGGTCAGACTTCTGATTGTTGATCATTTCTGTCAACACTGAATGATTCTGTTCAGATTTCAAATGCTGTCAGATTCTCCTATTTTGTGTGTCTTTTGTTGCTCTCCAAATCAAGCTAAAGTGTGCTGATCTTCATCATGTTTGTGTTCAGATCTTCATCCATCAGCGTCTCTCTCAGTGAGTCCTGACAGAGTCCAACACTTCACCTCTGACTCTGTCTCACTGACCTGTGAGGGAAACTCTGCTGAGTGGAGAGTCAGCAGGTTTCTGCTTCCTGACTTGCTGTCCTTCTGTTCTGACTGGGGAACAATGAATGGATCAACATGTCATGTTCAGAAGGTCCAGTCCAGTAATGCAGTGTTCTGGTGTGAGTCTGGATCAGCATTCAGCAATGCAGTCAACATCACTGGACACTGTGAGTGGAAACATGTTTGGATTCCTTTTTTTAGCTTCACTTTTAGCTTTGGATTGATCTGAAACACATGCAGAACATGAAGATGGATTTAGATGATCAACTGTCTGTCAAAGCAGAATGAAGCAGACAATGTAAACCATGTTGTGATCATATGTGATGAGGATGAATGCTGATGTTTCCAGATGATGATCTTATCCTGCTGAGTCCTGTCCATCCTGTGACTGAGGGACATTCTGTTACTCTTGGCTGCAAGTTGAGGACAGAAAATCTTCTTTCTAAAGTGTTTTTCTATCAAAATGACACATTAATACAAAGTGACAGCAGAGTGGAGATGATCATCCCTGCAGTGTCAAAGTCACATGAAGGTTTCTACAAGTGTCAATCATCAGGAAAAGAATCACCACAGAGCTGGTTGGCTGTAACATGTCAGTCCATCTTTCCAGTTGTTCTCAGTATGAACAATAACAGCAGCATTTAGTTCTTCAATCTGTTCACTAACTTTGATTCAAATCCATGATGTGTTCCAGCAGCATCCAGTCCTGACAGCTCTTCAGTTCCTGTTCTGTTGCTTGTTAGACCAGTTTGTGTTTTTTTACTGATGATTTTCCCACTGATGTTATATTTGTACATAAAGTCAAAAGGTGAGAAATGTTCCTTTAAAAATCACATTGATGATAATATGATTTGTTGTGTTTTGCAAAGATGCTGTTAACTTTAGAAACATGTTATCATTTACAGATTCAAGCTCCATCAGGTTGGTACTTTTTTTGTTTTGATTGACTGACGTCTGTGTTTATTTAGTTATTGATTCTTTTGTCTCAGCAGGTCTGATGAACAAAATCAGAATAATGTTCCAGATGAGATTGATGCTCAACACAACACATATGCCTCTCTGCTCCATGGTCAGCCTGAATTTAGACTTTTTACAATCATTTCTTATTTTCCTTCAATAATTCGTTGAATGAATATATTTGAAATGTTTGTCTTAAATTTCTAATGTCATTTGCTTTGTTTTGTATTTAAAGGTGATGTTGCTCTTTATGAATCACTCAGAGGCCCTGAAGACACAGAAAACAATCCAGAGTATACCAACATAGGTATTCAATGTTGTTTTCTAATTTACCTATGAATTAAGAACTGCAGTCCAAACATACAAATCCAGCTAAGCTTTTCCAAAGTCAGACAAATAAAAATCACTACTGTTTCAGTTCATTTTTTACTTAAAGAGCATTTTAGAAAAATGTGGTGAGAAAGTTATTTGACCTGAAAGAATGATGCAGATTTCAATAAACTTGTGTAAAAAAGGAATCTACTTTTTTTCAGATCAATCCTTCTGCATCACATCAACTGAAATTTAAACATTCCTCAGAAAGGTCAGTGATTTTTCCAACAGAACAGAAGAATGGGATGAATGCTGTTATTCTGTAACATCCCATTTTTCAGAATTCAAAGATAAACACTTAAAGCTCACAGCCTTGAATCAAATATTAGTTCTTGTCAGGTCTGACCTGCATAGAATCTCTCACATGTTCAAATGAAACATTTCCAGAAGAAAAAGTTTCAATGAACTTTACTGATACACAGTAAATGTCTCTGTCATCAGCAGGTGCTGAAGAAGAATGAAGACAAACATGGCCGCCTGCTTTTCTACCCTGAAACTCCATCAGCGCCACCTGGATTTAGACTTCTGAAAAAATCCTGAAGAACTCAACTTTTAACTGTTTCTCCAGCTGCTGGACAAGAAAACAAATGGAACAAACCTTGTTCAATTTTTAAAATATTTCTAAATTGTATTTGAGACCATTTAAGGATTTGGGTCATTGGGTCACTCGCTGTAGCCACCGGGAGACTCTCAATGTCTTCATGAACCCAAACATGTAGACTTGATCATAGATGTTTTTGTAGAGCTCTTCGAAATAAATAAACCTGATCTCTAAACATCATCCGTGTCTTCCATGCATTGTAAATAAGATAAACAGATGCAGCTCCATGTAGCAATAAGGCTAAAAATATTAGCTGCTAGCTCCTCCCCCACACCGCCAAGGCGGCGAGTTTAGGGAGCACATTTTTGGCCACGCGGCGAATAGAGAATTCTATGGGCGGCGATGGAGTCTGGAACAAGTGAATTGACCACGTGAACAGCGTTTGGTGTGAATGCAGCTTTGAATCCTCAATAAATCCTGAGGAATTGAACTTCTGACTCTTTTTCCTGCTGGTGAACAAGAAAGCAAACTGAACAGAACTTGTTTACATTTGATTTTATTTCCAAATTGTATTTGAGATCACTCAACGATTCGGGTCATTTTAACAACTTTTTAAAAACAGTTTCATGGACAGACACAAAAACACAGATAAAACAACACACACACACACACACACACACACACACACAACTGTTTGACTTTTTCTCTTTTGTCATTTTTTGTTGTAAAAACTGCTGTCGTCTTGTTCTCTTATATAATTTAATTTGGTCAGAATGACATTACATCTCAGCGATCAACATCTGATTGCAGGTTCAATTCCCGCTCTGCCCGTTCATGTGTGTCAAAGTGTACTTGCGCAAGACACTGAAATAATATAATGTTTGCATTTATGATTGTGTTCATTTGTGTTTATTGGATCACAAAAGTTTATTTCATTTTGTTCTATATGTAAATATTTGTTCTATAAAAATATGTTATACTTTTTACTTGTTAAATGTATTTTGTCTAAAACACTTTGTCTAAAATGCCGTTTTGCAGCATCTGTTTGTGTTGCATGTAGGGATCAGTGTTTAGCATCACAAAAATAGTCATTGTAATTCACACAAACTTTGTGTGTCTGAGCAGTGTTCATAAATGTGACTGTCATGCAGCTATCAGCGCCGACATGTGGTCAACTTACTGAAGTTTCTTCCTGTTTTTACATTGTCACAGTGCTGTTGAGTTGACAGAGTTTTGTTTTTATTTGCAGGTATTTAACAGTTTTAGTGCATGTTTGTTGTTGTCTTAATTTGTAGAACATTGAGATCTATTGATTATTATAAAGTTGAATCAAACTCACTAGAGAGAATCTGCAGAGAAATACAGAGGTTGATGTGTAATTCCATCATATTCAAATAGTAACTGGACTGATAATTCCTGCAGGAAACCAGGCTTTAAACTTTAATAAATAAACAGTATTAAAAACAAGAGAGAAACAAAAATTGTAGCAAAGCAGAAGAAGTGAAAAGGATGAAGTGAGAACACGAGAACAGTTTCACAACAGAATTTATTCTGCAGGGTTTGTTTCTGTCACATTCCTCACAGGAGTTAAGCGTAAGGGTAAGGTTAGCTTTCCAGCATCTTTCATGTCTTTCTAGTATTTGTTCATTTTTCATTGTATTCATTACATGACACTACAAAGGTAATTTGCTGGGGCATCCTTGCTGCCCTTCATGATGACTCCCTATCCTGAACCTGAATCTGGACCACAAACCAGATTAAACGTGGCTCATAGCCGAACCTGGGCAAAGGCAGAGATGATGTTCAGTGTTCTGAAGGTACGTTTCTATTGTCTGCATGCAGAGGGCCTGTGAAATCACAGGTGCTTGTGTTGTCCACAACAACATAGCCAAGCTGACTCCCTTTAATTGATTTGATTTTTTTCTCTCTCTGGGCTTGAATTCTTCATAAATGAAACCTCCATCTCTGTGAATTATTCTGCTGAGTTCTTCTCTTCTTCAGTTTCTATCGTGAATCTCAAATTCTGTGATTAGTTGAGAGGGCTTATTGTTTTCAGCGTGCTCCTGCATTACCTCTGGGTTACCAGCAGGAGGTTGACCAAACTAAAATCTATCTGGTGTTTTGGAACGGACATACCCAGCATGGAAAGGTGTGGAATTGGAGGATGGAGTTGAGCTTTACCTGACAGTGAGTTATCCCTGCTCTCTGGATCAAGGCCCTGATGTGACAGCATGACTCTGATCTTTCTGTCCAGAGAAAACAAAGGACAATTATGGAGTCAGTAGCTCATTATTTTCCATTTAATGCTTTTTAATCACATACTGATCATTTATTTTAAATAATTAGCTTAAAATCCCTCAGATTCCCTCAGATTCTACAGCTGAATGCATTTTTTCAAGAAATGAAATCATTGTGATGAAGAACCTGATCAGAAATCAGACCATCTCATGTCTGGCAGCTCAGTCAGCATTGGGGTGGATCAGTTTGTAAGAGTAGAGAAAAGAACACAACAGAACAGTTTCTCAACAGGATTTATTCTGCAGGGTTTGTCTGTCACATTCCTCACAGGAGTTAAGCGCCCTCTAGCGGTATCTTTAGTTTTTCATTCATCTGCAGAACACTGAACACATTTTATATTACATTTAAACTGACAATACTAATTTAATGACATACATTCAAGGACCGACTCATTTAATATTTTATTTATTTTTTTTAAGTATTTTAAGGATTTTTGTTCAATCTATTACAAAGAGTATCAGCATTTTTTTAAAATAACTAAAATATTTCATGTTTTCTGTCATGAATATTCTATGAATATTTGATTAATTTAGTTCTTATTAGCAGCAAATATTTACGCACAAACTTGAAGCCACGTATAAAGCACACAGATAAAATACATAAAAATGCACATTTCCTGGCACTGCTTGTCTTTCTTAGATTGACACAGGGTGGCCACCTCTGGCGCCATCTCCTGGAGAATGCTGGACAAGCAAGCCAGCAGGCGTTCAGTTTGATCTTCATTGATGATGTTCAGTTGCACAAAATGAAAAGACATGATTCTTTGAGAACACAAAGTGTGGCACAGAGGTTTGGCATCCAACCAATGACTGAAAGGTCAGTGGTATGGTTTCTGCTTTGCCTGCCCATGTGTCAAAGTGTCTTTGCATAATTCACCAAAGCTCACCTTGTTCGTCTGGATAATGCATCGCACGGTAGCTCTGTCTCTGTCAGTGTTTGTATCATTAATTGGATTGAGGTTTGTGACAGGTGAAGCACTGAATCTTTCAAAGTCAGATTCATTATTATTTGAACCCATTATATTTACCAGCTACTGATTAGGTTTCTTTTTCATATCAGCCTTCTTTCTATACACATAACTGATTCATATTGGGTCAACGAAGATTGTAAAATAGAGATGTGTTGGTCCGGCACTGGCTGTCCGTCTTTTAGAACTACATGTTTTGATTAAAAATCCAACTTTGAGACATTTTTGAGATGAGAAAGTACATCCATTATAAATATATAGGTGGATAGATGGACAGACGGACAAACAGACGGACAGAGGGAGGGAGAGAGAGAGAGAGAGAAAGAGAGAGAGAGAGAGGGAGAGAGGGAGGGATGGATGGATGGATGGATAGACAGACTGACAGACAGCGAGATAGATAGATAGATAGATAGATAGATAGATAGATAGATAGATAGATAGATAGATAGATAGATAGATAGATAGATAGATAGATAGATAGATAGATAGATAGATGGACAGACGGACAAACAGACGGACAGAGGGAGGGAGAGAGAGAGAGAAAGAGAGAGAGGGAGAGAGGGAGAGAGGGAGGGATGGATGGATGGATGGATGGATGGATGGATGGATGGATAGACAGACAGACAGACAGACAGACAGCAAAAAAGATAGATAGATAGATAGATAGATAGATAGATAGATAGATAGATAGATAGATAGATAGATAGATAGATAGATAGATAGATAGATAGATAGATAGATAGATAGATAGATAGAAAGTATAGGAAATATTCCATATCTGCTGGCAAAGTGCAGCGCTCAGAGAAAATGTTTGCAGTGCTGTGTTGGGTAAATTACTTTTAAAAGGTAATTGACTACTACAAAATACAAATTCTCTCGGGGAAAACCGCTTTGCACAAAGAAGATTCTCTTGTCTTTAATTTAACAGGGCTCCTTTAAAATAGAGATTTTTAATCTCAATAGGGCTCCCCTGCTTAAATAAAGTTATTTAAAAAAAATTATTTTTAAGTCCATAACGTTGAAGATATGAATATAGTTCAAAACATAAGTTGGCTTCATTTAAATTCAGACAACAGTGTGAAAACCACTAAACCACTAATTTTGGGCTGGGATTTTCTGTTGGCCAATAGTATCAATGTAAATGCTCGCAGTTTAACTCTGACAGTGGATGACAGAGAGGTACCACTGGTTAGTCCACACCTTGGATGTGCCTCCTATAGGGCTGCTTCCACATAATTATGATGGTGTGTTTGGTGTAGATTTCAGAAACCTGAACTCAGTCTCCATCACTGATGCACATCCTCTTCCCAGATTGATGACAGTCTGGATGCTCTCTCTGGTTCTCAGTTTCTCTCCATCATGGACATGTCAAATGAATACTGGCAGGTGGAAATGGACCCCAATGACAGACCTAAAGCTGCAGGTGATGGTCTTTACCAGTTTAAAGTTATGCCCATGGGGTTGATAAACTCACCCCCGACATCTCAAAGACTCATGGAGCTGGCGTTAAGAGGTCTCCACTATGTCTCACATGATGGTTTGACTTTGAATCCACTAAACATCAAAAGATCCGTGACTGGTCTGTTTCTAAAATCTCATCCTGAATTATGAGCCTTTCAGACTTTACTCCCATTACAAGCGCTTTGTTCACAGGTAAGCCTTCATTGTTCTTCCTTTTCATAGACTCACAAAAACAGGCTTCAGCCACTGTTTGCCCCTCTGTCCCGCTGCTCCGGTGACCTTCAGGTCGAGTTTGCCGTCCTCTACTACAAGAAACCATTTCTGCAGTGTCTGCTGAGACACATGATGACCTAACAGTAACACATTCTGGACGTGTTGTTCAGAAGCCACAGCGACTTCAACTGTGACAACAGGATATGGACTGTTTACGGTACAAAGAACAGCAGAACAGTTACAATGAAAAGATAATTTGCATTTAGAAAAAAATGTTAAAAACTAAACATAACAAAGACAAAAAAAGAAAATAAAAAGTTACAGAAAATACTGACTTGCTGTCAGTAGTGGTTAAGAGTACCTTCTATTTCAGGTGATACTCTGTCTTTTGGGGTGATGCTTTTAGGCGTCATGTTGTAGGACAGCTGGGTATTTTCTGTTTAACAGTTTTGTGTTATGTATGAATATATATTCAGTTTTATGCATAAATAGTGCAACATTGATTTGACATGACTGTTGTCTCCAGTGTACTATCCTGTTGGAAGTGATTTTAGTATTTTTTTTACAATTATGACATTTCATTTAAACAAAGGGAAGTATGTAAGATGAGATTGTCTTTTTCTTTGCAAAATACATTTTATTTTTATAAGGTTGCCATGGTCCCGATTTGGTGGAGATATATGTAGTAAAAAAAGAAGGAAGAGGCAGCTCATTCGATTGAGGAAGTTAGGTTGTTCTTGAAGAAAAAAAATAAAGACGTTATGCAGAAAAGAAGGCCTCCCTGTGCTGTTTGTTACCCACAGCTCTGGAAAGTTGTATCTAAGGTTGGTTGTTAAACAAAAAAGTGCCCTTTCACTATTTTAACACATTCATCCATCCTCAGAACTCTCTTAAATCCTTTTGGGGCCATGAGGCTAATGGAACCTACCCAGTAACTGTTGAGGTCATTATACTAGGTCCTAAATACCTGAGGGATGCCCTACCTGTTCAGATGGTCTCCCTGGATGGTGTAAATATAACCTCCAATTCCACAGTTAGAAATCTAGGGATTTTATTTGACCAGGATTTATCATTTAAGGCTCACATATCACAGGCTTGTAACTCTGCATTTTTTTACCTACGCAATATTTCTAGGATCAGAAATATAGAATCAAGAAGTGATAATGAAAAACTCATCTATGCATTTGTTATGTCTAGGCTGGATTACTGTAACTCCTTGTTAGCAGCGTGTCCTATAAGTTAGCAGGAACTTTGCTAGAAGGAACCAGCAGGAGAGAACACATCACTTCTGTGTTAGCTTCTCTTCAATGGATCCCAGTTGAATCTAGAATCAAGTTCAAAATCCTTCTGCTAACCTATAAGGCCTTGAATGGTGTGTCCCCATCCAATATTAAAGATACCATAGTGCCTTAACAACCAAACAGAACACGTCACTCACTCACAAAGTGCAAGAAAAGGACTAGATGCTTTCCACTAAATGTTTATGTAGTATAAGGCTGTTTAAAAAAGCTTTACTGTATGGCCTGCTTAGAAAAATTGGTAATTTGAAGAAAAAGAAATATTTGTATTTCACAGTCTTTGACTTGTCCAAAAGTGAATTCATAAATTTACACCCTGAAGTATCCAGAAATCATGATAAGTGCAAAACCCTTTTACGAGACAAAATTTGTTCATTTCTGTTAATTTTTCTTTACTTCTATTATTTTCAATAAATGCCGGAAATGCAACAATAAAAAAAATAAAAAACGCTCAAAATATGTTTTAAAACTGCCCCAACCCACAACCCACCTCTGTGTCACTGCTGATGTCATCAATGCTGATGTCATCAATGTTGATGTCATCAATGCTGATGTCATCAGTGCTGATGTCATCAATGCTGATGTCATCAATGTTGATGTCATCAATGCTGATGTCATCAATGTTGATGTCATCAATGTTGATGTCACTAACTGATATTATTGGCCAATGTCATTTGAGGTCATCAGCCTTGATGTAAATGATGTCAAATGACATCCCAGTCTTGAAACTAAAAGTTATTAAATAGAGGTGAACGAACGCTTGGCTGATATCTTTATCGACCAAGACCTTTGCAGTACTCTTGTGTGTGAGCGAAACACAGTGGAAACATGACTGCAGATATCTTTAAAACCAAGAAAGCTGCCTTCAAGAAAGCAAGAAAATTACTAAAGGAAAGCATAACGCTGAAGTCAAGGGTTCTTAAAAGAAACCAGAAACTGGCATTTTTAAGACCAATAAAGCGTTGCCATGTGGAAGAGCCCAAAGCATCACCAGAAACAACGACAAAGAGCTTTGAGGAAAAGAAAGTGGAGCCTGAAGTTGGAACGACAGATCAGAGACAAAACCTCATCGATGACTTCTGCAAGTTTTCCAACCAATATAGCAACTGCTGGTTGAACTCAGCCCTACAGGCTCTGTCAAAGATAGATACTGTAAGGGATGCAGTTCAATCACTGGAGCAATACACCATGGTTGGAGTTTCACCAGTGCCAGCCTGTTCAGAATTGTTCTTGGACGCTATCCAAAACCCAGGAAAGACATTTTCAGAATACGAATTGGCACCAGTGTTACTGGAGTTAGCCGATGCCATTCCAGCTTTGGAATTAACCAAACAAAATGACATTGTTGACTTCATGTACCCGTTCTTGTCCTGGCTGAACCGCTGTGGAATCCAAACAAACATTAGGATGGAGCAAACAAGTCGCTGTGTCAGGTGCAAAAACACCACAAATGGAGTCAACAATGTGGGTAGCATGCTCTACGTTTCACCGCAACCGGGGGGAAATGAGTCCATCGCCTCACTTCTCGACCGTAGCGTCAAAGATTCCTGTTGCAACAGAAAGTGCCCGTCCTGCTCAGCAAATATGGAAACAGAAATCTCATTTGATGACTGTGACATATTTACAGTGAATCTGCCAAGACAGTTCATTGACAGGGAAAAAGTGGCGCCGAATGACTTCATCTATGTTCCAATCAATGGGAAGAGGCAAAAGTTCAAGCTGTCTTCTGTCGTCTGTCATAAAAATCTGTTCTTCATCATGGATCACTTTTACAGCTACATTTTCAAGGATGGTGTAACTATTAAAGCAGATGACACTAGAATCCAGCTAGCGGACCAGACCAGCGTGGACGACATTAGTTTATATGGAGTCCTCTTCCTCTACGAGAAATGCAAAGACACAAATGCCAGCAATACGATGGGCGTTTCACCTGATTCTCTAAATAATGTTGCTGTGCAAGTCACCATGGTGCCAGGAGACGAAAAGCCAAGAAAGAGGTTCAGACGCATAGATTATGTCAAACTTTTCAGAAAAAGAAAAAGAAGACAAGAGAAGGAGAAATGGAATTCTCTGAAAATAGAGAGGTTTTTTCTCCGACAACTAATGAAACAAAAAGCTAAAACCACAGCAAAATACCCTGAAGTGGGAGTGGTGTGTTAGAACTGAGGAATCAAGGGTTAGTTAGAGACTATATGTAGGCTTAGTGTAGGCTCCAAACCCAACTGTTTAGTTCAGCTTTTAGTTCACTTTATCTACAGTTTTTTTTGTTTTATTTCTTTGTGTGTACATAAATGTTTTTGTAGAACCAAGTAAACAAATATTAGAGACTATATGTGGGGTTAATGTAGGCTCCAAACCCAACTGTTTAATTCAGCTTTTAGTTCACTTTATCTACAGTTTTTTTTGTTTTATTTCTTTGTGTGTACATAAATGTTTTTGTAGAACCAAGTAAACAAATATTAGAGACTATATGTGGGGTTAATGTAGGCTCCAAACCCAACTGTTTAGTTCAGCTTTTAGTTCACTTTATCTACAGTTTTTTTTGTTTTATTTCTTTGTGTGTACATAAATGTTTTTGTAGAACCAAGTAAACAAATATTAGAGACTATATGTGGGGTTAATGTAGGCTCCAAACCCAAATGTTTAGTTTAGCTTAGCTTTTAGAAACTTTATCTCCAGTTTTTTTTTTTTTTTTGTAAACATAAAAAGTTATTTTTTTGTATTTCATTTATTCTATGTATTTGATTTTATTTGTATTGTTGGGGTGGTAAAGGGTGGGTTGGGGTTTTTTATCTGTTTTTGTATTTAACTCTAAAACTCTTAAAGCTGAGCAATGTATGAACATTTATTTTATTTTAAAAGTTTGTTTTGTTTGATTAACTCAACAACATTAAAAAAAAAAAAAAAAAAACATTGCAAAACGCACCCAAATGAACAGGGCAGAAAAATGTTACACATTACATTTTCCTAAACCAATCAGCACCCAGCCCTGAACACACACACCCCTCCCTCCAAAATGAAGGACAGACTTACAGATTGAAAAATCCCTCTCAAAGTTCCTTCAACAATTGGGCCACCGACTGCAGGTCTGTACCTCCAAACCCAAGAAGAAAATCCTTCTTCCCTAAAAGTTCCTCTACACTCTGGAAAATCTGTCCCCAAAATGAGCTTCTAAAAACAGGGGCAGCACGTTGGTCTGTTGGTGAACATGGTTGGCTGACAGAGCCGCGTCTGCGTGGGTTTTCTCCGAGCGCTTCGGTTCCCCCCACCTTTACAAATGCATTGGTAAATATTTAGTGACCTTTACACAGGTGTAGACCAAAAGCGGAAGAATCAAGAAGTAAAGAGGTACAGCTCAAAGTATTACCCCCAATATAAAACAAAGATAAATTATAAAAATAATAAAATAATTCAATTTAATGAAAAAAAAAAGCATCAGTCACCAAAATTTATAGGGAAATAACTAAAATAAATCCTGGCAGTCCTGTGGGTTTTCTTCATTTTCCCCACAATAATTGTTAGTAATTGGCTAGTGACTGATGTATTCCCCTCCCTGAATCACCACCTTATCGTGGTGGAGGGGTTTGCGTGCCTGAATGATCCCAGGAGTTGTGTCGGTGAAACGTTTGCCCTGTTGGGCTGTTTCATGGCAAACTGCTGCTGGGGGACGGGCCAGACTAAGGGTGATTAAACCAAAAAACATTTTCTTACAGGATACAATTATTCTTCCCAACAAGAGTCACAGGGTCTCACCCTGAAGCCAGAACTGTAGTAATGACTCATGAACTAGTTTGTAACGGCTGTTACTTCCATGTAACGGTAGCTGGATGGAACTGCACCGTCTAAGAGATCCTCCTGGATCAGGATTGTTCCCCTTTCCATTAGCCATTCAGGGTGAATCCCATCTCTTAGCAGCTGGTTCATTTGTGCTGCCAGGCGCTCATGGAGTGCAGTGAGTTTATAAGCCAGTATGCATGTATCATGTCAGGGCCCGGTGGTGTCCAGTTTTTCATACCTGAGGCTGCCACTGTGATGGTTACTGGATTCTGTTCAGAGAGGTTTCTCGGTGAGACCAGTCATTGAAGCATTGCTGTTATTTTCTTTTTCTCAAATACTTTTCCAGTACTGTTCAGTTTCCTGCCTTAGTGGGTCTGCTCTGCTGGTAGGACTTTGCCACTGAGCGTACACTTTCACAGGCTGAGTTGTGAACAGCCTGTTTATCCGTCTGGCGACATTGTCTCTTGTGTATGTCTTTATGCGGCTGCTCAAGGCCAGGAGCCTTAGTTTGGCAGTTTCCAGGCATACCTCTGGTCTGTTTTAATCTAGATGTTCTAAATAATATATACGTTATATGATTATAGATAGATATATTTATACCCCTGAAATTTGGATGAAGCACAAGGCTACGCTCGGTTCATTTCATGTTTGGTCAAAAAAATAAAGAGACTGATGATGGCATGCCTGCTTTAGCAGGTTAGGGTTCGATTCCCTATGGTGCTCTGCAAAATATTTTGACTTTTATACATGAAAAAATGAGCATTGTAACCCTAAAGCTGGATCAATGCTTATGTCCAAATTAGAATCAGAGAAGGGTACTAGTCGAAGAGGGCATTTTAAATGCATGGTTCAGCCATTCAGTCTTACTGACGGTCCTGCAGATTTTCAAGCTACGGTGATCAACGTTCTTCATGACACTAAATGTCACTAATCAGCTTAAATTAATGTACAATTCCACCTGAGAAAAATTATTCAACAACTTTACCAGATTTAAACATTTCTTTCCATGTGTGCTGCATTCATATCACATTTTGTTAGTATTTATCACAAATAAATGCATTTTCTGTGACTTGAGGATATGTACTTTAAGATGCTAAATTTAAATCTAATTATTAATGATAAGTATTAAATATGAATGCAAATATATATGTCAACTGTAAAGGGCAAATGTAAAGTTATATATAAATAATAAATGTAAATGTAATATCTAAACACATATCTAAATCCTAAATATAATTGTAAATGTGAAATGTGAATGTCATATCTAAATGCATACCTAAATATTAAATCTAAATGTTAAATAAAAATATTAAAATAAATGTAAATGTTATAAATGTATATGTAGATAAAAGTCAAACATATATCTAAGTGTTAAATATAAATGTTGACTTTAAATGTTTGAGAAATATGCTAATGTGACCACGCCCCTCACCGCTTGGAGCAGTCCAAGTTCACAGAGGAAAGTTTAGTCAGTCATGGCAAACTCTTTGAAACCTGAGGATTTATATAGTTCTTTGAGATTTCTGGGATGTCTGTTACACACTGGTCTTTTCAGGTCCATCCATAGATTTTCAATGATGCTCAGGTCAGGTGATTGGAAAGTCACTGCAAAACCTTCAGTTTCTGTGTCTTAATGTAAGACAGCGTGGATTTGGAGGTGTGTTTAGGAACATTATCCATTTGTAGAAGACATCCTCTCTTCAACTTCAACTTTTTCACAGATGGAATCAAGTTAGTGTCCAAAATTTGCTGAAATTTTGTGAAATCCATTCTTCCTTTTAATGTTTCCTGTGTCACTGGCTGCAATACAAGCCCAAAGCATGATTGATCCACCCCCATGCTTAACAGTTGGACAGAGGTTCTTTTCATTAAACGCTGTACTCTTTCTTCTCCAAACGTACCTTTGCTCATTGCGGCCAAATAGTTCCATTTGAACCTGGTCGGTCCACAGAACTTGTTTCCAAAATGCATCAGGCTTATTTCCATTTTTAAGAACGATTTTTGAAAATAAATGTTTATATTCAGTTAAATGAGTTTCTCTTACAAAATAACACATTTGAGATAAACCAGTGTAAGGGAAAAGAATGCATACTGACAAATAAGTCAACCCTGTTTCCCCATGTTGTTATGTTTATTTGTTGTATGTTTTTTAAAAATTAGTAATTCTCTTGCTCATAAGACACAGCACTCAATTTACTGGGAGGTGTATTCTTCGGTTTCACCACAAGAGGGCGTCCCTTCAGTGAGCAGGTCAGAAGAGCGGAGTTTACTGAACTTGCTGTACGAAGGAAACATCGAGACAGAAGTGTGTGCTGTGTTTGTGTACTAGGTCAGCTGCAGAATAGAGATAATACAGATACAACGAATGAACCAGAGAGGGGAGATAATACAGAAAGTTGGCCGTTTTCTGTATTATTCGTGTCGCTATTCGTTCGTGACGGATTTAATGTAAGAAGCTAAATCGCTAGCATTTAGCAGCTAAAGCTAACGGGCGAAGAGCAGCGGGTTATTGTGGTGGATTTTGAGTATATTTATGTGGTTAACCATGATCACAGGGATATGAGATGAGGATTTACTGATGTATTCTTGTAGATAAAAGTCAGAAGTGCGGAGTCTATTGAACCTGCTGTACGAAGGAAACATCGAGACAGAAATCCGTCTGGATATAATTGTATTTCATACAATGAAGGATTCCATTTCAATGATGTGTTCCAGCAGCATCCAGACCTGACAGCTCTTCAGTTCCTGTTCTGTTGCTTGTTGGACCAGTTTGTGTCTTTTTACTGATGATTTTACCACTGATGTTATATTTGTGCAAAAAGTGAGAAATGTTCCTTTAAAAATCACATTGATGACAACATGATTTGTTGTGTTTTGCATTGATGCTGTTAACTTTAGAAACATGTTATCATTTACAGATTCAAGCTCCATCAGGTTGGTACTGTTTTCTTTTATTGATTGATGTCTGTGTTTATTAAAGCCCACAGCAGCAATCACTGACTGAAAGAACCATATTGTTTTCACACTTGTAAACATTTCTGCGACGCACGCACGCACCCCAGGCAAAAAGTCACCAAAATTGTGTGCACACCTGGTAATAATGGAAAATGGATTTTCAGCAGAGTGAATGATCCCCACACTCCCTCCCCCCACGCCAAGACGATGACATCACAGCGAGCGAAACCGTAATAAAATGAATGGGCCAAAAGGTCAGTTGTGGCTATTTAGCAAGTAAGGTTGGATCAAGGTTGGGCAGTGAAGGTGGCAGTGGCGCGTAGAGGTGGGCGGGGAGGGCTTGGACAGGAAGCAAAGAGGGTGAGGGTGGGTAGCGTCTGCAGGTCATCCAATGGCGCTCGCGGCTTTAATTTAGTTATTGATTTCCTTCATGTCAGCAGGTCTGATGAACAGAATCAGAATAATGTTCCAGATGAGACTGATGCTCAACACAACACATATTCATCTCTGCAACATGGTCAGCCTGAATTCTGACTTTTTACAATCATTTTTTTCTTGAAAATAAGAATTGAATTCACTTGTTGGACATGTTTGTTTTACATTTCTAATTTTATTTGTTCTGCTTTGTATTTAAAGGTGATGTTGCTCTTTATGAATCATTCAGAGGCCCTGAAGACACAGAATAATCCAGAGTATGCCAACAGTGGTAATCTGATGGGATTTTCTGGGATGATAATTGATAAATATAAATGTATTTGTTTCTATTCCAATAGTTCTACTATCAAGAACTTTACGTTGATCAGAAATCTTTAACTGCAGTTGCTATAACTCAACTTTAAGACTTTTTATATTTGAACTTGACTTTTGGTGTAACTGATATTATTCATTGTTTGAATGCTGCCAGTATTTTACTGTCTAACACTTAAAGCACAAACAATTCACACAGTCTTGATTCAAATACCAATTCTTGTCAGGACTCAACTGCATAGAATCTCTCACATGTCCAAACATTTCCAGAAGAAAAAGCTTCAATGAACTTTTTTGATACACAGTAAATGTCTCTGTCATCAGCAGGTGCTGAAGAAGAATGAAGACAAACATGGCCGCCTGCTTTTCTACCCTGAAACTGTTTGTATTTTTCTCTTTTGTCATTTTTTCTTGTAAAAACTATCAAAACTGCAGTCGTCTTGTTCTCTTAGATTAATTAATTTGTTCAAAATGACATTACATCTCAGTGATCAACATCTGATTGCAGGTTCAATTCCCGCTCTGCCCGTTCATGTGTGTCAAAGTGTCCTTGCGCAAGACACTGAAATAATATGTTTGCATTTATGATTGTGTTCATTTGTGTTTATTGGATCACAAAAGTTTATTTCATTTTGTTCTATATGTAAATATTTGTTCTATAAAAATATGTTATACTTTTTACTTGTTAAATGTATTTTGTCTAAAACACACTAAAATGCCGTTTTGCAGCATCTGTTTGTGTTGCATGTAGGGATCAGTGTTTAGCGTCACAAAAACAGTCATTGTAATTCACACAAACTTTGTGTGTCTGAGCAGTGTTCATAAATGTGACTGTCATGCAGCTATCAGCGCTGACATGTGGTCAACTTACTGAAGTTTCTTCCTGTTTTTACATTGTCACAGTGCTGTTGTGTTGACAGAGTTTTGTTTTTATTTGCAGGTATTTAACAGTTTTAGTGCATGTTTGTTGTTGTCTTAATTTGTAGAACATTGAGATCTATTGATCTTTACAAAGTTGAATGAAACTCACTAGAGAGAATCTGCAGAGAAATCCAGAGGTTGATGTGTAATTCCATCATATTCAAATAGTAACTGGACTGATAATCCCTGCAGGAAACCAGGCTTTAAACTTTATTACATAAAGATTTTACAAAGAAGAGAGAAACAAAAATTGCAGAAAATAAACAGATGAAGTGATAATCAGACACTAATGCACTGATGATCAATAACTGAAACCAACACAGCTGTTCACTTTTTTTTTTTTTTTTTAAACTTGTCCTGTCCAACAGCTGAGCAAACAGATATGAGCTGAGAGCCTCTTGCATTAGACAGATTTTACTCTTACAATCGGGGGTTATAAATCATTGGGAACACAAAATGTATGTTGGTATAAGCCCCTTTTGTAATTTCAACGAAACTTTATTAATATTAATTTTGTTTGTGTTCTTTTTGTTGGACCGAACGGAAAAAGAAAGGGGGAAAGGGGGGGGGGTGTTATAGATTTTAGAGGATGACTAATGGAAGGAGAAAGTAGAATTGTAAGTCTACAGGCAACAAAATGCTGAAGCTTATACCCATTACAATAGTGAGTGTTGGTCTAAAATGGGCGGGGCCTGTCCACACACTCAGCTGTTACAAACATACCTGCCGGCTCCAAGAGTGTTCACAAACTTGTCCACAACCAGTTCACACGCACACTTGTGCATACCAACCAACACATGTAAAGCATTACATTCTGACACGCACACTATTTGAAGGTGCAAATGTGAGCTGACGCCTGTGCTCAGGTGAATGTTATGTTAATCTGAAGTGGATGAAGGAATGGAAAGAAAAAAAAAAAACAGCTGTTTACTTTCATAACTTGAACCTGGGCTGTGTTCCAGAAAACAGAATATGTAATATTTAAGTAACTTTAAGGGTAAGTTAGTTAATATCCTCGCCTTTTGGTTCCCAAACCGGTGGTTATGTTTGGGATATTTAAGTTACCATAGCAACTTACTTCCTGAACATAACCTGCTCCGGAACAGGTTATGTTCAGGGAGAAGGTTTGTTTCCCACAGTTTACTGAGCACGCTGTGCCCTTTTGACAAAGATCCTGTGGACGTTAAAGCACAAATTAAGCTGGAAGAGGCTATTTTGGCAGTGAGTGGGTGATCAGACAACCTATCAATGTGCTGTATAATCCCATAGATTATTTGAAAGATCACTTGAAAAATAATCATTTAATTTCTTTAGCAAAGCTCTTGAAATGTCATTTCCTCTCAGTCCTTCTCAAGCATTGAATTAAAATCTCTTTGACAAACTTCACATTTCATGGATTCATTGTGTCATGTACTGTATATATGAGTACAAATGTGTCTATTTCTGATCAAGAGTGGACATCATTTACACGTGGATGTATGGATTTGTATTTTTTTTGTTCTTTTGTTTATTTTTTCTATTTTCTAATGACATCATGTCTAATCACCTTAATTTTTATGTATCTTTCTATATATTTAAATCTATTTTGTTTTATCTTCTTTAGTATTTTTATTTGATTGCTTGAAACAAATCAAATCCAAAATCTTACATTTCAAATGTCATATACTGAGGGTTTTACTCTGGGAACCATTACTGAACTAAATACGGTGTTTAATTTTAAATCTTCAGAAAGTAATCATCATGTCAGTCCTTTCAACTGGGTAAGGTTAGCTTTCCAGCATCTTTCATGTCTCTCTAGTATTTGTTCATTTTTCATTGTATTCATTACATGACACTACAAAGGTAATTTGCTGGGGCATCCTTGCTGCCCTTCATGATGACTCCCTATCCTGAACCTGAATCTGGACCACAAACCAGATTAAACGTGGCTCATAGCCGAACCTGGGCAAAGGCAGAGATGATGTTCAGTGTTCTGAAGGTGCGTTTCTATTGTCTGCATGCAGAGGGCCTGTGAAATCACAGGTGCTTGTGTTGTCCACAACAACATAGCCAAGCTGACTCCCTTTAATTGATTTGATTTTTTTCTCTCTCTGGGCTTGAATTCTTCATAAATGAAACCTCCATCTCTGTGAATTATTCTGCTGAGTTCTTCTCTTCTTCAGTTTCTATCGTGAATCTTAAATTCTGTGATTAGTTGAGAGGGCTTATTGTTTTCAGCGTGCTCCTGCATTACCTCTGGGTTACCAGCAGGAGGTTGACCAAACTAAAATCTATCTGGTGTTTTGGAACGGACATACCCAGCATGGGAAGGTGTGGAATTGGAGGATGGAGTTGAGCTTTACCTGACAGTGAGAGATCCCTGCTTTCTGGATCAAGGCCCTGATGTGACAGCATGACTCTGATCTTTCTGTCCAGAGAAAACAAAGGAAAATTATGGAGTCAGTAGCTCATTATTTTGCATTTAATGCTTTTTAATCACATACTGATCATTTATTTTAAATAATTACCTTAAAATCCCTCAGATTCCCTCAGATTCTACAGCTGAATGCATTTTTTCAAGAAATGAAATCATTGTGATGAAGAACCTGATCAGAAATCAGACCATCTCATGTCTGGCAGCTCAGTCAGCATTGGGGTGGATCAGTTTGTAAGAGTAGAGAAAAGAACACAACAGAACAGTTTCACAACAGGATTTGTTCTGCAGGGTTTGTCTGTCACATTCCTCACAGGAGTTAAGCGCCCTCTAGCGGTATCTTTAGTTTTTCATTCATCTGCAGAACACACTGAACACATTTTATATTACATTTTAACTGACAATACTATTTTATTGACGTATATTCAAGGACAGACTCATTTAATATTTTTGTGTGTTTTTTAAAAAAAGATTTTAAAGATTTTTGTTCAATCTCTTACAAAGAGTATCAACATTTATTTAAAATGACTAAAATATGTCATATTTTCTGTCATGAACATGCTATGAATATTTAATAAATTTAGTTTTTATTAGCAGCAAATATTGACACACAAACTTGAAGGTATGTATAAAGTACACAGATAAAATACATAAAAATGCACATTTCCTGGCACTGCCTGCCCTTCATAGATGACACAGAGTGGTCGCCTCTGGCGTCATCTGCTGGAGAATGCAGGACAAGCAAGCCAGCAGGCGTTCAGTTTTATCTTTATTGATGGTGTTCATTTGAGTTAAAAAGTTGAGTTGAAAAGACATGATTCTTTGAGAACACAAAGAATAAAACAGTGAAAGGTGGGAGAAGAGAAACAGAAGCAGAACAGAGTTGGTCCAATGAAGCTGGACTAAAGGTTAGTAGTTTGGTTTCCGCTTTGCCTCCGTATGTGTCAAAATGTCCTTGTATAATTTACTAGACTCACTATGGATGGATGGATAAATGGATGGATGGATGGATGGATGGATGGATAGATGGATGGATGGATGATGGATGGGTGGATGGATGGATGGATGGATGGGTGGATGGATGGATGGATGGATGGATGATGGATGGATGGATGGATGGATGGATGGATGGATGGATAAATGGATGGATGGATGGGTGGATGGATGGATAAATGGATGGATGGATGGATGGATGGATGGGTGGATGAATACATGGATAGACCTCCCTGTGCTGTTTCTTACCCATAGCCCTGGAAAGTGGTATCTAAGGTTGGTTGTTTAAAAACTTGCGTCCTTTCACCATTTTAACACATTCATTCATCCTCAAAACTCTCTTAAATCTGTTTGGGGCCATGAGGCTAATGGAACCTACCCAGTAACTGTTGAGCAGAGGTGGGGAACACCCTGAACAGGTCACCAGTCTGTTGCAGGGTCACGTGAACACCAAGGGACAATTTAGAGACACCAATCAACCTATGAAACTGTTTTTAGAGTGTGGGGGGAAACCAGAGTGTCTGGAGTAAACCCACACATGCACAAGGAGAATATACAAACTCTACACAGAAAGGTCCAGCCAGGATTTGAACCAGGACCTTCTTGCTGTAAAGTGAGAGCACTAACCTACATCACAGTGCAGCCCCCATTTTCACACATATTTATTAAGCTATTCCGGGTTTTTCAAAAACAAAAAAGGATTAGAAAAAGATTATTCATTCATGACAACCAGTTGACCTGTGTGATGCAGTCAACACATTTTCTAATGAAAAACACTTTTTAAAAGACTGAACTTCTGTTAGATAATGAAGTAAAACATTTATCAGACTCAGACATGATGAGACAGTGACCATGGGTCTGCTGTGGGCAGATATGTCACTGTGAGAAACTAGTGCTGCTGTCAAAGCTGCTGCAACACTTCACATATGTGTGAAAAGGGAGGACACATTTAGAACTCTGAACCAGAAGCTAAAATTGAAGGATGTTTGTTTGAACTGCAGTTCAGTGGTGTTTGTGGGTAAAATGCACAAATGGAATTCCTCAATGCTGGTCAAAGTTTCTCTGTTTTTAACAAAGACTGCATTTAACCTGGAAACTCTGGAAGAATGGATGATCGCGTTTGTAAAGTTTTTTTTTACTTTAATAAAAAAAAGAACTGCAAGGACTACCTTTTTTATTTTTAAAGGACAGAAGTTATTCTTCTGAGAATCATCAGTTCAATGAAGTTTCTTTTCTATTTGCAGAATACAAATCACATAACAAAACATTAGCAAAGAGCTCAGATTAACTGTTAACATTTAAACACAGATAATGAATAAATATGGACACAGAAAATCATAACTCCACATATCAGTAAATAAAACAATTGAAACAATAAGATTCATGTCTTAGGTATTTAAAAAGGCATTTTTCAAAGTTATCACAGTTTGTGGAAAGAAACTTCTTTCAAGGTGAGATGTGCATTGAAAAGCTCGGTGTTGTTTCTCTGAGGGCAGAAGGTCAAACGTCTCTGTTACAGGATGGTCAGACGGATCACTGATAATATGAAAAATCTAGATTTATAAATGTTCTCCAGGACTGGTGGATCACAGTAACATGTGCATAAAGTGAATGGTTTAGTTTTGAGTGAATTTTCTTGTAAAAAAAGAGATGCTGGTGATCATTTTGTTGAAAAGTTACTGGTGTTTGACTGCCAGCTCAGATCTTTGGAGAAAGTGACACCCAAAAACTTAAACATGTCCATTGTTTGCACCTCAGAATCATAAGTGGTAGGCTGGTTATTCTTGATGCATTTGAGCTTCACCACACTTTGACAGTTTTTTTCCCCTCATTTCCTGTATTTAAACCTGTGACCTCACTCAGACCAGAACTGAGCCACCAAATGCAAACGTTTCTGCTAAAATAACACTTGTGCTTCGGTTCTCGAAGCTCATTTTAGTTTTCAAAGATGAAGAATGAACATTTCTGCTGTTTGATGAGACGAGGAGGATAAAGAAATCCCAGAACTGATCATAACAACAGTGAGTCTGACATTGTTATTGGTATTCATACATGCTCATTTCACTGCAGGTTTGAAATTTTAATTTATTCTGACTTTTTTGATTATTTCTCTACAAACTAACAGATCAGACATATTAACTTGAGTCATATTTTATGAGGATGTTCATTTTTTTTATTTATTTCAAACCAAAAATGTTATATCAGGAAGATGCCAAACATATTTGCTCTTTTTTAAAGTATTTTAGTGTGAAAGTGTCCAAGTTTATTTATAAATGTCAGCAACATAATTGTCAGTATGAGGTTCAGGACCAACACAAACACATAGATGTTCAGAAACATTGTGTTTGTTCTTTGATGACACTCATTTATTATTTTTTAATTTTAAAAAAGAAGGCTTAATTTAACATTTGTACAAAAAAATAATATTAAAACCAAATCTATGAAGAAGCGATATTTTTAATCCAAATTTTAACAAACTTTTTGTTAAATCAGAACAAAATCTAAAATCCAAATATTTTTACAGTTTGCAATTCTTTAATCTGATCAAACACAGTGAAAAACTAAAGACAGAAAATAAAAATTGCACTGATCAGAACACACATTTACATAAAGACAATAAAAGGATTCTGATCAAAGTTTTCTGAGTTGCTTTTCTATTTTCATGGTTTTTGCGCCGTGATCCATTCAGTTCCCTTTTTTGAACCACTGCCTTTAAGAGGCTCAACATGACCGAACACATGAACATCACATGAACAGTCAAGTTTCCAGTTCACCACAAAAGATCTGCTACCAAATGAAAAAAAAGTAAATTTAATTTACTGAATGAGAACACTTTCAGAGATCTACTGTCACTTTAAGAGTCTGATGACCAGAAAGTGAATAACTAGAGAAACGGAAAAATGTGGTTTGGAGGAGGAGACTGAGGCTGCAGCAGAGGCTGGTGGAGAAGTATGAGGTCAAACCACGATCAGCTCAAGATCAGTGAGTGAAAAACCAAACTAAACACAAGTAAAACATGAAAATTCAAAGAAAATAGTTTCAAACTAGAAAATTCACATTGTAAACTTTAGACAAATATAGAAGATTTGAGGAAAAATAGTCAATTTTTACCTATTAAGACCTGGCATTCACATGCATGTGCATCACGTTTTTTGATCTACTACCATCGTAGTTAATTCTGTTAACTGAAAACAAATAAACGTGATTTTTCACTTGGTAAAAATTTTAGACTTATATATTTTATATATACTTTTTCTTTCTAATTTTCCATATTTCGTACTTTAGAGTTTAAAACTGTTTTCATTTTTATTTATTTTACACACAAGTTTTTTATTTAATTTAAGATGCTTTCGGGTTGACTCCATGGAGATCTGACAGGAGTACAGACGTCCCAAATGTTGATTCACTTCCTGTCTTAAGTTCAAATCTTAGACTGAACTGGTTTGTAAAATGTTCTTGAGTCTTTTGAAAGGCGTTTTCTAAGAAAAAAGGAATTATTAGTCAAAGTAGGAATGATATTAGCAGTTACTATTTTTATCAGTTCTTGAAATGTGTTTTTTTGTTTTCAGAATTGAGGAGATTTGGGATTCCAGGTGTGAACTGAAAAACTTCTATAAAGTGATGGTCTGAAAGACCTTTTATAGTGAAAGGTCACTCTGTATTTCACACAATGAAGGATTCCATTTCCTGTGGTGTCTTTGTAGCCTAAACTGTACAAAGTGTTGTTTTCTGGCTGTAACTACATCTTCTTTATTTTATCAATGAGAAAA
This sequence comes from Oryzias celebensis, assembly GCA_014656515.1. Taxonomy (NCBI): domain Eukaryota; kingdom Metazoa; phylum Chordata; class Actinopteri; order Beloniformes; family Adrianichthyidae; genus Oryzias; species Oryzias celebensis. The sequence continues at coordinate 15,715,055 of BNCR01000016.1, forward strand.
ATGTATATTTTTCTCTCAAGTGAGCAAAAAAAAACATTTGCATCAAATAGAAATGTATTTATTTTTAGAAAAGTTCAAAGATCTGTTTCTGCACTGCCAGGAGAGGAAGTTACAGTTTTTTTACCTTTGGTATTGGAAGAAAATAAATGATATAATTTCATTCTCACTTTCTTCTTTCCATGAAGGTCATTTTTCACTTTTCTATTTTTCAATCAGTATCATGTTCAAACTGAGCGTGAGGATGGAACTAGAACTGTTCTGTGATCTGCTGTTAATCTGTGAGTAGAAATATGGAAACTTTTTCTGTCAGTCATTCCAACATAAGGAAAAATGTGGGTTAAAAGAAGTCATGTCTTTCTGTCTGTGGCAAAGTGCTCGTCATGCTCATCCAAAGTGGACAAACTCAAGGTATTTCAATCTTAACATTCATGTTTTTGCATCTCATTTGCATAACATCTATTTTCCTTTTGGAATTTACAGTTTGCTTGTTTTTTTTCATTCAGCAGAAAGAGTTTGTGTGTTTGTGTTTGTTCTAGATGCTGTGTTGACTATTGAACCCAATTTGTCAACATTTTTTATTGAAGAATCATTAATCTTAAAATGTGACATAAATAAAGGAAGAACAGATGATTGGGAATATATATTTAACAGAGATGGTCAGAGATTTTACAATTACTACACAAACCTGATCTACACATTAAATCTACTGCAAACATATTACAGTGATGTTTATCAGTGCTGTGGTCGCAGGAAGGGTTCAGATAATCTAAAGTGCAGCAACAATGTCTCTATACATTTATCAGGTTTATTTGTGTGTTTTTGACTATTTTTTGATAATTCATATTTAAAAATGTTTTCATACTGAAGAAGCTAAAAATTCTGTTAAAAAATGTGTGATTTTTAATTTAGAACGCCTAAATGTATAAACTATACCCATAGATGTCACTGATGTAATAGTAATAAAATAAGAATTAATTGAAATGTGTTTGTTAAACATCAGACAAACCCAAAGCCAAACTGACAGCAGGAACAACAACTGTGTCAGAAGGAGACAGAGTGACACTGATCTGCTCTGTGGAGGAATCTGCTGGTTGGAAATATGAGTGGTTCAGAGAACCCTCACAAATCTCTGGATACAGAATCAATGATGGACTAAATGGAGAAATCAGAGTCTCACAAGGAGGAATCTACAGATGCAGAGGATTTAGAGGAGAACCAGCCTTCTACTCTGATATAAGTGATGAAGTCACCATTCAAATAATCTGTGAGTGATTTAACTTGTGCTTTATGAGTTCTTATTCTGAGATGTGATATTTTCATTGTTGATTTTATGTTTAATTTCATATGTGATGGAAACAGTTTCCAACAAAGTCAGTGTGACACAAAAAGCCAGCTGGTCTCAGATGTTCAGAGGAGAGACGATCACTCTGACATGTGAGGTTCAGGGAGGTGAAGGAGTTCAGTGGAAGTATGAATGGAGAACATCTCAGTCACAGACATCCTGGACGTCCAATAGAGGCCAGACTATCACAGCTTCCATCAGTGGAGACTACAGCTGTAAGAGCAGACCCACAGATGATTCATATTCTTCAACAAACTGGAGTGAAGCTTTCAGATTGTCTGTATCAGGTAAGAATTAAATTTTTGACTGAATGAAAAAAAATCTTATTTATACTGGCTTTGATAAAAATGATTGTAACACTGTATCATTTCTATCCGTTATAGCTAATTAACAAATCCTTATTAAAATGTTTGTTGCTGAGTTATAAATGACTTATTAAACAACAGTTAACAGTTTGTTAAAGATTTATAAATGTGGGATTAGGATAAATTGGAAATATCCATCATGTACCAACAATTACTTAATGAGGAATAACTACAATTTTAAAATAATGTCCCAGTAAGATGTATAAACACTATAACGGATATATATTATAATGTGTTGCCGAAAAAGACAACCTAACTGTGATGCAAAACAAATGAACACCAAAAGACAACATGTTAGTTACCAGATTAATCATTTTTGGATCATTTTTACACAGAAATGATCAATTTCACAATCAGGGAAAGAGTTTATTGGTTTGTGTCTTAAAACCTCACATCTGTAAAAAAAACTTACAGCTGTAAACAAAACTCACCTCCATCACCTGTTTATACATCATTCACTCCTTTTTCAAAAGAGGAGACAGTTTAGGATCAATTATGAATTTTTCTATCTTTACAGTTTTATCTGAACAAAATCTAAACTGCTGGTTGATCAACAGTTTTTGTCATTGAGGAAAAAAAAAGGTTTTTACAGAAACACACCTGAAGTTTTGAATACTTTGATATAAAACAGGGAAGTTCTAGTTCACAAACACGCAAGAAACACAACACTGGATCAGAAATCACAAACTGACACTGTGGTGTCAAGACGGACACTTGATTAATATACAAGAAATATTGAATTTATTCTACTAATCTCTTTTAAAAAGAAGCATGTAATGAAGTTTTTTTTTTCTTTTTGTTGTTAAAGGCATCGCAATAAGTCACACTCTTTTCTAAACATTTCTCCTCTTCAGACCTGGGGTCATGTAACAGGGTGAAGTGTTTTTTGAATGAACTTTTTAAAGTTCCCTCTCAGTCCTGGATTATCCCGAGAGCCCCTGAACTGAGCATCTCATTGCTGCCTCGTTGGGTTCAGGTGTGCAGTGAGGATGTGCCCAATTGGGGCCATAAAGGCCAGGAGGATATCCAAACAAAAAGAGGGGTGATAGAACACAGACCATAGACCATAGACCATAGACCATAAAGCATTGAAGGAGCGTTGCAAGAGAAGCCAGCGCTGGGCTGTGGCAAATCCAGGGTACGGTTGAGCCGGTAGCAAGATAGCAGTCGGAGGGGGAAGAGACAGACAGGGCAGTAGAGGGATGGGGGATAGACCCGCCCCTCTTTGAGCTAAGTACCTGTTGGGTTTAAAACACAGTCTTTGAACTAATAAATATCCATAAGAACCAGGGTTCACACAAATGAAGAGAGTAAGTTTCTTTGTGCTGTTCTTAGCGATCTCTGCCCGAACTCTCTGTCTCAGCTGCCTTTATTCAACACAAGGTCAAGGTGATTCACACAATTCACAACTGTAACAGATAAAAGAGGAATTTAAAGGAGTGAACCTCTAGGCGCTGGGAAAAACACAGTAAGCACAAAGAGTCTTCTGTTTCAAAAAACACACACACACACCGCATTTCTTGATTAATATACTTCAAGACTTAAGGTTATCTTACAGTACCCCTCTGACACTTTTCTTTATTCTGTTTTTTTTTTATTTTTTTTTTATCCAGGAGGGGTTGTTTTTATTTGTCTCCAGAGCTACTCTTTTAATCACATGTTTATTTATTAATTCATTAACAGTGTTTTTTTTAGTGATTTTTACAGAGCCTGGGGTTTTAGACTCTCAAACCTCTGGAGTATTTTATTCTTTTCACAGAGGCTCCTATGGATAGACAGACCCTTTAAGAAGAGGCAGCCAACCTCCTATGAGACAATAAACTCTTTTTTTAAACCCCCCTTGATCTGTGGTCCCGGGTGTCTTGTCTCCACACACATCCAGATCTAAAGAACCTCTTTCCTCCGGTCTCACAGGGTCACATGCATAGACATCCTATTCTGAGTTATATTATCAAGGTAGTTCATTCTGCTGTACTGGGGCCCTGTTTCTACAAAATAAAAAAGACATTTCAAACAAGAACTCAGGGCTTAAGTAGTGAAAATAAACAAACAGGTCAAATACTTTCTTTATTTTATCATTTTTAACATGAAGTCACCAGATTAAAGTTTCTCTTGAATTTGCTTTCAAATATGTTTTTGTTTGTTTTATTAAAAAATCTGTTTTCTTTTTTTGTTTTGAAATCTATTCCAGAGAAGCCAAAGGCTCAGCTAAGTAAAAGTGGAGAAACTCTGACCTGTTCTGTGAATCCATCATCATCTGGTTGGAGTTATGACTTTTACAGAAAAGAGAATCATGAACTGCTGACAGAGCAAAACACTGATTCCTATTTGAATGGAGAAATCAGAGATTCTCAGAAAGGAGTCTACAGATGTAGAGGAGGAAGAGGAGAACCAGTTTATTACACAGAATACAGTGATCCAATCCTCATTGATGGTGAGTTTCTTTGTGTTTTCTTGATTCATTATTTTAAAAAAATCAACATGAAAACTTCCAAACCTTTAAGAAGTTCAGACATTCACATTTATTAGTCATGACATCACATGTTTCTGATCCTTCTGCTTTTAATAGTAGTCAGGTCTGGTAAATGGGTCAACATGATTAAAAAACCAGCTCACTGGCATAGTGGCAGAGTGTCTGCCCCAAGACAACATTCATGGTTGGGTCATACCAAAGCCTTGAAGGGGGGGTTTGAGGGACAATGGTCTCCTGCTTGACCTTTAGCATTAAGGGCTGCATGCAGTAAAGGGTTAAACCACCGAATGGTTCTAGATAACAGCTGTAACTGTACCGTTCTCTCAGTGGATCAGATATGGAGAACAAATTTCACACGTCCAGGTGTGACTGTAACCTTACAGGACTAAACTGTCCTGAAACCTCCTTCAGGGTTTGAACTACACTTTTAATGTCAAGTCAGTGAAGCCTTTGGTCATTTCCTGTGTTTGATGCTGTTTTCATGAATAAGAAAGATTCCTGTCACCTCTGTCTGTGGATGACGTTCAGGATTCAGGACTGCTGTCCTACAAAGATGGTTCTTCATCACTGAGATTCAGGTTAACCTCTGAGACTTCAGCCTGCCTCCAGTTGTAAATGTTAGAAATAATCAAGTCATAGACCAGTTTACTAAAGTGAACCAGAACACGGTTCAGTGGACTTTAACACACTGCTGCCAGAGTCACAGAGGAACCTGAAGGTGATAAGAACATGGAGGCTGTTATATTCCAGACATCACTCTTTGGTTTACCTTCAGCAGAGCAGCTGCACTGTCTGGAATCAACACCAGTTAGAACACATTTTATTTCATCTTAATAAAATAAAAACTATAATAATATTCACTCTAAGCAGAGTTTAAAACAAACATGTTCTCCAACAGAACCTGTCCTGAGAGTGTCTCCATGGTGGTTGAGTCCTGGATCCTCAGTGACTCTGAGCTGTGAGCTTGAACATGTGTCTGCAGGATGGAGCTTCTACTGGTATAAAGCTGTTCCTGATCTATCACACAAGTCTGGCTCTTACAGCTATGAGCTGCTGCCTGGTAGCTCCAATGGGACTGCAGACAACTCCTACATCATTCATGGACACACACACACAGCAGGATATGTGTGCAGAGCTGGAAGAGGAGAGCCACACGTCTACTCTCTTTACAGTCAACCTCACTTTGTCTGGTCTGGAGGTCAGACTTCTGATTGTTGATCATTTCTGTCAACACTGAATGATTCTGTTCAGATTTCAAATGCTGTCAGATTCTCCTATTTTGTGTGTCTTTTGTTGCTCTCCAAATCAAGCTAAAGTGTGCTGATCTTCATCATGTTTGTGTTCAGATCTTCATCCATCAGCGTCTCTCTCAGTGAGTCCTGACAGAGTCCAACACTTCACCTCTGACTCTGTCTCAGTGACCTGTGAGGGAAACTCTTCTGAGTGGAGAGTCAGCAGGTTTCTGCTTCCTGACTTGGTGTCCTTCTGTTCTGACTGGGGAACAATGAATGGATCAACATGTCATGTTCAGAAGGTCCCGTCCAGTAATGCAGTGTTCTGGTGTGAGTCTGGATCAGCATTCAGCAATGCAGTCAACATCACTGGACGCTGTGAGTGGAAACATGTTTGGATTCCATTTTTTAGCTTCACTTTCATCATCGGATTGATCTGAAACACATGCAGAACTTGAAGATGGATTTAGATGATCAACTGTCTGTCAAAGCAGAATGAAGCAGACAATGTAAACCATGTTGTGATCATATGTGATGAGGATGAATGTTGATGTTTCCAGATGATGATCTTATCCTGCTGAGTCCTGTCCATCCTGTGACTGAGGGACATTCTGTTACTCTTGGCTGCAAGTTGAGGACAGAAAATCTTCTTTCTAAAGTGTTTTTCTATCAAAATGACACATTAATACAAAATGACAGCAGAGTGGAGATGATCATCCCTGCAGTGTCAAAGTCACATGAAGGTTTCTACAAGTGTCAATCCTCAGGAAAAGAATCACCACAGAGCTGGTTGGCAGTAACATGTCAGTACATCTTTCCAGTTGTTCTCAGTATGAACAATAACAGCAGCATTTAGTTGTTCAATCTGTTCATTAACTTTGATTTAAATCCATGATGTGTTCCAGCAGCATCCAGACCTGACAGCTCTTCAGTTCCTGTTCTGTTGCTTGTTGGACCAGTTTGTGTCTTTTTACTGATGATTTTCCCACTGATGTTATATTTGTACAAAAAGTCAAAAGGTGAGAAATGTTCCTTTAAAAATCACATTGATGACAATATAATTTGTTCTGTTTTGCATTGATGCTGTTAACTTTAGAAACATGTTATCATTTACAGATTCAAGCTCCATCAGGTTGGTACTGATTTGTTTTTATTGAGTGACGTCTGGGTTTATTTAGTTATTGATTCTTTTGTCTCAGCAGGTCTGATGAACAAAATCAGAATAATGTTCCAGATGAGATTGATGCTCAACACAACACATATGCCTCTCTGCTACATGGTCAGCCTGAATTTAGACTTTTTACAATCATTTCTCATTTTCCTTCAATAATTAATTGAATGAACATATTTGAAATGTTTGTCTTAAATTTCTAATGTTAATTATTTGTTTTGTTTTGTATTTAAAGGTGATGTTGCTCTTTATGAATCACTCAGAGGCCCTGAAGACACAGAAAACAATCCAGAGTATACCAACATAGGTATTCAATGTTGTTTTCTAATTTACCTATGAATTAAGAACTGCAGTCCAAACATACAAATCCACAAAAGCTTTTCCAAAGTCAGACAAATAAAAATCACTATTGTTTCAGTTCATTTTTTACTTAAAGAGCATTTTAGAAAAAGGAAAACCCGAAAATCTGTGGTGAGAAAGTTATTTGACCTGAAAGAATGATGTAGATTTCAATAAACTTGCGTGAAAAAAATGAATCTGCTTTCCTTCAGATCAATCCTGCTGCCTCACATCAACTGAACTTTAAATATTCCTCAGAAAGATCAGTGATTTTTCCAACAGAACAGAAGAATGGGATGAATGCTGTTATTCTGTAACATCCCATTTTTCAGAATTCAAAGATAAACACTTAAAGCTCACAGCCTTGAATCAAATATTAGTTCTTGTCAGGTCTCACCTGCATAAAATCTCTCACATGTCCAAATGAAACATTTCCAGAAGAAAAAGTTTCAATGAACTTTACTGATACACAGTAAATGTCTCTGTCATCAGCAGGTGCTGAAGAAGAATGAAGACAAACATGGCCGCCTGCTTTTCTACCCTGAAACTCTATCAGCGCCACCTGGATTTGGACTTCTTTGAATCCTGAAAAAATCCTGAAGAACTTAACTTTTGACTGTTTCTCCAGCTGCTGGACAAGAAAACAAATGGAACAAACCTTGTTCATTTTTTAAAATATTTCTAAATTGTATTTGAGACCGTTTAAGGATTTGGGTCATTGGGTCCCTCGCTGTAGCCACCGGGAGACTCTCAATGTTTTCATGAACCCAAACATGTAGACTTGATCATAGATGTTTTTGTAGAGCTCTTCGAAATAAATAAACCTGATCTCTAAACATCATCCGTGTCTTCCATGCATTGTAAATAAGATAAACAGATGCAGCTCCATGTAGCAATAAGGCTAAAAATATTAGCTGCTAGCTCCTCCCCCACACCGCCAAGGCGGCGAGTTTAGGGAGCACATTTTTGGCCAAGCGGCAAATAGAGAATTCTATGGGCGGCGAAGGAGTCTAGAACAAGTGAATTGACCACGTGAATAGCGTTTGGTGTGAATGCAGCTTTAAATCCTCAATAACTCCTGAGGAATTGAACTTCTGACTCTTTGTCCTGCTGGTGAACAAGGAATCAAACTGAACAGAACTTGTTTACATTTGATATTATTTCCAAATTGTATTTGAGAACACTCAAGGATTTGGGTCATTTTAACAACTTTTTAAAAACAATTTCATGGACAGACACAAAAACAAAGATAGAACAACACACACACATACACACATACACACATACACACAAACAACTGTTTGTATTTTTCTCCTTTGTCATTTTTTGTTGTAAAAACTGCAGTCGTCTTGTTCTCTTAGATAATATAATTTGTTTAGAATGACATTACATCTCAGTGATCAACATCTGATTGCAGGTTCAATTCCCGCTCTGCCCGTTCATGTGTGTCAAAGTGTCCTTGGGCAAAACACTGAAATAATATAATGTTTGCATTTGTGATTGTGTTCATTTGTGTTTATTGGATCACAAAAGTTTATTTCATTTTTTTCTATATGTAAATATTTGTTCTATAAAAATATGTTATACTTTTTACTTGTTAAATGTATTTTGTCTAAAACACTTTGTCTAAAATGTCGTTTTGCAGCATCTGTTTGTGTTGCATGTAGGGATCAGTGTTTAGCATCACAAAAACAGTCATTGTAATTCACACAGACTTTGTGTGTCTGAGCAGTGTTCATAAATGTGACTGTCATGCAGCTATCAGCGCCGACATGTGGTCAACTTACTGAAGTTTCTTCCTGTTTTTACATTGTCACAGTGCTGTTGTGTTGACAGAGTTTTGTTTTTATTTGCAGGTATTAAACAGTTTTTAGTGCATGTTTGTTGTTGTCTTAATTTGAAGAACATTGAAATCTTTTGATCTTTATACAGTTGAATGAAACTCACTAGAGAGAATCTGCAGAGAAATCCAGAGGTTGATGTGTAATTCCATCATATTCAAATAGTAACTGGACTGATAATTTCTGCAGGAAACCAGGCTTTAAACTTTAATAAATAAACAGTATTAAAAACAAGAGAGAAGCAAAAATTGTAACAAAGTAGATAAAGTGAAAAGGATGAAGTGGGAACACAACAGAACAGTTACACAACAGGATTTATTCTGCAGGGTTTGTCTCTGTCACATTCCACACAGGAGTTAAGCGTCCTCTAGCGGTGTCTTTAGTTTTTCATTCATCTGCAGAACACTGAACACACTTTATATTACATTTAAACTGACAATACTAATTCAGTGACATACATTCAAAGAGAGACTCATTTAATATTTTACATGTTTTTTTTAAAAAGATTTTAAATATTTTTGTTCAATCTCTTACTTTTTTTTTTCTCCTGTCTGGAGCTCATCAGTTTACTTTGGACATGCATCCTTAAAGCAGTTTAGTCAAAGCCCCATATCATCTGAGCCCAACATTTTTATTTATTTTTTTAAAGTTATCCCCTGTGCAAAAGTGAAAGTGAAGGTGATAGTGTCCCATACCAATCCTCCCAACAGTTTATTTAACTTTGTTAAGCTTGAACTCTGTCAAAGAGGACTAACAAATACAAACAGTAAAGTGCAAAGAGAAGAAACAAGAAGGTAGTGTTGGCTGTTGTGTGTTATTGATTATTCAATGATGTGTGTGTGTGGGTGGGTGGGTGGGTGTGTGTGTGTGTGTCTAGTGTAGTGTGGATGACATCATGTTGTTGTGTTGGATGTAACACCCCAAGATGACCAGGAGCTGAGAAATTCAGAGTTAAGGAACCACAGCAAGCAGTGATGTTGACCTTCCACACCAGCTGGACAGCTGCTCATGATAACAATCACATTTCAAGCTGTATTTCCGCTGGTGCCGGTGTGTTGGGTCGGTGCAGTGCAGCAGCCCTCCCCAAGTGTTCGAAATCCCCCCCCCCCAGTGACCATATACCCGTCCAGCCCCAGCAGGTAACAGGACGCGCGGCCAAAGGCCACCCACGTCGCCCATGACGGCAGAGCGAGAAAGCAGCTCAGGGGCCACGGGGGCCACCGGTCGGCCGGACCGATACATACCAGCAGCACCGAGAGTCAGTAATGGGTAGGGTCGAAGACCCCCCCACCCCAATCATCCTCCCCGCCACTCAGTCCAGTGAGAGGGACGCGTCCCACCCCACCCCGACAGCAGGAGGCCGAGCGGAGGAGACAGACCCGCTGCATAGAGTCTAGGGCCGCTCCGCGCTGCCCCCCCAGCAGCTCGGGCCACCATCTCTCCAAGAGGGAGAGCCCCGAGAGGCCAAGCCGGCAGAAGCCCCCCAGGCCGTCCGCCACACCGCCCCCCCCAAGCCCACCGGCCCCCAAATCAGCCCCGACGAGCCCCTGGGTCGAGCCCCAGCAGCCCCCTCCAACCAGATCTGGGCTGTGCCCGGCGGGCGAGACAGAGGAGCGCTGGTCTATCCATGGCAGCCCCAGATCGGAACACAGTGAGTGTGTGCTACCAAACCTGTGCATGTAAACTAAGTGCCGATAAGGTGTGCTAAGGTGCATTAAAAGAAGGGGTGCATTAAAAGAAGGGCATGAGTTGGGGGTGGTATGGAGAGGCGGCAGCGCACTCCTGCCCCGCCGCCTCTCGTCCCTTATGTGCCCCCAACCAAGCTCGGCACCTCCGGTCCTGTGTGTGAATGTTGTGAGGTGATAAGTGCCTCTGTGCGGTTGTGCTCATGTTCAGTGATGTGTATTTAAAAAAGGATTGGCAGGAGTTTAGCCTAGGAAGGGGAAGGAGGGAGTTGTTTGTACTCCTCCCCCCTGTCCCACCGGTAAGATAAGGGCAGAGCCCCATGCAGCCACAGGGGCCGCAGCCCAGGGACCCACCGGACAGTCCGAGGGGCAGCAGTCCAGGTAGGGAGCCGCGACGGCCACCAGAAGGTCACCTCCGCCGGTCCCAGCCCCCAGCCCCCCCAAAAAGAGCAACAGCGACCCGAAGGACCAGAAGGCCAGCACAGTCCGGCCCCAACGCCAACCCCAGGTCAGGCCCCACCCACCGAGGCCCCACCCCCAGGGTAGGCGGGCACCCCCCACCCCCCGACCGATGGCAGAAGAGGAAGGGAGCAGAGGCGGTACCGGCCCACCCCAAACCGACGCCCCGGGGCCAGGTGGCATGCAGCGGTGCACCGCCAGTGCTCCAGCGCCTCCAAGCGCCCCTCAAACTACCAGTCTGGGGACGCAAGGGACCACCACCGATGGCAACCCGCACCCTCAGCAGCTGAGCAGGCACATGGCACCTTCGGGTTAGGGAGGTCATCTGAAGTGATTCTATTACCTGCGGTGATAGACCAGAGGTTTATCAATTTCTCAATTCGAATGTATCGTAAAGCTGTTCTGAATATGATGGAATGTGTGGAGATTCAGGCCCAGTACTTCATTTTATTTTAAAATGAACTAGAAAAGGGTTCCACATATCAGTAAAAAGCTGCTAATTTGCTTTTATTAGTAAATGTTATTTTTTCTAGTGATATATATTCTATTATGAGGTTTATCCAATGACTGGTGTGTAAAAAGGTTTTCGATTTCCAGTTAAGGAGAATTATTTTCTTGGCGATAGTTAGAGAAATTAAGACTGAATTTCTATATTTAATTGGGAAATTGTCAAGTTCTTGAGAGTTTCCAACTAAACATAACGACGGAAATAAAGGGACTCTGCAACTTAAAATGTAGATAGTTTTTCTGTCACTGTTGACCAGAAGCTATAGACAGGAGGACAGGACCATGTGGCATGATAATAATCATCTGTGTTTCCTAGGGTGCACTGGGGGCAGATATCTGTGTTAACTAGACCCATTTTAAACATTGTCCGTTGTGTGATATGAGCCCTGTGTATTACTTTATACTGAATAAGTTGTAGGTTTGTGTTTTTTGTCATAGAGAATATATTATTGCAGATGTCTGTCCAAAGGTTGGGATTAAGAGGGGTTGATTCAGTTTCTTGATGTTTCAGTAACACTTTGAAGCTGCTCTGAAAGTCACTTTTAGTGTGAATAAACCCTGAAGTTCTCCCTACAAAGAACACTGACGCCTTTTTCATCCCTTCAACCTTTGGTTTACAGAGTGATGGATTTCACTGCTGTTTCCATCTAAAATGAACAACAGTTGGTGTTGAATGCAGTGAAGGTGACCTGCTTGATGGTGACATGAGTTGTGAGTCAAATGTTTGGAACAAGGAAGTAGATCAGCTCCTCAGAGAGAAGCAGGAAAACACAGCAGACCAGAACCATTTGACTCCTTCATGTTCAGATTCTTGACTTTTTTAACGGCAGATCAAAAAACAACAGTTGAGCATAAAAACATGACGTTAAAAATATAATCATCACAAATGAAAAAAAGTTTTCTTCGCAGCATAAGTTTTATGATGTTTGTTCTCTGTCTGTTTCCTTTCTTTTCACACTTAACTCAGAAAACTAAATAAAAAGAGAAAAAAACATATTTGACCGCAGCGTTTTTTTTTATTGTGGTTACTTTTTCTGTTTACTGCAGATGTGGTGTAGGTTGCGTAATGAACAAAGTGTTTTAGATAAGAGAAAAAAAAAAACTCAGAATTTTTCCATCAACTTAGACTTAAAATAATTTAGTTTGAAGTGGATCATATCTACATTCAGCACATCATGTGTAAATGTTTCCAAGTTCAACAAGAATTCCCTTTTGAGTGTCAAGTAAAGAAAACTATTAACTGAAAATCGAAAACAGGAAATACATGTCATAAATTTACATCATATAGGATAAATGTATTTTGTAAAACAATTGGTAAAAAAACAAAAGAAATCCTGCATAAAACCTCTTTAAAAAGATAAAAGGAATCTTAATGCACAACAACAACTCTGTATATCTGAGGTAGACTTCAACATTTGACATTCAGACAGTTGAAAAGTGAAAACAACATGAGGAAACTGGTTGCAGCTCCAGACTCTCCTCCCAGAGAGGTTTCTCCCTTTTAACACGTTTTTTTCAATTTATACAAATATTTTCAATGTCTTTGGGCTTTAATCTCACTCCTTCATGTGCAGCTGAGAGATTCTTGACTTTTTTACTGTTAGATCACAAAGCAGCAGCTGAACATAAAAATATGATGTTATATTATAGAAATAACTAATGAAATGAAGTTTTCTTCACCTCAGTGGTTTGGATTCCACTTTAATAATATTCCTTGGAAAATACGAATATGTGAAGTGAAAATCATTTTAAAGGACAATAATGCAAAGCTTCATTTTTCAGAATGTTTCTTACTTTTTTATTTTTTTTTTAAATTAGATTTTCTTTCAGAGAATCATTTGAGTCTTTTTATAGTTGTGAATGTTCTCTGTCTGTTTCCTTTCCTTTCACACTTAGCTCAGAAAAGCTGCAGCAGCTTTGACCGCAGCGTTTCGTTCTCATGGTTATTTTTTCTGTTTACTGCAGTTTGTTTGATGTTCTGCAAAATGTTCTGCAAAATACTGAACATTTTTCTAACAGTTTAGACTTCAGGGGAAATACAATAAAGTCACTCTATTTCACAAACATTCAGCTTTGCAGAGAAAACGTTACATTTCTAAAGTGGAGCAAACCTATTTTCAGCACATATTTAAAAGTTCTCAGATTCTACTGGAGTTCTCCTTTAAGCTTCAAGGAAAGAACACTATAAACTGAAAATCTGAAATAGGAAATAAAAACCAGTCACTTTACGTCAAAAAATATATTTTTTATGTAATATTAATGACTAAAAAGCTGCAAGAAAATGTTCATGAAAAGTTATTTTCACATGTTAAATGGTTCTTGTTGAAAAACCACACAAATGTTTTTGCCATAACGGAAAAACGTAGGTAGACTTTAATATTTTACAATAAGACAGTCAAGAACAGTTCTGAAAACTGCATCAAGTGTTCTCCGATATCATGATATCATCTGATATCATGAACAAACTGATCATTTTTACTGGGACTGAAACTATGGGAGCTGGTCTCAGAGTGTTTGCTCAGCATGTTAATAAGTAATGGTTAAACTGTGAGTTTAAACTTAGACACAGAAGATTCAGAGAATGTTCTTCTAAGTAGTTTTTTTTTATTTATTGGAGCAGTAGCGTTTTCTAGAACAAACTAAAAGATAATTAGAAAAGGATCTGAAAGCATGGTGTTATGAGGGAGGACACTCAGCATGATCTTTATATCATGAGTTAACACAACGTCCAGAATGTGCCTGTGACAGTGAGTGGGTTCATTTATATTTTGTGTGAAACCAACATTATCTAATAAAGCAGAGAAAGTAGTTCCTAGACAGTCACTAGAGTCATCAACATTATGATTTACTTATGTCTATATAAACATGTAAATGCAGCTAATTTGCGAGTGACAGAATACGTATATATATATATATATATATATATATATTGATATGTAGTTGTTGGTTAAGGTTACCAGTGACGTGTGGTGAGGTTCATGTGTTTTTAACTATTTGTAGTTTAAATAAATGTAAAGCGGTGAACAAAATAAATGTTCACTCCCAGAGATGTTTTTTGATTTTCAAGATAAAAAATCTGACACGTTCAATATAAATAAATACATTTTTAGACTTTTATACATGAAAAGATGAGCATTGTAACCACAACGTTGGATCAATGCTAATTTTCAAATTAGGATAAGAGAAGGATACAAGTGGGAGACTGCTTTTAACATTTTAAATGCTTGCTTCTGTTATTGGGTCTAACTGATGCCCCAGCAGATTTTCAAGTCATGGTGAACAACGTTCTTCATGCCTTTTTTTATCCCTTTATGGGATGTAGAGACTTCCGTATTGTCAGACAGGCTTACTTGAAGACAAAGAAGCACCCAGTTATGTCACACCGGCGCATAAGCCACGCCCAAGACTGCATGAGACAGAGTTGGTGTGGTCACGTCCAGTTTATTTATTCTGGTGAAAGTATGTGGGGACATCCAGCCGGCAGCCTCACATATGTCACACACTGAAATTCCTTGGAAGACTGCCCAAGAAGAGGCCATTCTACGTGTGGAGGGAGTCCGTTAACCAGCAGGGGGGGTCCAAGCCCCTGGCATCATGAGCCATGATAAAAGCTTCCACAATCCAACGTGACAGGAGTTGTTTCTTGAGAGGCTCTCTCTTATGTGGTGGAGCCCATGACACAAACAACTCTTCCGACTTCCAGAAGTCAGCAGTCTTTTCCAAATAAATGCCCAATGCCCGAACCGGACACATGAAGCCGCTCATGCTCAGAAGAGGCAAAAGGCGGCAGATTAAAGGCTAACGGTTTGAGAGGGCGACTCGAGATAGCAAGATCAAAATCCTTGGGACCCTGAAATCCTCCATGAAAACTGCTTACATGACGGGTTAACTGGCAACACGTTAATATCACTCACACGTTTTGCAGAGACCAGTGCAATCAGCAAAGCAGTTTTCAAGGAGAGTACTTTAAGCTTCACCTGCTGCAGAGGCAGAGGCTATGTGCTCATCTTTTCATGTATAAAAGTCAAAATATTCTGCAGAGCACCGTAGGGAATTGAACCCTAACCTGCTAAAGCAGGCACACCGTTATCAGTCTCTTTATTTTTTTGACCACACACGAAAGGGACCTAGCATAGCCTTGTACTTCAGCCAAGTTTCAGGAGGTGTGTGTATATATATGTGTATATATATATGTTTTTGCCTTGCTGTACACGGGTGTTTACATCCACCCTCAGGACTGTGAATACAACATCATTAAGTGATCTAAACTCATTGGTATTTAAAAGCAAACTGTAGTTTTTCTTACAGTTACTAATGTTACCCTCCTCCTTTATCCGGGCTTGGGACCGGCAAAGTGCTTTGTGAAAAACACTCAGGCGGAGTTACTTTTTTTTTTTTTTTTTTAAAGGACATTTACCAAATTTGTGTGGGAAGCCGGAGTTCCCGGAGAGAAACCCACTTGAGAATGGAAGAGCTTGGAAGAACTAAGATATGTTTGCAGTTTTCTATATCATTATTTTATTTATTTATTTATTTTTTTCATTTTTATACAGTATATACAATATTTTATTATTTTTTTCTTAATTTTCTGTACTAGACTTGTGTCTCATTTATTACTATAACACTGAAGTACAATGCACTATGTCAACAAGCTCATTTCCATTCTGTATATATTTCATTTTATCATATTTTTATCACTATTCTAAATTTTAGCTTTTCAGTTACTAATAATACCAAAGAACATTGTACTGTCAGTGAGTATTTCCCTGTTCTTCATTCTATCGTGTTCCCTTCTCTATTTTTAGCTTTTCTAATGGATCATCTTTACAGTTACAGGAACACATGCGGGACTTGGCTGAGGAGTTGACTTTAGAGTTTAGTTGAGCCAAGGGTGACGCAGCAGCTTTTGCAGAGTGGGGCGCTTGCTTGGGTTTCTGATGAAACATTTTCTCATGAAATCTTTGCATTCAGAAGAAAGATTTTTCTTAATCATGATTTCATTTCTGAGATATTCAGATGTACTGAAACGCCTTCTGTGGAGGATTTCGTGCTGGACAATTCCCAGCTGCCACACCGTTGAGGGTCCAGCGCTGTATGTATAATGATCCCACCATTCTGGAGGGACGTGATCTTCGGTGCCATAGAAGGCGTGATGTTTTGATTCAGTCTTTGTGAAGCAGCTGAGACCAAAGTCAATTATACGGACTTGTGGGGCGCCTGAACTCGTTTCTATAAGGATATTTTCCATTTTTATGTCTCTGTGGAAAATCTCTTCTTCCTGAAGGTGAATGGCTGCTTTGACTAGTTGTTTCAGGATAGTCTTGGCTTCCTCTTCACTAAGAGGATCTTCCCTGGAATAAACACATTTCAGGAGATCGACTGCTGTGTGCGGTCTCTCCAAAACTAAGATGAGCTCATGTGGAAGCTCAAACCAGTCTAGCAAGGCGATTGGTGCTTTGCTGCCTTCTGAGTTTGATGTTCCACTCTGCAGTTTCAACATCACAGCCACTTCCACAGATAACTCTCTTCCATTATCATCTTTGTGTTTGCAGCACACAAACTCGTTGGGGACGTGTTTGATGGCAACGGCTAAATGATCAGATTTGCGATAGCCAGCAAACACACATCCACAACCTCCTTCTCCGAGTGCATTCTGTTGCACATATTTTGCCTGAAATTCAGTCTTTGGATCAACTTTCTCAGCTGTGTCTTCTTTGATTCTTTTGCTTGGTGGTTCTTCCAGATCAGATGCTTTTCTCTTCCTGTTACCATCCAGCACTGACATGGAAGATAAATCTGAGATGTCTATACTGTCAATGCCATGCCATGCCATGCCATAAGGAAACTCAATTTGCCGTCTTTTCTTTGCCGGCGCAACAGATTCTTTGTCATCCTCAGAGATTTTCCGTTTTGAGCATCTTTTCGATTTTGTCATCTTCTTGAAGTGTAGCATTTACTTTTTTGGTGTCACTGGGAAATGCAGGATTTTGTGGTCTTGAATGAAGGAAAAAGATTTTCTTGAGAAAATTGCCCACTATTTGGAACATAGTGTTCAAAATACTTTAACACTGAAACGAGAGGAACTTGCGTCTTTAAAGAAGGCTACAAAGTGCTTCTTAGCTCAGTGAAAGCTCAAGGGATTAAACTTGACTGTGACTTGAACTATGACTGTAAAGCATTTTGGACCTTCTAAGGTAGGAAAGTACTATACAAATACACACCATTTACTATTTAAAAGTCTTCAGTAGAACCTGCAGAGGATGGGGCAAGTAACTTAAACACCAAACACACACAAACACACACACACACACACACACACACACACACACAAAACTTTTTGTATTTTTCTATTTTATCATTTTTTTTTTTTGTTGTAAAAACTATCAAAACTGCAGTCGTCTTGTTCTCTTATATAATTTAGTTTGTTCAGAATGACATTACATCTCAGCGATCAACATCTGATTGCAGGTTCAATTCCCGCTCTGCCCGTTCATGTGTGTCAAAGTGTCCTTGCGCAAGACACTGAAATAATATGTTTGCATTTATGATTGTGTTCATTTGTGTTTATTGGATCACAAAAGTTTATTTCATTTTGTTCTATATGTACATATTTGTTCTATAAAAATATGTTATACTTTTTACTTGTTAAATGTGTTTTGTCTAAAACATATTGTCTAAAATGCAGTTTTGCAGCATCTGTTTGTGTTGCATGTGGGGATCAGTGTTTAACATCACAAAAACAGTCATTGTAATTCACACAGACTTTGTGTGTCTGAGCAGTGTTCATAAATGTGACTGTCATGCAGCTATCAGCGCCGACATGTGGTCAACTTACTGAAGTTTCTTCCTGTTTTTACATTGTCACAGTGCTGTTGTGTTGACAGAGTTTTGTTTTAATTTACAGGTATTAAACAGTTTTTAGTGCATGTGTGTTGTTGTCTTAATTTGTAGAACATTGAAATCTTTTGATCTTTATAAAGTTGAATGAAACTCACTAGAGAGAATCTGCAGAGAAATCCAGAGGTTGATGTGTAATTCCATCATATTCAAAAAGTAACTGGACTGATAATTTCTGCAGGGAAACCAGGCTTTAAACTTTAATAAATAAACAGCATTAAAAACAAGAGAGAAACAAAAATTGTAGCAAAGCAGAAGAAGTGAAAAGGATGAAGTGGGAACACAACAGAACACTTTCACAACAGGATTTGTTCTGCAGGGTTTGTCTGTCACATTCCTCACAGGAGTTAAGCGCCCTCTAGCGGTATCTTTAGTTTTTCATTCATCTGCAAAACACTGAACACACTTTATATTACATTAAAACTGACTTAATACTGACCCAATACTTATTCAATGACATACATTCAAGGAGAGATTCATTTAATATTTTTTGTTTATTTTTTTGAAACATATTTGAAAGCATTTTGTTCAATCTCTTACAAAGAGTATCAACATTTATTTAAAATGACTAAAATGTTTCATATTTTCTGTCATGAACATTCTATGAATATTTGATGAATTTAGTTCTTATTAGCAGCGAATATATACGCACATACTTGAAGCCACGTATAAAGCACACAGATAAAATACATAAAAATGCACATTTCCTGACACTGCCTGCCCTTCATAGATGACACAGGGTGGTTGCCTCTGGCGCCATCTGCTGGACAATGCTGGACAAGCAAGCCAACAGGCGTTCAGTTTGATCTTCATTGATGATGTTCATTTGCACCAAAATGAAAAGACATGATTATGGTTTCTGCTTTGCCTGCCCATGTGTCAAAGTGTCTTTGCATAATTCACCAAAGCTCACCCTGTTCGTCTGAATAATGCATCGCACGGTAGCTCTGTCTCTGTCAGTGTTTGTATCATTAATTGGAGTGAGGTTTGTGACAGACAGAAAGACAGACAGACAGACAGACAGACAGACAGACAGACAGACAGACAGACAGACAGACAGACAGACAGATAGATAGACAGACAGACAGATAGATAGATAGATAGATAGATAGATAGATAGATAGATAGATAGATAGATAGATAGATAGATAGATAGATAGATAGATAGATAGATAGTATAGGAAATATTCCATATCTGCGAGCAAAGTGCAGCGCTCATAGAAAATGTTTGCAGTGCTGTGTTGGGTAAATTACTTTTAAAAAGTAATTGATTACTACAAAATACAAATTCTCTAGGGGAAAACCGCTTTGCACAAAGAAGATCCTCTCGTCTTTAATTTAACAGGGCTCCTTTAAAATAGAGATTTTTTTATCTCAATAGGGCTCATTTGGCTTCATTTGAATTCAGACAACAGTGTGTAAACCACAAAACCACAAATTTTGGGCTGAGATTTTCTGTTGGCCAATAGTATCAATGTAAATGCACGCAGTTTAACTCTGACAGTGGATGACAGAGAGGTACCACTGGTTAGTCCACACCTTGGATGTGCCTCCTATAGGGCTGCTTCCACATAATTATGATGGTGTGTTTGGTGTAGATTTCAGAAAACTGAACTCAGTCACCATCACTGATGCACATCCTCTTCCCAGATTGATGACAGTCTGGATGCTCTCTCTGGTTCTCAGTTTCTCTCCACCATGGACATGTCAAATGAATACTGGCAGGTGGAAATGGACCCCAATGACAGACCTAAAGCTGCAGGTGATGGTCTTTACCAGTTTAAAGTTATGCCCATGGGGTTGATAAACTCACCCCCGACATCTCAAAGACTCATGGAGCTGGCGTTAAGAGGTCTCCACTATGTCTCACATGATGGTTTGACTTTGAATCCACTAAACATCAAAAGATCTGTGACTGGTCTGTTTCTAAAATCCCATCCTGAATTATGAACCTTTCAGACTTTACTCCCATTACAAGCGCTTTTGTTCACAGGTAAGCCTTCATTGTTCTTCCTCTTCATGGACTCACAAACACAGGTGACATTTGAGTGGACAGAAGAGTGCACAACTGCCTTTCACACTTTAAAAGCTCAGGTTTGGCTCTCAGTCAAAGATACCCCTGTGGTTCGGGCCACAGGTCTAAGCGTTTTTCAACTCATGCTGCTGACTGATGCTGATGATATTGTAAAACAGTAACTTCAGGACCCAGTTCTTCCCCAGAATTTCAGCTCGGAACTCACAAATCGACTTGTCCCAGTTTTTCACTCAGTTCTCTCACCGTGAGGAACAAAGACTCAAACGCAAGTTCCATTTCAACAAAAATGTAAACTTCACACCTTATAAGGCGTGAGATTTGTTTTGGATAAATGACCCCACAACACTGAGAAAAAAACGTGAATCAAACTGGACAGGACCTTACAAAGTTCTGTCTTCTGAGAATGAAGGCCTCAATTATTCTCTCTTGGTCTAAGACATTCTCATGTGAGACCGGAAGTTGTTCATCATGATCGTTTAAAGCCTTATCGGTCAACTTGGGAGGCTACTTGACGCTTTACCTGGACAGCTCCTCTTCCTTTACATTCTGGACATGACACGGATGCTGGACAGGCTTCAGCCACTGTTTGCCCCTCTGTCCCGCTGCTCCGGTGACCTTCAGGTCGAGTTTACCGTCTTCTACTACAAGAAACCATTTCTGCAGTGTCTGCTGAGACACATGATGACCCAACAGTAACACATTCTGGACGTGTTGTTCAGAAGCCACAGTGACTTCAACTGTGACAACAGGATATGGACTGTTTATGGTGCAAAGAACAGCAGAACAGTTACAATGAAAAGATAATTTGCATTTAGAAAAAAATGTTAAAAACTAAACATAACAAAGACAAGAAAAGAAAAAAAAAAGTTACAGAAAATACTGACTTGCTGTCAGTAGTGGCTAAGAGTATCTTCTGTTTCAGGTGATACTCTGTCTTTTGGGGTGATGCTTTTAGGCCTCATGTTGTAGGACAGCTGGGTATTTTCTGTTTAACAGTTTTGTGTTATGTATGAATATATATTCAGTTTTATGCATAAATAGTGCAACATTGATTTGACATGACTGTTGTCTCAAGTGTAATACCCTGTTGGAAGTGATTTTACTATTTTTTTTAGAATTATGACATTTCATTTAAACAAAGGGAAGTATGTAAGATGAGATTGTCTTTTTCTTTGCAAAATACATTTTATTTTTATAAGGTTGCCATGGTCCCGATTTGGTGGAGATATATGTAGTAAAAAAAGAAGGAAGAGGCAGTTCATTCGATTGAGGAAGTTAGGTTGTTCTTGAAGAAAAAAAATAAAGACGTTATGCAGAAAAGAAGGCCTCCCTGTGCTGTTTGTTACCCACAGCCCTGGAAAGTTGTATCTAAGGTTGGTTGTTAAACAAAAAAGTGCCCTTTCACTATTTTAACACATTCATCCATCCTCAGAACTCTCTTAAATCCTTTTGGGGCCATGAGGCTAATGGAACCTACCCAGTAACTGTTGAGGTCATTATACTAGGTCCTAAATACCTGAGGGATGCCCTACCTGTTCAGATGGTCTCCCTGGATGGTGTAAATATAGCCTCCAATTCCACAGTTAGAAATCTAGGGATTTTATTTGACCAGGATTTATCATTTAAGGCTCACATATCACAGAATTGTAACTCTGCATTTTTTCACCTACGCAATATTTCTAGGATCAGAAATATAGTATCAAGAAGTGATAATGAAAAACTCATCTATGCATTTGTTATGTCTAGGCTGGATTACTGTAACTCCTTGTTAGCAGCATGTCCTATAAGTTATCAGGAACTTTGCTAGCAGGAACCAGCAGGAAAGAACACATCACTTCTGTGTTAGCTTCTCTTCAATGGATCCCAGTTGAATCTAGAATCAAGTTCAAAATCCTTCTGCTAACCTATAAGGCCTTGAATGGTGTGGCCCCATCCAATATTAAAGATACCATAGTGCCTTACAAACCAAACAGAACACTTCACTCACTCACAAAGTGCAAGAAAAGGACTAGATGCTTTCCACTAAATGTTTATGTAGTTTAAGGCTGTTTAAAAAAGCTTTACTGTATGGCCTGCTTAGAAAAATTGGTAATTTGAAGAAAAAAAAATATTTGTATTTCACAGTCTTTGACGTGTCCAAAAGTGAATTCATAAATTTACACCCCGAAGTATCCAGAAATCATGATAAGTGCAAAACCCTTTTACGAGACAAAAATTTGTTCACTTCTGTTAATTTTTCTTTACTTCTATTATTTTCAATAAATGCCGGAAAACTACAATAAAAAACATAAAAAACGCTCAAAATATGTTTTAAAACTGCCCCAACCCACAACCCACCTCTGTGTCACTGCTGATGTCATCAATGCTGATGTCATCAATGTTGATGTCACTAACTGATATTATTGGCCAATGTCATTTGAGGTCATCAGCCTTGATGTAAATGATGTCAAATGACATCACAGTCTTGAAACTAAAAGTTATTAAATAGAGGTGAACTAACGCTTGGATAATATCTTTATCGACCAAGACCTTTGCAGTACTCTTGTGTGTGTGAGCGAAACACAGTGGAAAAATGACTGCAGATATCTTTAAAACCAAGAAAGCTGCCTTCAAGAAAGCAAGAAAATTACTAAAGGAAAGCATAACGCTGAAGTCAAGAGTTCTTAAAAGAAACCAGAAACTGGCATTTTTAAGACCAATAAAGCGTTGCCATGTGGAAGAGCCCAAAGCATCACCAGAAACAACGACAAAGAGCTTTGAGGAAAAGAAAGTGGAGCCTGAAGTTGGAACGACAGATCAGACACAAAACCTCATCGATGACTTCTGCAAGTTTTCCAACCACTATAGCAACTGCTGGTTGAACTCGGCCCTACAGGCTCTGTCAAAGATAGATACTGTAAGGGATGCAGTTCAATCACTGGAGCGATACACCATGGTTGGAGTTTCACCAGTGCCAGCCTGTTCAGAATTGTTCTTGGACGCTATCCAAAACCCAGGAAAGACATTTTCAGAATACGAATTGGCACCAGTGTTACTGGAGTTAGCCGATGCCATTCCAGCTTTGGAATTAACCAAACAAAATGACATTGTTGACTTCATGTACCCGTTCTTGTCCTGGCTGAACCGCTGTGGAATCCAGACAAACATTAGGATGGAGCAAACAAGTCGCTGTGTCAGGTGCAAAAACACCACAAATGGAGTCAACAATGTGGGTAGCATGCTCTACGTTTCACCGCAACCGGGGGGAAATGAGTCCATCGCCTCACTTCTTGACCGTAGCGTCAAAGATTCCTGTTGCAACAAAAAGTGTCCGTCCTGCTCAGCAAATATGGAAACAGAAATCTCATTTGATGACTGTGACATATTTACAGTGAATCTGCCAAGACAGTTCATAGACAGGGAAAAAGTGGCGCCGAATGACTTCATCTATGTTCCAATCAACGGGAAGATGCAAAAGTTCAAGCTGTCTTCTGTCGTCTGCCATAAAAATCTGTTCTTCATCATGGATCACTTTTACAGCTACATTTTCAAGGATGGTGTAACTATTAAAGCAGATGACACTAGAATCCAGCTAGCGGACCAGACCAGCGTGGACGACATTAGTTTATATGGAGTCCTCTTCCTCTACGAGAAATGCAAAGACACAAATGCCAGCAATACGATGGGCGTTTCACCTGATTCTGTGAATAATGTTGCTGTGCAAGTCACCATGACGCCAGGAGAAGAAAAGCCAAGAAAGAGGTTCAGACGCATAGATTATGTCAAACTTTTCAGAAAAAGAAAAAGAAGAGAAGAGAAGGAGAAATGGAATTCTCTGAAAATAGAGAGGTTTTTTCTCCGACAACTAATGAAACAAAAAACTAAAACCACCGCAAAATACCCTGAAGTGGGAATGGTGTGTTAGAACTGAGGAATCAAGGGTTATTTAGAGACTATATGTAGGCTTAGTGAAGGCTCCAAACCCAACTGTTTAGTTCAGCTTTTAGTTCACTTTATCTACAGTTTTTTTTGTTTTATTTCTTTGTGTGTACATAAATGTTTTTGTAGAACCAAGGAAACAAATATTAGAGACTATATGTGGGGTTAATGTAGGCTCCAAACCCAAATGTTTAGTTTAGCTTTTAGAAACTTTATCTACAGTTTTTTTTTTTTTTTTTGTAAACGTAAAAAGTTATTTTTTTGTATTTCATTTATTCTATGTATTTGATTTTATTTGTATTGTTGGGGTGGTAAAGGGTGGATTGGGGTTTTTTATCTGTTTTTGTATTTAACTGTAAAACTCTTCAAGCTGAGCAATG
The DNA here is from genome assembly GCA_014656515.1 of Oryzias celebensis. Taxonomy (NCBI): domain Eukaryota; kingdom Metazoa; phylum Chordata; class Actinopteri; order Beloniformes; family Adrianichthyidae; genus Oryzias; species Oryzias celebensis. The sequence continues at coordinate 15,739,699 of BNCR01000016.1, forward strand.
TATGAAAATTTCTTTTATTTAAAAAGTTTGTTTTGTTTGATGAACTCAACAACATTAAAAAAAAAAAAAAAAAAAAAAAAAAAAAAACATTGCAAAACGCACCCAAATGAACAGAAAAATGTTACACATTACATTGTCCTAAACCAATCAGCCCCCTGCCCTGAACACACACACCCCTCCCTCCAAGATGAAGGACAGACACACTTACAGATTGAAAAATCCCTCCAAAGTTCCTTCAACAATTGGGCCACCGACTGCAGGTCTGTACCTCCAAACCCAAGAAGAAAATCCTTCTTCCCTGAAAGTTCCTCTACACTCTGGAAAATCTGTCCCCAAAATGAGCTTCTAAAAACAGGGGCAGCACGTTGGTCTGTTGGTGAACATGGTTGGCTGACAGAGCCGCGTCTGCGTGGGTTTTCTCCGAGCGCTTCGGTTCCCCCCCACCTTTACAAATGCATTGGTAAATATTTAGTGACCTTTACACAGGTGTAGACCAAAAGCGGAAGAATCAAGAAGTAAAGAGGTACAGGTCAAAGTATTACCCCCAATATAAAACAAAGATAAATTATAAAAATAATAAAATAATTCAATTTAATGAAAAAAAAAAGCATCAGTCACCAAAATTTATAGGGAAATAACTAAAATAAATCCTGGCAGTCCTGTGGGTTTTCTTCATTTTCCCCACAATAATTGTTAGTAATTGGCTAGTGACTGATGTATTCCCCTCCCTGAATCGCCACCTTATCGTGGTGGAGGGGTTTGCGTGCCTGAATGATCCCAGGAGTTGTGTCGGTGAAGCGTTTGCCCTGTTGGGCTATTTCATGGCAAACTGCTGCTGGGGGACGGGCCAGACTAAGGGTGATTCAAACAAAAAACATTTTCTTACAGGATGCAATTATTCTTCCCAACAAGAGTCACAGGGTCTCACCCTGAAGCCAGAACTGTAGTAATGACTCATGAACTAGTTTGTAACGGCTGTTACTTCCATGTAACGGTAGCTGGATGGAACTGCACCGTCTAAGAGATCCTCCTGGATCAGGATTGTTCCCCTTTCCATTAGCCATTCAGGGTTAATCCCATCTCTTAGCAGCTGGTTCATTTGTGCTGCCAGGCGCTCATGGAGTGCAGTGAGTTTATAAGCCAGTATGCATGTATCATGTCAGGGCCCGGTGGTGTCCAGTTTTTCATACCTGAGGCTGCCACTGTGATGGTTACTGGATTCTGTTCAGAGAGGTTTCTCGGTGAGACCAGTCATTGAAGCATTGCTGTTATTCTCTTTTTCTCATAGACTTTTCCTTTGTTTCCTGCTTTGGTGGGTCTGCTCTGCTGGTAGGACTTTGCCACTGAGCGTACACTTTCACAGGCTGAGTTGTGAACAGCCTGTTTATCCGTCTGGCGTCATTGTCTCTTGTGTATGTCTTTATGAGGCTGCTCAAGGCCAGGAGCCTTAGTTTGGCAGTTTCCAGGCATACCTCTGGTCTGTTTTAATCTAGATGTTCTAAATAATATATACGTTATATGATTATAGATAGATATATTTATACCCCCTGAAATTTGGATGAAGCACAAGGCTATGCTCGGTTCATTTCATGTTTGGTCAAAAAAATAAAGAGACTGATGATGGCATGCCTGCTTTAGCAGGTTAGGGTTCGATTCCCTATGGTGCTCTGCAAAATATTTTGACTTTTATACATGAAAAAATGAGCATTGTAACCCTAAAGCTGGATCAATGCTTATGTCCAAATTAGAATCAGAGAAGGGTACTAGTCGAAGAGGGCATTTTAAATGCCTGGTTCAGCCATTCAGTCTAACTGACTGTCCTGCAGATTTTCAAGCTACGGTGAACAAAGTTCTTCATGACTTTTTTGATCGCTTTGCTTTTGTATGCATTGATCTTGATTTATTTCAGGAACCATTCCAGGCATTCTGGTTTCCTCTCACAGTCCATAAACAGGCTTCTTAGGTTAACTAATGACTCTACATTGTCCCTAGGTGTGAGTGTCTGTGTGTGTGTGTTGGGGGGGTGTTGCCTTGTGACAGGCCAGCAACCTGTCCAGGGTGTACCCCGAGTTTGCCCAAAAGCATGATGGGCACCAGCAACCCCAAAAGGAATTCAACAGATTTAGGAAATGGATAGATACTGTAGATGGATTGCTGGGTTTTATCTTTCATCTTTAATTATCTGCAAATGGAAAGCACATTTACAGTCATACACTTCACATAAGCTCTTTAGAAAGTCAATAAGAAGTGTTTTTGAATGAGGAATCAAAATTGCTCGCATTGGTCTTAAGGTGAATATTTAACTCACTAATTATTTAAGCACATTTGCATTAGAGCATTACATTCCTTTTAATTTTGAACATTTGTTGCATTACATCACCTTGACTTCAGCAATGCTTGACAATAGAGAATCTTTGCTTCAGGTGATCAAATGTAGAATTGTGGAAAAGTGTGAAGTACTGTTTAATACAAACTCAAATCAAACACTTTAGATCAGAAAGATGCATTTGATTGTCAAAGTCACAAACAACTGCATGCAGATTTATTTGTCACATGCAAAGTTGTCACTGGCACACAAAATGGATTACTAGCTGAATGAAGTGGTCCCGGACCCAAAGAAACAATACATAAACATGCAGCTGAATTTATCCTGCAAATGAAATTCAGGTCTGGTGCTGTTTTGTAAACAAGATCTGAATTCGTTGGGTGTTTTTACCAACATCAAAACTTCCTAAGCATCAAAACATTTTGTTATCAGCTCTATAAGAGCACTTTCTGGGTCAAATGAGTTCAAATCTAGAATTAAAGTTTTTCTTTTTATATATATACTTTACAACTTTAGTTTTTGGTCTGTTTGTTTGATGCTTTTCCTTCTTTTGCTAGTATTGTATGTTTGTTTGACTTTAACTGATGGTTTTTAATCATCACAGCTGCATTTTATTGGTTTGACATTTCTTTCTGACATGTCGTTTCTCTAGATTCTTTCTCTCTTTTGCTTAGATGTAAATTGTATTATTATTATTTTTTTAACCATTTGTTTATTCAATAAATGGTTACATTTTTAGTGGCCACACTGCCTCTGGTGTCCTGGCTGTGGGCCGTTCCTCTGGTCCAGTTAGACTCCAGTTAGACTGCAGTTAAACGACAACAGCAGGGATCAATAAACCAGTGAATGGTTAAAACAAATCTCTCTCTCATTCAAGTCGTTTCTGATGAAGGAGGTTCTGAATTAGTTCAAATGTTTTTCATTCAAATGTAGAACAAAAATTACTTTTGTTCTCCCACTTAAAATCATGGAGATGTCAGCCGGGGGCCCACTGGGGCATGACCTCCTGCTTCATTCACATGGCAGGGATCTAGCAAGTGGTCACAATTGGTGTTGCGTACAGATTGGGTTTTATTCAATTTCTGTGCCAAAGAGGTTCTTTTGATTCGGTTTCGGTTCCTATTTCAGTACTTCAGTGATAAAAATAAAGCCTACCTCCTCCCAAATGCAAAGCAGAAAAACGATAAACGGCCACAGACTCCGCTGAAGCTTTTTCTTTCCCTTTTTTTTCATATTCTTTTAGGTCTTTTAGCACAATGCCCGTTTACACACACATTAAAGTAAAAATGTTGTGTATACGCTCTCATTCCACGTGGGTGAGTTTTGTTTACGTCGTAGCATGAGGTATTCTACCCCTGTGTTTGAGTTCATGCCCTAACCCCTAACTACTACAAAACCATATAGTGTGTCACTATACAGTGCTGAACTATGTAGTTCCCTGGATATTAAAAGCATTGGACACCATGCTCACTACTTTTTGGTTGCCGTTCTTCTTCAGGTGTTGTTTACATCGCGGTGGACAAACAAGAAAATGGTTGCATTACCGCCACCACCTTATTTGGAGGCGAACTCCTTTTTTTAAACGCAGATGGTGATGTCAATAATTTTCCGAAGAAAATAATAAATATTAACAATTTACAAAGGCTATTTATGAATCTACAGTTGTTTTAATAATGAAAAGGATTCTGGTTTGTAAAAAAATATAATTACAAACATGTTTGTGGCGATATTTAATGTTTCTGTTCATCAAAAAGCTGTCAAATCACTAGTCCATCATAATATTTTTTATTTTCGCGCCACAGAACCATCTCGTGCGGGTATGCATTTTTTTCCTGTACTTTTCCGTGTTCCTGCTAACAATAATTCAAATATTTCTGTTAAGATTAAACCGAAAACGGGCCAAAATGAAGCACAGGAAGGCCAGGAGGGGAAGCAGACATCTAAGAAGATTAATTCTGGCTGCTCTAGCCAGAGACGGACAACTTGTGAATTAATTCTTAGCATTTGTCAATAATTCTGCTCAGAGTTACACCATCTGCTGGGCAAAATAGTAAACATTATTGTCCAACACGGGGTTATGAGTTATATATTTACATATTATAAATAAGTGCAACACTCTCTTGAGTTCAGAGAAAGTGTAGTGTGTTTCCGTCAAACCATATGAGCATTCCACACAAAGTGCTTTTCATCAGTTTATTTACAAAAATATTTTAAACACACTTGATTCAAATAATGGATGTGAGCAGCTCACTGGAACTGCTGCCTTCCAAAAGGTCGTGAGGAGCATTGAAGGCTGACACATTAGAATAAAGGCCCCAAAAGTAAATGCAGCTTGTTATTTCAACAGGAAGCTTTTTTATTCCATTGGGCCGCAGCAGGAGGACACCAGGAACCAGCAGGAGGAACAAAGTGGCGTCCGTCTGCGACGACAAATCTCTGCTTTCCTGTCAGCTCCAACTGTGATACTCTGTTTTGTCTAAATAGATTTGGTTTGAAAGGAGCAACAACATCAAGTGTTCTCCTCCATGGAGTCATCAACAAACTGATCATTTTTTCTGGGACTGAAACTATGGGAGCTGCTCTCAGAGTGTTTGCTCAGCATGTTACTAAATATTGGTTGGACTGTAAGTTTAAATTCAGATACAGAATGGTCAGTCAATGTTCTTCTGAGCTGTTCTTTATTTATGGAGCGGTGGAATTCTCTAGAACAAACTGAAAGGATATTAGAAAGTGATCTGAGAGTATGGGGTCATGAGGGAGCACACTCAGCTGGCTGATCTCTATACCAGGAGTTAAAACAAGGTCCAGGGTGTGCTTGTGACACTGAGCTGGTTCCTTTACATTTTGTGTGAAACCAACATTATCTAATAAAGCTGAGAAAGCATTTCCTAGACAGTCACTAGAGTCGTCGACATGAATGACATGACACATACACACTCTTTATTCATATACATGTTGTGTATGCTGGCAGAGACATATTTACAATGAATCCATATCAGACTTTAACATCTTGTCCACACATGTCAAATGAAGTTGTAATTGATATTTCAAAAACTAAATGTCACTAATCAGCTTAAATGAATGTACAATTTCACCTGAGAAAAATTATTCAACAACTTTACCACATTTAAACATTTCTTTCCATGTGTGCTTCATTCATATCACATTTTGTTAGTATTTATCTCAAATAAATGCATTATCTGTGACTTGAGGATATGTACTTTAAGATGTTAAATTAAAATCTAACTATTAATGATAAGTATTAAATATGAATGCAAATATATATGTAAACTGTAAATGGCAAATGTAAAGTTATATATAAATAATAAATGTAAATGTAATATCTAAACACATATCTAAATCCTAAAATTAATTGTAAATGTGAAATGTAAATGTCATATCTAAATGCATACCTAAATGTTAAATCTAAATGTTAAATACAAATATTAAAATAAATGTAAATGTAATAAATGTAAATGTAGATAAAAGTCAAACATATATCTAAAAGTTAAATATAAATATTGACTCTAAATGTTTGAGAAATATGCTAATGTGACCACGCCCCTCACCGCTTGGAGCAGTCCAAGTTCACAGAGGAAAGTTTAGTCAGTCATGGCAAACTCTTTGAAACCTGAGGATTTATATAGTTCTTTGAGATTTCTGGGATGTCTGTTACACACTGGTCTTTTCAGGTCCATCCATAGATTTTCAATGTTGTTCAGGTCAGGTGATTGGAAAGTCACTGCAAAACCTTCAGTTTCTGTGTCTTAATGTAAGACAGCGTGGATTTGGAGGTGTGTTTAGGAGCATTATCCATTTGTAGAAGACATCCTCTCTTCAACGTCAACTTTTTCACAGATGGCATCAAGTTAGTGTCCAAAATTTGCTGAAATTTTGTGAAATCCATTCTTCCTTTTAATGTTTCCTGTGTCACTGGCTGCAATACAAGGCCAAAGCATGATTGATCCACCCCCATGCTTAACAGTTGGACAGAGGTTCTTTTCATTAAACGCTGTACTCTTTCTTCTCCAAACGTACCTTTGCTCATTGCGGCCAAATAGTTCCATTTGAACCTGGTCGGTCCACAGAACTTGTTTCTAAAATGCATCAGGCTTATTTCCATTTATTTCCACGATTTTTGAAAATAAATGTTTATATTCAGTTAAATGAGTTTCTCTTACAAAATAACACATTTGAGATAAACCAGTGTAAGGGAAAAGAATGCATACTGACAAATTAGTCAACCCTGTTGCCCCATGTTATGTTTATTTGCTGTATGTTTTTTAAAAATGAGTAATTCTCTTGCTCATAAGACACAGCACTCAATTTACTGGGAGGTGTATTCTACGCTCTCACCACAAGAGGGCGTCCCTTCAGTGAGCAGGTCAGAAGAGCGGAGTTTACTGAACCTGCTGTACGAAGGAAACATCGAGACAGAAGTGTGTGCTGTGTTTGTGTTCTAGGTCAGCTGCAGAATAGAGATAATACAGATACAACGAATGAACCAGAGAGGGGAGATAATACAGAAAGTTGGCCGTTTTCTGTATTATTCGTGTCGCTAATCGTTCGTGACGGATTTAATGTAAGAAGCTAAATCGCTAGCATTTAGCAGCTAAAGCTAACGGGCGAAGAGCAGCGGGTTATTGTGGTGGATTTTGAGTATATTTATGTGGTTAACCATGATCACAGGGATATGAGATGGGGAATTACTGATGTATTCTTGTAGATAAAGGTTAGAAGTGCGGAGTCTATTGAACCTGCTGTACGAAGGAAACATTGAGACAGAAATCCGTCTGGATATAATTGTATTTGATACAATGAAGGATTCCATTTCAATGATGTGTTCCAGCAGCATCCAGACCTGACAGCTCTTCAGTTCCTGTTCTGTTGCTTGTTGGACCAGTTTGTGTCTTTTTTACTGATGATTTTCCCACTGATGTTTTATTTGTGCAAAAAGTGAGAAATGTTCCTTTAAAAAACACATTGATGACAATATGATTTGTTGTGTTTTGCATTGATGCTGTTAACTTTAGAAACATGTTATCATTTACAGATTCAAGCTCCATCAGGTTGGCACTCTTGTTTTTATTGATTGATGTCTGTGTTTATTAAAGCCCACAGCAGCAGTCACTGACTGAAAGAACCATATTGTTTTCACACTTGTAAACATTTCTGGGCCTTTGAGTCAAAATTTGACACGCACGCACCCCAGGAAAAACGTCACCAAAATTGTGTGCACACCTGGTGTTACAACCTCAACATGGCTCATGTCTAGGGGTAGACAAGATGGGGTCGCAACATAAAGAAAAGAATGGACACAGAATTAAAAAGAACAGTTTATTAAATAAACAAAACTCTGTGTCCTGAAAACAAAAAAAAGCAAAATAATTCAAGTGCTGGTTTAAACAAAAAGACGAACCAAAGGGAACTGGAACCTTGGCCAAACATAACAAAAGGTCAGGGAGACAGCTGACCCAGCCATGCTGGCCGTCGGAGTCAGCAGCTCCCTGCTAAAGGCTGCCTAACCAAAATACCTAAAACAAAAACAGAAACAAAGCCCGCAAACTAAGACTACCAAGGTCCCAAACCCAAATTAAAATAACAAAACCTAACAGTATAAGACTGTTGAGGAACCAAAAGAGACACAAACCAAACCCACTGCTCTCAGCCTCCTGCTCTGCCATCTGCCCTCTTTGGTGTGGCCTCCTTGGTCTTAAATACCCGGCAGGTGCTGATTAAGATGATTGGCTTCACCTGCTGGGTGAGGCAGCATGACAGGATGTGGTGGCAGCAGCAGGGGGACGTAACACCTGGTAAAAATGGAAAATGGATTATCAGCAGAGTGAATGACCCCCACACTCCCTCTCCCTACGCCAAGACGATGACATCACAGCGAGCAAAACCGTAATAAAATGAATGGGCCAAAAAATGTGAATGGAGCCAAAAGAATATATTGAAATACCCAGTTTGGGTCAAAGGTCAGTTGTGGCTATTTAGCAAGTAAGGTTGGATCAAGGTTGGGCAGTGAAGGTGGCAGTGGCGCGTAGAGGTGGGCGGGGAGGGCTTGGACAGGAAGCAAAGAGGGTGAGGGTGGGTAGCGCCTGCAGGTCATCCAATGGCGCTCGCGGCTTTAATTTAGTTATTGATTTCCTTCATGTCAGCAGGTCTGAAGAACAGAATCAGAATAATGTTCCAGATGAGACTGATGCTCAACACAACACATATTCATCTCTGCAACATGGTCAGCCTGAATTCTGACTTTTTACAATCATTTTTTTTCTCAACTGGTATCAACTGCATAGAATCTCTCACATATCCAAACATTTCCAGAAGAAAAAGCTTCAATGAACTTTATTGATACACAGTAAATGTCTCTGTCATCAGCAGGTACTGAAGAAGAATGAAGACCAAATGGGCCGCCTGCTTTTCTAACCTGGAACTGTTTGTATTTTTCTCTTTTGTCATTTTTTGTTGTAAAAACTATCAAAACTGCAGTCGTCTTGTTCTCTTGGATAATATAGTTTGGTCAGAATGACATTACATCTCAGCGATCAACATCTGATTGCAGGTTCAATTCCCGCTCTGCCCGTTCATGTGTGTCAAAGTGTCCTTGGGCAAGACACTGAAATAATATAATGTTTGCATTTATGATTGTGTTCATTTGTGTTCATTGGATCATAAAAGTTTATTTCATTTTGTTCTATATGTAAATATTTGTTCTATAAAAATATGTTATACTTTTTGTTGTTAAATGTATTTTGTCTAAAACACTTTGTCTAAAATGCCGTTTTGCAGCATCTGTTTGTGTTGCATGTAGGGATCAGTGTTTAGCGTCACAAAAACAGTCATTGTAATTCACACAAACTTTGTGTGTCTGAGCAGTGTTCATAAATGTGACTGTCATGCAGCTATCAGCGCCGACATGTGGTCAACTTACTGAAGTTTCTTCCTGTTTTTACATTGTCACAGTGCTGTTGTGTTGACAGAGTTTTGTTTTTATTTGCAGGTATTAAACAGTTTTAGTGCATGTGTGTTGTTGTCTTAATTTGTAGAACATTGAGATCTTTTCATCTTTATACAGTTGAATGAAACTCACTAGAGAGAATCTCCAGAGAAATCCAGAGGTTGATGTGTAATTCCATACTTATAATTTATTTCAAATAATTACCTTAAATCCCTCAGATTCCCTAAGATTCTACAACTGAATGCATTTTTTCAAGAAATGAAATCATTGTGATGAAGAACCTGATCAGAAATCAGACCATCTCATGTCTGGCAGCTCAGTCAGCATTGAGGTGGATCAGTTTGTAAGAGTAGAGAAAAGAACACAACAGAACAGTTTCACAACAGCATTTGTTCTGAAGGGTTTGTCTCTGTCACATTCCTCACAGGAGTTAAGCGCCCTCTAGCGGTATCTTTAGTTTTTCATTCATCCGCAGAACACTGAACACATTTTATATTACATTTAAACTGACAATACTTATTCAATGACATACATTCAAGGACCGACTCATTTAATATTTTTTGTTTGTTTTTTTGAAACATATTTTAAAGCATTTTGTTCAATCTATTTCAAAGAGTATTAACATATATTTAAAATGACTAAAATGTTTAATATTTTCTGTCATGAACATTCTATGAATATTTGATGAATTTAGTTCTTATTAGCAGCAAATATTTGCGCACAAACTTTAAGGTATGTATAAAGTACACAGTAAAATACATAAAAATGCACATTTCCTGGCACTGCCTGCCCTTCATAGATGACACAAAGTGGTCGCCTCTGGCGCCATCTGCTGGAGAATGCAGGACAAGCAAGCCAGCAGGCGTTCAGTTTGATCTTCATTGATGATGTTCAATTGCATTAAAATGAAAAGACATGATTCTTTGAGAACACAAAGAAGAAAACAGTGAAAGGTGGGGAAGAGAAACAGAAGCAGAACAGAGTTGGTCCAATGAAGCTGGACTAAAGGTTAGTGGTTTGGTTTCCGCTTTGCCTCCGTATGTGTCAAAATGTCCTTGTATAATTTACTAGACTCACTATGGATGGATGGATGGATGGATGGATTGGTGGATGGATGGATGGATGGATGGATACATAGATAGACCTCCCTGTGCTGTTTGTTACCCACAGCCGTGGAAAGTGGTATCTAAGGTTGGTTGTTAAACAAGAAATTGGCCTTTCACTATTTTAACACATTCATTCATCCTCAGAACTCTCTTAAATCCGTTTGGGGCCATGAGGCTAATGGAACCTACCCAGTAACTGTTGAGCTGAGGTGGGGAACACCCTGAACAGGTCACCAGTCTGTTGCAGGGTCATGTGAACACCAAGGGTCAATTTAGAGACACCAATCAACCTATGAAAGTGTTTTAAGAGTGTGGGGGGAAACCAGAGTGTCTGGAGTAAACCCACACATGCACAAGGAGAATATACAAACTCTACACAGAAAGGTCCAGCCAGGATTTGAACCAGGACCTTCTTGCTGTAAAGTGAGAGCACTAACCTACATCACAGTGCAGCCCCCATTTTCACACATATTTATTAAGCTATTCCGGGTTTTTCAAAAACAAAAAAGGATAAAAAAAAGATTCCTCATTCATGACATCCAGGTGACCTGTGTGATGCAGTCAACACATTTTCTAATGAAATACACTTTTTAAAAGACTGAACTTCTGTTAGATAATGAAGTAAAACATTTATCAGACTCAAACATGATGAGACAGTGACCATGGGTCTGCTGTGGGCAGATATGTCACTGTGAGAAACTAGTGCTGCTGTCAAAGCTGCTGCAACACTTCACATATGTGTGAAAAGGGAGGACACATTTAGAACTCTGAACCAGAAGCTAAAATTGAAGGATGTTTGTTTGAACTGCAGTTTTTCTGAAGAGCAGATCTTCTGTGTAGCAGCAGAAATGTAGGAGTGGAGCTCCTTTGAATGGATTTGATTGATCAAAACACAAATGTATTTAAAGTTATTGCACTGGTTTGACATCTGACTTCCACACTTTTGTTTGCAGGAAACATCACTTGACTCATTAAACAAACATGAACTGAAAAAAACAACCTAAAAGAATGTTTGTAACCACAGAGGCATAGAATCATGGTTCAAACTGTTGTGGTCTGGCTCAGTTTCCTGCTTCTCTCTGATGTGTTGCTGTGAGCTGATCTGCTCATCATGCAGACGGTTCTTCCTATTCTTCATCTCAACATCAATCCTGCAGTTCATCTTTACTTTATTAAAAGAGAAATGTTGATGCTTTTTTTGTAAAATGAATATTTAAAGCAGTGACTTTACCACCAGCAGTGATTTTCTTGGGTGATATTTTTCCATTTAGATTATGAATTAATTTTATTTCCCTTTTTTTTAAAAAAAAAGACAGAAACTACTCTTCTGAGAATAATTATTTCTTCCTTTTACTTCATTCTTCCTCTTTATCTCATCATCACCTCCTGCAGTTTATCGTCAATGATCTTTACATCACTCACAGTAAAAGTCGTGTTTTCTTTAAAGACAAATGTTGATGTTTTGCTGCCATTTCTGGTCTTTTTTGATGGACTTTTATGAAGTATAAATGTTTTCAGTCTTTAGTTTCATAACCAGAGCAGGTGAAGTGAAGCAGGCAGCTCAGTGGTGTTTGTGGTTAAAATGCACAAATGAAATTCCTCAATGCTGGTCAAAGTTTCTCTGTTTTTAACAAAGATTTTGTAGAAAACTTGAAATATCTGGAAGAATGGATGATCGCGTTTATAAAGTTTTTTTTTACTTTAATAAAAAAAAAAGAACTACAATGACTTCCTTTTTTATTTTTAAAGGACAGAAGTTATTCTTCTGAGAATCATCAGTTTAATTAAGTTTCTTTTCTATTTGCAGAATACAAATCACATAACAAAACATTAGCAAAGAGCTCAGATTAACTGTCAACATTTAAATACAGATAATGAATAAATATGGACACAGAAAATCATAACTCCATATATCAGTAAATAAAATACTTGAAACAATAAGATTCATGTCTTAGGTATTTAAAAAGGCATTTTTCAAAGTTATCACAGTTTGTGGACAGAAACTTCTTTCAAGGTGAGATGTGCATTGAAAAGTGTTGTTTCTCTGAGGGCAGAAGGTCAAACGTCTCTGTAACAGGATGGTCAGACGGATCACTGATAATCTGAAAAATCTAGATTTATAAATGTTCTCCAGGACTGGTGGATCACAGTAACCTGTGCATAAAGTGAACCACTCTGTTTACAGTTTTCTTTTCTTGCACTGTTAGATACCACACAGTGACAGAGCTGGTGAGAAAACGTTCAATACTACATCCATAAAAGTTTCAAGAATGGTTTAGTTTTGAGTAAATTTTCTTATTAAAAAAGAGATGCTGGTGATCATTTTGTTAAAAAGTTACTGGTGTTTGACTGCCAGCTCAGATCTTTGGAGAAAGTGACACCAAAAAACTTAAACATGTCCATTGTTTGCACCTCAGAATCATGAGTGGTAGGCTGGTTATTCTTGATGCATTTGAGCTTCACCACACTTTGACAGTTTTTTTCCCCTCATTTCCTGTATTTAAACCTGTGACCTCACTCAGACCAGAACTGAGCCACCAAATGAAAAAGTTTCTGCTAAAATAACACTTATGCTTCGGTTCTCGAAGCTCATTTTAGTTTTCAAAGATGAAGAATGAACATTTCTGCTGTTTGATGAGACGAGGAGGATAAAGAAATCCCAGAACTGATCCTAACAACAGTGAGTCTGACATTGTTATTAGTATTCGTACATGATCATTTCACTGCAGGTTTGAAATTTTAATTTCTTCTGACTTTTCTGATTATTTCTCTACAAACTAACAGATCAGACATATTAACTTGAGTCATATTTTATGATGAAATTCATTTCTTATTTATTTCAAACCAAAAATGTTACACTAGGAAGATGCCAAACATATTTGATCTTTTTTAAAGTATTTTAGTGTGAAAGTGTCCAAGTTTATTTATAAATGTCAGCAACATAATTGTCAGTATGAGGTTCAGGACCAACACAAACACATAGATGTTTAGATACATTGTGTTTGTTCTTTGATGACACTCATTTATTACTTTTTTAATTTTAAAAAAGAAGGTTTAATTTAACATTTGTGCAAAAAAATAAGATTCAAGCCAAATCTATGAAGAAGTGATGTTTTTAATCCAAATTTTAACAAACTTTTTGTTAAATCAGAGCAAAATCTAAAATCCAAAGATTTTTACAGTTTGCAATTCTTTAATCTGATCAAACACAGTGAAAAACGAAAGACAGAAAATAAAAATTGCACTGATCAGAACACACATTTACATAAAGACAATAAAAGGATTCTGATCAAAGTTTTCTGAGTTGCTTTTCTATTTTCATGGTTTTTGCGCCGTGATCCGTTCAGTTCCCTTTTTTGAACCACTGCCTTTAAGAGGCTCAACATGGCCGAACACATGAACATCACATGAACAGTCAAGTTTCCAGTTCACCACAAAAGATCTGCTACCAAATGAAAAAAATGTAAATTTAATTTACTGAATGAGAACACTTTCAGAGATCTACTGTCACTTTAAGAGTCTGATGACCAGAAAGTGAATAACTAGAGAAACGGAAAAATGTGGTTTGGAGGAGGAGACTGAGGCTGCAGCAGAGGCTGGGGGAGAAGTATTGGGGTCAAACCACAATCAGCTCAAGATCAGTGAATGAAAAACCAAACTAAACACAAGTAAAACATGAAAATTCAGAGAAAATAGTTTCAAACTAGAAAATTCACATTGTAAACTTTAGACAAATATAGAAAATTTGAGTAAAAATAGTAAATTTTTACCTATTAAGACCTGGCATTCACATGCATGTACATCACGTTTTGTGATCTACTACCATCGTAGTAAATTCTGTTAACTGAAAACAAATAAACATGATTTTTCACTTGGTAAAAATTTTAGACTTATACATTATATATATACTTTTTCTTTCTAATTTTCCATATTTTGTACTTTAGAGTTTAAAACTGTTTTCATATTTATTTATTTTACAAACTAGTTTTTTATTCACTTTAAGATGCTTCCGGGTTGACTCCATGGAGATCTGGCAGGAGTACAGACGTCCCAAATGTTGATTCACTTCCTGTCTTAAGTTCAAATCTTGGACTGAACTGTTTTTGTAAAATGTTCTTGAGTCTTTTGAAAGGCTTGTTCTAAGAAAAAAGAATTATTAGTCAAAGTAGGAATGATGATAGCAATTATTTTTTATGAGTTCTTGAAATGTGTTTTTTTGTTTTCAGATTTGAGGACATTTGGGATTCCAGGTGTGAACTGAATAAATTCTATAAAGTGATGGTCTGAAAGTGCTTTTATAGTGAAAGGTCACTCTGTATTTCACACAATGAAGGATTCCATTTCCTGTGGAGTCTTTGTAGCCTAAACTGTACAAAATGTTGTTTTCTGACTGTAACTACATCTTCTTTATTTTATCAATGAGAAACGTGTACATTTTTCTCTCAAGTGACCAAACAAAAACATTTGCATCAAATAGAAATGTATTTATTTTTAGAAAAGTTCAAAGATCTGTTTCTGCACTGCCAGGAGAGGAAGTTACAGAGTGTTAGCTTTGACAATGTGGACTTTAAGAAAGGAAAGACAAAAGAAAACCAAAACAGTTTTTTTAGCTTTAGTATTGGAAGAAAATAAATGATATAATTTCATTCTCACTTTCTTCTTTCCATGAAGGTCATTTTTCACTTTTCTATTTTTCAATCAGTATCGTGTTCAAACTGAGCGTGAGGATGGAACTAGAACTGTTCTGTGATCTGCTGTTAATCTGTGAGTAGAAATATGGAAACTTTTTCTGTCAGTCATCCCAACATAAGGGGATAATGTGGGTTAAAAGAAGTCATGTCTTTCTGTCTGTGGCAAAGTGCTCGTCATGCTCATCCAAAGTGGACAAACTCAAGGTATTTCAATCTTAACATTCACGTTTTTGCATCTCATTTGCATAACATCTATTTTTGCCTTTTGGAATTTACAGTTTGCTTGTTTTTTTTCATTCAGCAGAAAGAGTTTGTGTGTTTGTGTTTGTTCTAGATGCTGTGTTGACTATTGAACCCAATTTGTCAACATTTTTTATTGGAGAATCATTCATCTTAAAATGTGACATGAAAGAAGGAAGAACAGATGACTGGGAATATATATTTAACAAAGATGGTCAGACATTTTACGATTATTACACAAACTCGATCTACACATTAAATCAACTGCAAACATATCACTATGGTGTTTATCACTGCTGTGGTCGTCGGAAGGATTCATATTATCTAAAGTGCAGCAACAATGTCTTTATACGTGTATCAGGTAATTTATTTGTGTGTTTTTGACTATTTTTTGATAATTCAATTTTAAAAATGTGCTTATTCTGAAGAAGCTAAAACATTTGTTTGAAAATTCCAGAGAAGCCAAAGACTCAGCTAAGTAGAAGGGGAGAAACTCTGACCTGTTCTGTGAATCCATCATCATCTGGTTGGAGTTATGACTTTTACAGAGATCACCTGAAATTGCAAAACACTGATTCCTATTTGAATGGAGAAATCAGAGTTTCACAGGGAGGAGTCTACAGATGCAAAGGAAGAAGAGGACAACCAGTTTATTACACAGAATATAGTGATCCAATCACCATTGATGGTGAGTTTGTGTGTTTTCTTTATCAGTGTATTAGTAACAAGCATGAAATCTCTCGAAAGTTTAGATACTTTTATGTCTGATTAACACCCATTCCAAATTAGTTTTGGGTTTAAAATTGAACTTTGACTCTTATACACATTGTGTTTGTTTTTTTTTTACAATTTTAATCTTCAAACTTTTCTGTTTTGTTCATTTTCAAAAGGTTTATAAAGAGGATAAAAACTTAAAAACAAAAACTTTCTAATCAACCAAAGTTAGCTCTAAGAGATAAACATGGATACAAACTTATCACCTGAGAATTTTTCTAATTTACTTTTTAAAATGGATTCAGTAGAAAAAAAATCATATTTTTACTTATAATGCAGGAAAAAAAGTAAAAGAAAATAGCTGATAAAAACAGACCTCATAATGTGATGTGAAGTCTTTTGTTTATCCTCCCAGCCGCATCATAATTGCCCTTTAACCTCAGTTGTTGCCTACAAGGCTGGCAGGTTGTGGAAAACCAAAGTGCAGGTAAGACTCAACAACTCCAGAAGGTCAAAAGGTTTAATAACAGAAAATTACCAAAAGTGTGAAAAAAAATCCAACAACAAAAATTCAACCTAATAGTAGAGAAAAAAAAAAGAAAAGACTCATCAAAAAGAATAATTGGAGGCAGTTATGACCATCTCCATGAGAACCCAGGAGGGACCAGAGGATCCAGGAAAAGTCACATCCAACCTGCACGAAACAAATACAATAAAAAAGACCATAATTACAAGAAGCAATTCAAACAACAGCTATAATGTCGCTAAGAATAAAAGATGATTATTTTGCTCCATGAAAAACTAGAACATCTATTTTTTCTTAAATTCCAGCTGGAAAAGCCAAACTGACAGCAGGAACAACAACTGTGTCAGTAGGAGGTGAAGTGACACTGAGATGCTCTGTGGAGGAATCTGCTGGTTGGAAATATGAGTGGTTCAGAAGAACCTCACAAATCCCTAAAAACAGAATAAATGATGGACTAAATGGAGAAATCAGAGTTTCACAAGGAGGAATCTACAGCTGCAGAGGATTTAGAGGAGAACCAGCCTTCTACTCTGATATAAGTGATGAAGTCACCATTCAAATAACCTGTGAGTGATTTAATATTTATCCTTTATATTATATAAATTGATTGTTATAATTAAGATGTTTTATATTAGATTGGTGATTTTATGTTTACTTTTCATATCTGATGGAAACAGTTTCCAACAAAGTCTCTGTGACACAAAAAGCCAGCTGGTCTGAGATCTTCAGAGGAGAGACGATCACTCTGACATGTGAGGTTCAGGGAGGTGAAGGAGTTCAGTGGGAGTATGAATGGAGAACATCTCAGTCACAGTCATCCTGGACGTCCAATAAAGACCAGACTATCACAGCTTCCATCAGTGGAGACTACAGCTGTAGGAGCAGACCCACAGATGATTCATATTCTTCAACAAACTGGAGTGAAACTGTCAGATTATCTTTCTCTGGTAAGTTTTTTTGGTGAATGTAAAAATGATTTTTAATTTCCAATATTTTGAAACAAACTTGGATCCAAAAAGAAACATGTTATCTACTTTTAAAGAAATTAAATTACATCTTTTTTAAACAAAAAAACAACCTGTGATGCAAAAAAGAAATACACTAATGAGGTCAAAAAAATTATTCAGTGACAATAAGAGTTTGTTGGAGCAAAATAAAAATGCATTGTAACGTAAGAGAAAATCCAGTTAAACTGAGAATATTATATGCAGTGTTGTCTGTAAATGTCGTCAATAATAATAATAATAATAATAATAATAATAATAATAATAATAATAATAATAATAATTATTATTATTATTATTATTATTGTTATTATTATTATTATTATTATTATTATTATTATGTCATCAATAACATGACTAAGATATTTTACTGAGTGACAGACATCGAGCTCATTATTGGTCAGCTTAAGAACAGGACAATTGAAAGTCACATCATCTTTAGTTCAACAGATCAACACATCATTCTCATTACCATTATATAAAATATCATTTTTAAAACTATAATGAAACAGACATTTAAAAGCTGTTGTTAACCAGAACTGCTGGGAATAAAAAAAACATATTTCATTTACTTTGAAAGTTCAGATCATACAGCTTGTGTTACATGCAACTTATTCATTAAACAAATCATTAATATTCAGTTTGCAAAAGTATTCAAACCCCTTGAACTTTTCTAATTTGTTTATTTACAAATAGCAAACTAAAAAGTGCAGTGTACAAAGATATGAAGAATTTCTTAATCCGTTTTTTTTTTTAAGTTTGCCCCTTTATCTGCAATTACAGCTGCAAGTCTTTTGGGGTTTGTCTCTACCAGCTTTGCACATTTAGAGACTGAAATATTTGTCCATTCTTCCTTCCAAAACAATTCAAGCTGAGTCAGATTAAATGGAGAGCATTTGTGAACAGCAGTTTTTAGATCTTTCCACAGATTCTCAATTGGATTTAGGTCTGAACTTTGACTGGCCCATTCCAACACATGAATATGTGTCATCGTAAACCATTCTATTGTAGACTTGGCTTTTTGTTCACGTGGTCGTTCTACTGGAAGATAAATCTCCGCCCCAGTCTCAAGTGTTGTAGAGACTTCAACAGGTTTTCCTCTAATATTGCTCTGTATTTGGTTCCATCCATATTCCTAACAACTCTAACCAGATTCTCTGTCCCTGCTGAAGAGAAGCAGCCCCAGAGCATGATGCTGCCACCACCATGTTTGACAGTGGGTATGGTGTGTTCAGAGTGATGTGCAGTGTTCAGTTTCTGCTGCACAAAACATTTTGCATGTTGGCAAAAAAGTTTGAGGTTAGAAGTTTTGAATCATTTTGCAAGTCGATGTTCAATTTAAAGAGGAACAAAGACAATATGTCCTCTTGTCTATTATTATTTATTTTGTTTATGATTTTATCTTTTATATAACAGCCAAGGGTAAAAGGTTACAGTTAGAATTACATTCAGAAAGCTGCTAATAAAACAGACCTAACATTTTTATTTACATTTTAAATAGGAAATAAATGCTGGTGGTGTGAGATTTTTTACTTGAAATTTTACATGTGGACAAAATTATTTATTGTGTCCTCAAAAGCATTGATTGTATCATGTTCATTTTTAAACAAAACTTAGTTGGGTTCATATTAAAGATTCATTATTACATTTATCTGAAGTTTTTGTTTTCAGAAGTATAGAAGTTGACATGTGACTTTGTTCAAACTTTGAATTTGACAGCCCTGTTGTAAACATCTCACAAATGTCCTCATAAATTTTGTGTCATTTTAACCTGAATCTGCAGCCAGAGAAGAAAATTTAACTGAGTTTTCTGCTGCACTCCTGGATCAAATCTAGATTTCAGTGGAATTCTAACCCAAAATATTCAGGATGATCCAAGACTGTCTTAATGTGACTCAAATCAATCATATGACTAAAATAGCAGAGAATTATGAGGCCCTTCTGTCTCAGCCCACTGCAGCGTTACATCTGGGAGAAATCACACATGCAGTCATTAGTGATAATAGAGTTCTTTAAACCATTCTCACTATTGACATTACATATGTCCCTTCTGATCAATATTTCATTCATTTCTGCTTTGACAAACTTCAACTTCTTTAGATATTTCAGCATTTAGTAAATTGCTTGAGGCTTTTTACCATAAAGCGTTTACACCTGCATTACTGATGCTAATGTAAATGTTCTAGTTAAAAATATTTTCTGGAAAAAGGAAAATGTAAAAGAAAATGATGCTGGATTCTGGATCTATTTGAAGAGATTTCTGTTTAAGAAAAAACAACAATTTTGTCAGGAATCGATGGTCAAAGACTCAGAATGCCAGAGACTGACCTTGCTGGAGGAAAATTAAACATTTACTGAAGTTCGACATAAAACCACAGTGAAGCAAAAAGTGACAAAACAGATGACTGACAATGAAGAACTGATAAGACCAGAAACTTAATATCACTGAAGGTAATTAACTGAAATGACGAAAACTGTGGAAGATCAACCTAAACCTGGTGTGACAGCGAGAAAACTCCAACAGAACATGATCAAACCAAGAAACACAACTGACAACCAAATAGGAGCACAATCCTCACATATGTCAAAGAAAAACTTACATTTAACTTTGATGAACACAAGAACAGATATGATGATGATTAGAGATTAAATATCCGTGAAATTAAGAGTGTTTATACTTTCAGAATTGTTCTTTCATCTTATTGTAATGATGTGCAATTGTAGTTCACTTGGGTTAGTTTTGCAACATCCACAGATTTAGGATCAAATATCAAATTTTAAAAATTTGGTAGAAAAAACAGATCATATTTTAATTTTGTTAAAATCTAAGATTGATTAGAACCAAAGCTTAATAATACAGAACAAATGAATGAAACAAAAAACAACTGATAAAACAGAGTTCACAATGTGATGATAAACTAAAGTCTTTTGGCTCATTTATTGTCTATTATTACATTAGTAGATCTAAAGTTAAGATATAATTGTGTTATTTCACAAAAACTATCTATTTTTCTGAACTTAATGCAGACAAACCCAAAGCCAAACTGACAGCAGGAACAACAACTGTGTCAGTAGGAGGTGAAATGACACTGAGCTGCTCTGTGGAGGAATCTGCTGGATGGAAATATGAGTGGTTCAGAAGAACCTCATACACCTCTGAAAACAGAATAAATGATGGACTAAATGGAGAAATCAGAGTCTCACAAGGAGGAATCTACAGCTGCAGAGGATTTAGAGGAGAACCAGCCTTCAACTCTGATACAAGTGATGAAGTCACCATTGAAACAATACGTGAGTGATTTCATTTTTTTCTGTATATTATATTATTTAATTGTGATATTCTGATGATTTATATTAAAATTGTGATTTTATGTTCACTTTTCATATCTGATGGGAACAGTTTCCAACAAAGTCAGTGTGACACAAAAAGCCAGCTGGTCTCAGATCTTCAGAGGAGAGATGATCACTCTGACATGTGAGGTTCAGGGAGGTGAAGGAGTTCAGTGGAAGTATGAATGGAGAACATCTCAGTCACAGACATCCTGGACGTCCAATAGAGGCCAGACTATCACAGCTTCGATCAGTGGAGACTACAGCTGTAGGAGCAGACCAACAGATCATTCATTTTCTTCAACAAACTGGAGTGAAGCTGTCAGATTATCTTTTTCTGGTTATTATTTCATTTATATCTAAATGTAAAGATTATTTTTATTTTCTTCTGCCTTTGACAAAAATATATAATTAGAGTTTGGAGATAATCTACTTGTAAAATGTGAACTATCTTTAGTATAAACAAAAAACAAACTGTGATGTAAATCAGCATCAATGAGGTAAAAAACATCATTCAGTAAAATATTGAGTTTTGTTACAACAGAATTCAAAAGCACAACAACAAAACAATTCATTAGAACTTAAATAAATAAACTTAAATAAAATGAAGTTAAACAAACCAAAAAAGAACATATTTTTTGAAAGATCAATAATAGATACACCGAAATGTTTTATTTTACAATCAAGGACAGTTTCTTGGTTTGTGTCTTAAACCAAACAAAACCATAAAACAAGAAACTCACAGCTGTAAACAACAAAACTCACCTCCATCAGCTGTTCATACATCATTCACTCCGTTTTCAAAAGAGAAGACAGTTTAGATCCAATAAAATGCTTTCATGATCAATTCTGTTTCCACAAAGTTATTATCTGAACAAAATCTAAGCTGCTGATTGACCAACAGCTCTAATCATTAACATAGAAAAGGTTTTTACAGAAACACCTCTGAAGACCCCCCCTCTGGGTCGGCTGCTGTTCAGCCGCTGCAGCTCTGGATGGAGACCTGCATCGCCGCTTTGCTGTGGTGATGCTGCGTCCTCGACTGTGATGCTGCACTTGGCTGGATATGCAGCGATCCACAGAGGAGGAGGTCCCAACTATTAGTGACCAACAAACTTTCTCTGTGCTCAGTCTGAATAAGAATGGACGGAAATTACTTTATAAATAAAGATTGGTTGATTGAAGTCTTCAATATTTTGATATAAAACAGGAGTTCAAGTTCATAAACACACAAGAACACACAAGAAACACAACAGTGGGCTCAGAAATGACAAACTGAAACACAACTGTTACATTATAAAGCTCTTCTGGTAGTGATGGCTGATCAATAAGGACTCTCACAGTTATTAATATACAAGAAACTCGGAATTTATTCTATTAACCTTTTTAAAAATGAAAACATGTTATGAGATTTTTTCTTTATTGGTATTAGAAACATCAAAAT
Source organism: Oryzias celebensis (assembly GCA_014656515.1). Classification (NCBI taxonomy): domain Eukaryota; kingdom Metazoa; phylum Chordata; class Actinopteri; order Beloniformes; family Adrianichthyidae; genus Oryzias; species Oryzias celebensis. The sequence continues at coordinate 15,762,044 of BNCR01000016.1, forward strand.
AGACAATAGTTATTCTTTATAAACATTTTTAGTAAACAAACATGTTTCTTTGAGATGTTTTAACTTTTTGTAATTTATGTGCTTTTAACATCAATTCATGAGTTTAAAGTTTCTCTTCGTTTTGCTTGTGATTTTGTTTTTATTCTTATAAAAATCTGTTTTCTTTTTTTGTTTTGAAATCTATTCCAGAGAAGCCAAAGGCTCAGCTAAGTAGAAGAGGAGAAACTCTGATCTGTTCTGTGAATCCATCATCATCTGGTTGGAGTTATGACTTTTACAAAGGAGAGAAAAACGATGAACTGCTGACAGAGCAAAACACTGATTCCTATTTGAATGGAGAAATCAGAGTTTCACAGAAAGGAGTCTACAGATGTAGAGGAGGAAGAGGAGAACCAGTTTATTACACAGAATACAGTGATCCAATCCTCATTGATGGTGAGTTTCTTTGTGTTTTCTTGATTCATTATTAAAAAAATCAACATGAAAACTTCCAAACCTTTAAGAAGTTCAGACATTCACATTTATTAGTCATGACATCACATGTTTCTGATCCTTCTGCTTTTAATCGTAGTCAGTTCTGGTAAATGGGTCAACATGATTAAAAAACAGCTCACTGGCATAGTGGCAGAGTGTCTGCCCCGAGACTGGTTCACATTCATGGTTGGGTCATACCAAAGCCTTGAAGGGGGGGTTTGAGGGGCAATGGTCTCCTGCTTGACCTTTAGCATTAAGGGCTGCAGTAAAGGGTTAAACCACCAAATGGTTCTAGAGCAGCTGTAACTGCACCGTTCTCTCAGTGGATCAGATATGGAGAATAAATTTCACACGTCCAGGTGAGACTGTAACCTTACAGGACTAAACTGTCCTGAAACCTCCTTCAGGGTTTGAACTATACTTTTAATGTCAAGTCAGTGAAGCCTTTGGTCATTTCCTGTGTTTGATGCTGTTTTCATGAATAAGAAAGATTCCTGTCACCTCTGTCTGTGGATGATGTTCAGGATTCAGGGCTGCTGTCCTACGAAGATGGTTCTTCATCACTGAGATTCAGGTTAACCTCTGAGACTTAACCAGAGGAACTAGCACTCCTGCCTCCAGTTGTAAATGTTTGAAATAATCAAGTTATAGACCAGTTTACTAAAGTGAACCAGAACACGGTTCAGTGGACTTTAACACACTGCTGCCAGAGTCACAGAGGAACCTGAAGGTGATAAGAACATGGAGGCTGTTATATTCCAGACATTACTCTTTGGTTTACCTTCAGCAGAGCAGCTGCACTGTCTGGAATCAACACCAGTTAGAACACATTTTATTTCATCTTAATAAAATAAAAACTATAATAATATTCACTCTAAGCAGAGTTTAAAACAAACATTTTCTCCAACAGAACCTGTCCTGAGAGTGTCTCCATGGTGGTTGAGTCCTGGATCCTCAGTGACTCTGAGCTGTGAGCTTAAACATGTGTCTGCAGGATGGAGCTTCTACTGGTATAAAGCTGTTCCTGATCTATCACACAAGTCTGGCTCTTACAGCTATGAGCTGCTGCCTGGTAGCTCCAATGGGACTGCAGACAACTCCTACATCATTCATGGACACACACACACAGCAGGATATGTGTGCAGAGCTGGAAGAGGAGAGCCACACGTCTACACTCTTTACAGTCAACCTCACTTTGTCTGGTCTGGAGGTCAGACTTCTGATTGTTGATCATTTCTGTCAACACTGAATGATTCTGTTCAGATTTCAAATGCTGTCAGATTCTCCTATTTTGTGTGTCTTTTGTTGCTCTCCAAATCAAGCTAAAGTGTGCTGATCTTCATCATGTTTGTGTTCAGATCTTCATCCATCAGCGTCTCTCTCAGTGAGTCCTGACAGAGTCCAACACTTCACCTCTGACTCTGTCTCACTGACCTGTGAGGGAAACTCTGCTGAGTGGAGAGTCAGCAGGTTTCTGCTTCCTGACTTGCTGTCCTTCTGTTCTGACTGGGGAACAATGAATGGATCAACATGTCATGTTCAGAAGGTCCCGTCCAGTAATGCAGTGTTCTGGTGTGAGTCTGGATCAGCATTCAGCAATGCAGTCAACATCACTGGACACTGTGAGTGGAAACATGTTTGGATTCCATTTTTTAGCTTCACTTTCATCATTGGATTGATCTGAAACACATGCAGAACTTGAAGATGGATTTAGATGATCAACTGTCTGTCAAAGCAGAATGAAGCAGACAATGTAAACCATGTTGTGATCATATGTGATGAGGATGAATGTTGATGTTTCCAGATGATGATCTTATCCTGCTGAGTCCTGTCCATCCTGTGACTGAGGGACATTCTGTTACTCTTGGCTGCAAGTTGAGGACAGAAAATCTTCTTTCTAAAGTGTTTTTCTATCAAAAAGACACATTAATACAAAGTGACAGCAGAGTGGAGATGATCATCCCTGCAGTGTCAAAGTCACATGAAGGTTTCTACAAGTGTCAATCCTCAGGAAAAGAATCACCACAGAGCTGGTTGGCAGTAACATGTCAGTACATCTTTCCAGTTGTTCTCAGTCTGAACAATAACAGCAGCATTTAGTTCTTCAATCTGTTCATTAACTTTGATTCAAATCCATGATGTGTTCCAGCAGCATCCAGACCTGACAGCTCTTCAGTTCCTGTTCTGTTGCTTGTTGGACCAGTTTGTGTTTTTTTACTGATGATTTTCCCACTGATGTTATATTTCTGCAAAAAATCAAAAGGTGAGAAATGTTCCTTTAAAAATCCCAGGATGATAATATGATTTGTTGTGTTTTGCATTGATGCTGTTAACTTTAGAAACATGTTATCATTTACAGATTCAAGCTCCATCAGGTTGGTACTTTTTTTGTTTTGATTGACTGACGTCTGTGTTTATTTAGTTATTGATTCTTTCGTCTCAGCAGGTCTGATGAACAAAATCAGAATAATGTTCCAGATGAGATTGATGCTCAACACAACACATATGCCTCTCTGCTCCATGGTCAGCCTGAATTTAGACTTTTTACAATCATCTCTTATTTTCCTTCAATAATTAATTGAATGAACATATTTGAAATGTTTGTCTTAAATTTCTGATGTCATTTGTTCTGTTTTGTATTTAAAGGTGATGTTGCTCTTTATGAATCACTCAGAGGCCCTGAAGACACAGAAAACAATCCAGAGTATACCAACATAGGTATTCAATGTTGTTTTCTAATTTACCTATGAATTAAGAACTGCAGTCCAAACATACAAATCCAGCTAAGCTTTTCCAAAGTCAGACAAATAAAAATCACTATTGTTTCAGTTCATTTTTTACTTAAAGAGCATTTTAGAAAAAGGAAAACCTGAAAATCTGTGGTGAGAAAGTCATTTGACCTGAAAAAATGATGCAGATTTCAATAAACTTGTGTAAAAAAGGAATCAACTTTTTTTCAGATCAATCCTTCTGCATCACATCAACTGAACTTTAAACATTCCTCAGAAAGGTCAGTGATTTTTCCAAAAGAACAGAAGAATGGGATGAATGCTGTTATTCTGTAACATCCCATTTTTCAGAATTCAAAGATAAACACTTAAAACTCACAGCCTTGAATCTAATATTAGTTCTTGTCAGGTCTGACCTGCATAGAATCTCTCACATGTTCAAATGAAACATTTCCAGAAGAAAAAGTTTCAATGAACTTTATTGATACACAGTTAATGTCTCTGTCATCAGCAGGTGCTGAAGAAGAATGAAGACAAACATGGCCGCCTGCTTTTCTACCCTGAAACTCCATCAGTGCCACCTGGATTTAGACTTCTTTGAATCGTGTAAAACTTCTGAAGAACTCAACTTTTGACATTTTCTCCAGCTGCTGGACAAGAAAACAAATGGAACAAAACTTGTTCAATTTTTAAAATATTTCTAAATTGTATTTGAGACCGTTTAAGGATTTGGGTCATTGGGTCCCTCGCTGTAGCCACCGGGAGACTCTCAATGTTTTCATGAACCCAAACATGTAGACTTGATCATAGATGTTTTTGTAGAGCTCTTCGAAATAAATAAACCTGATCTCTAAACATCATCCGTGTCTTCCATGCATTGTAAATAAGATAAACAGATGCAGCTCCATGTAGCAATAAGGCTACAAATATTAGCTGCTAGCTCCTCCCCCACACCGCCAAGGCGGCGAGTTTAGGGAGCACATTTTTGGCCATGCGGCGAACAGAGAATTCTATGCGCGGCGAAGGAGTCTGGAACAAGTGAATTGGCCACGTGAACAGCGTTTGGTGTGAATGCAGCTTTGAATCCTCAATAACTCCTGAAGAATTCAACTTCTGACTCTTTTTCCTGCTGGTGAACAAGAAAGCAAACTGAACAGAACTTGTTTACATTTGATTTTATTTCCAAATTGTATTTGAGATCACTCAACGATTCGGGTCATTTTAACAACTTTTTAAAAACAGTTTCATGGACAGACACAAAAACACATATAGAACAACACACACACACACACACACACACACACACACACACACACACACACACACAACTGTTTGAATTTTTCTCTTTTGTCATTTTTTGTTGTAAAAACTGCTGTCGTCTTGTTCTCTTAGATAATATAATTTGTTCAGAATGACATTACATCTCAGCGATCAACATCTGATTGCAGGTTCAATTCCCGCTCTGCCCCTTCATGTGTGTCAAAGTGTCCTTGGGCAAGACACTGAAATAATATAATGTTTGCATTTATGATTGTGTTCATTTGTGTTTATTGGATCACAAAAGTTTATTTCATTTTGTTCTATATGTAAATATTTGTTCTATAAAAATCTGTTATACTTTTTACTTGGTAAATGTGTTTTGTCTAAAAGATATTGTCTAAAATGCCGTTTTGCAGCATCTGTTTGTGTTGCATGTAGGGATCAGTGTTAAGCGTCACAAAAACAGTCATTGTAATTCACACAAACTTTGTGTGTCTGAGCAGTGTTCATAAATGTGTCTGTCATGCAGCTATCAGTGCCGACATGTGGTCAACTTACTGAAGTTTCTTCCTGTTTTTACATTGTCACAGTGCTGTTGAGTTGATAGAGTTTTGTTTTTATTTGCAGGTATTAAATCGTTTTTAGTGCATGTTTGTTGTTGTCTTAATTTGTAGAACATTGAAATCTTTTGATCTTTACAAAGTTGAATGAAACTCACTAGAGAGAATCTGCAGAGAAATCCAGAGGTTGATGTGTAATTGCATCATATTCAAATAGTAACTGGACTGATAATTTCTGCAGGAAACCAGGCTTTAAACTTTAATAAATAAACAATATTAAAAACAAGAGAGAAACAAAAATTGTAGCAAAGCAGAAGAAGTGAAAAGGATGAAGTGAGAACACGATAACAGTTTCACAACAGGATTTATTCTGCAGGGTTTGTCTCTGTCACATTCCTCACAGGAGTTAAGCGCCCTCTAGCGGTATCTTCTGAACACACTTTATATTACATTTAAACTGGCAATACTAATTTAATGACATACATTCAAAGACCGACTAATTTAATATTTTATCTATTTTTTTTTAAGTATTTTAAGGTTTTTTGTTCAATCTATTACAAAGAGTATCAGCATTTTTTTAAAATAACTAAAATATTTCATGTTTTCTGTCATGAACATTCTATGAATATTTGATTAATTTAGTTCTTATTAGCAGCAAATATTTACGCAAACTTGAAGCCACGTATAAAGCACACAGATAAAATACATAAAAATTCACATTTCCTGGCACTGCTCGTCTTTCTTAGATTGACACAGAGTGGTCACCTCTGGCGCCATCTCCTGGAGAATGCTGGACAAGCAAGCCAGCAGGCGTTCAGTTTGATCTTCATTGATGATGTTCAGTTGCACAAAATGAAAAGACATGATTCTTTGAGAACACAAAGAAGAAAACAGTGAAAGGTGGAAGACAAGAAACAGAAGCAGAACAGAGTTGGTCAAATGAAGCTGGACTAAGCTATATTGTTTAGAGTGGCAGTTGCACAGAGGTCCAACCAATGACCAATGACTGAAAGGTCAGTGGTATGGTTTCTGCTTTGCCTGCCCATGTGTCAAAGTGTATTTGCATAATTCACCAAAGCTCACCTTGTTCGTCTGGATAATGCATCGCACGGTAGCTCTGTCTCTGTCAGTGTTTGTATCATTAATTGGATTGAGGTTTGTGACAGGTGAAGCACTGAATCTTTCAAAGTCAGATTCATTATTATTTGAACCCATTATATTTACCAGCTACTGATTAGGTTTCTTTTTCATATCAGCCTTCTTTCTATACACATAACTGATTCATATTGGGTCAACGAAGATTGTAAAATAGAGATGTGTTGGTCCGGCACTGGCTGTCCGTCTTTTAGAACTACATGTTTTGATTAAAAATCCAACTTTGAGACATTTTTGAGATGAGAAAGTACATCCATTATAAATATATAGGTGGATAGATGGACAGACGGACAAACAGACGGACAGAGGGAGGGAGAGAGAGAGAGAAAGAGAGAGAGAGAGAGGGAGAGAGGGAGGGATGGATGGATGGATGGATGGATGGATGGATGGATGGATAGATAGATAGATAGATAGATAGATAGATAGATAGATAGATAGATAGATAGATAGATAGATAGATAGATAGATAGATAGATAGATAGATAGATAGATAGATAGATAGATAGATAGATAGATAGATAGATAGTATAGGAAATATTCCATATCTGCTGGCAAAGTGCAGCGCTCAGAGAAAATGTTTGCAGTGCTGTGTTGGGTAAATTACTTTTAAAAGGTAATTGATTACTACAAAATACAAATTCTCTAGGGGAAAACCGCTTTGCACAAAGAAGATTCTCTTGTCTTTAATTTAACAGGGCTCCTTTAAAATAGAGATTTTTAATCTCAATAGGGCTCGCCTGCTTAAATAAAGGTAAAAAGTTATTTTAAAAAAAATATTTTTAAGTCCATAACGTTGAAGATATGAATATAGTTCAAAACATAAGTTGGCTTCATTTAAATTCAGACAACAGTGTGAAAAGCACAAAACCACTAATTTTGGGCTGGGATTTTCTGTTGGCCAATAGTATCAATGTAAATGCTCGCAGTTTAACTCTGACAGTGGATGACAGAGAGGTACCACTGGTTAGTTCACACTTTGGATGTGCCTCATATAGGGCTGCTTCCACATAATTATGATGGTGTGTTTTGTGCAGATTTCAGAAAACTGAACTCAGTCACCATCACTGATGCACATCCTCTTCCCAGATTGATGACAGTTTGGATGCTCTCTCTGGTTCTCAGTTTCTCTCCACCATGGACATGTCAAATGAATACTGGCAGGTGGAAATGGACCCTAATGACAGACCTAAAGCTGCAGGTGATGGTCTTTACCAGTTTACAGTTATTCCCATGGGGTTGATAAACTCACCCCCGACATCTCAAAGACTCATGGAGCTGGCTTTAAGAGGTCTCCACTATGTCTCACATGATGGTTTGACCTTGAATCCACTAAACATCAAAAGATCCGTGACTGGTCTGTTTCTAAAATCCCATCCTGAATTATGAGCCTTTCAGACTTTACTCCCATTACAAGCGCTTTTGTTCACAGGTAAGCCTTCATTGTTCTTCCTTTTCATAGACTCACAAAAACAGGCTTCAGCCACTGTTTGCCCCTCTGTCCCGCTGCTCCGGTGACCTTCAGGTCGAGTTTGCCGTCCTCTACTACAAGAAACCATTTCTGCAGTGTCTGCTGAGACACATGATGACCCAACAGTAACACATTCTGGACCTGTTGTTGAGAAGCCACAGCGACTTCAACTGTGACAACAGGATATGGACTGTTTATGGTGCAAAGAACAGCAGAACAGTTACAATGAAAAGATAATTTGCATTTAGAAAAAAATGTTATAAACTAAACATAACAAAGACAAGAAAAGAAAAAAAAAAGTTACAGAAAATACTGACTTGCTGTCAGTAGTGGCTAAGAGTATCTTCTGTTTCAGGTGATACTCTGTCTTTTGGGGTGATGCTTTTAGGCCTCATGTTGTAGGACAGCTGGGTATTTTCTGTTTAACAGTTTTGTGTTATGTATGAATATATATTCAGTTTTATGCATAAATAGTGCAACATTGATTTGACATGACTGTTGTCTCAAGTGTACTATCCTGTTGGAAGTTATTTTAGTATTTTTTTTTGAATTATGACATTTTATTTTAATAAAGGGAAGTATGTAAGATGAGATTGTCTTTTTCTTTGCAAAATACATTTTATTTTTATAAGGTTGCCATGGTCCCGATTTGGTGGAGATATATGTAGTAAAAAAAGAAGGAAGAGGCAGTTCATTCGATTGAGGAAGTTAGGTTGTTCTTGAAGAAAAAAAATAAAGAAGTTATGCAGAAAAGAAGGCCTCCCTGTGCTGTTTGTTACCCACAGCTCTGGAAAGTTGTATCTAAGGTTGTTTGTTAAACAAAAAAGTGCCCTTTCACTATTTTAACACATTCATCCATCCTCAGAACTCTCTTAAATCCTTTTGGGGCCATGAGGCTAATGGAACCTACCCAGTAACTGTTGAGGTCATTATACTAGGTCCTAAATACCTGAGGGATGCCCTACCTGTTCAGATGGTCTCCCTGGATGGTGTAAATATAACCTCCAATTCCACAGTTAGAAATCTAGGGATTTTATTTGACCAGGATTTATCATTTAAGGCTCACATATCACAGGCTTGTAACTCTGCATTTTTTTTACCTACGCAATATTTCTAGGATCAGAAATATAGTATCAAGAAGTGATAATGAAAAACTCATCTATGCATTTGTTATGTCTAGGCTGGATTACTGTAACTCCTTGCTAGCAGCGTGTCTTATAAGTTAGCAGGAACTTTGCTAGCAGGAACCAGCAGGAGAGAACACATCACTTCTGTGTTAGCTTCTCTTCAATGGATCCCAGTTGAATCTAGAATCAAGTTCAAAATCCTTCTGCTAACCTATAAGGCCTTGAATATTAAAGATACCATAGTGCCTTACAAACCAAACAGAACACTTCACTCACTCACAAAGTGCAAGAAAAGGACTAGATGCTTTCCACTAAATGTTTATGTAGTTTAAGGCTGTTTAAAAAAGCTTTACTGTATGGCCTGCTTAGAAAAATTGGTTATTTGAAGAAAAAAAAATATTTGTATTTCACAGTCTTTGACTTGTCCAAAAGTTAATTCATAAATTTACACCCTGAAGTATCCAGAAATCATGATAAGTGCAAAACCCTTTTACGAGACAAAATTTGTTCACTTCTGTAAATTTTTCTTTACTTCTGTTATTTACAATAAATGCCGGAAAACTACAATAAAACACATAAAAAACACTCAAAATATGTTTTAAAACCTTGCCCCAACCCACAACCCACCTCTGTGTCACTGCTGATGTCATCAATGTCAATGTCATCAATGTTGATGTCATCAGTGCCGATGTCATCAGTGCTGATGTCACTAACTGATATTATAGGCCAATGTCATTTGAGGTCATCAGCCTTGATGTAAATGATGTCAAATGACATCCCAGTCTTGAAACTAAAAGTTATTAAATAGAGGTGAACGAACGCTTGGCTGATATCTTTATCAGTCAAGACCTTTGCAGTACTCTTGTGTGTGTGAGCGAAACACAGTGGAAAAATGACTGCAGATATCTTTAAAACCAAGAAAGCTGCCTTCAAGAAAGCAAGGAAATTACTAAAGGAAAGCATAACGCTGAAGTCAAGAGTTCTTAAAAGAAACCAGAAACTGGCATTTTTAAGACCAATAAAGCGTTGCCATGTGGAAGAGCCCAAAGAGTCACCAGAAACAACGACAAAGAGCTTTGAGGAAAAGAAAGTGGAGCCTGAAGTTGGAACGACAGATCAGAGACAAAACCTCATCGATGACTTCTGCAAGTTTTCCAACCAATACAGCAACTGCTGGTTGAACTCAGCCCTACAGGCTCTGTCAAAGATAGATACTGTAAGGGATGCAGTTCAATCACTGGAGCGATACACCATGGTTGGAGTTTCACCAGTGCCAGCCTGTTCAGAATTGTTCTTGGACGCTATCCAAAACCCAGGAAAGACATTTTCAGAATACGAATTGGCACCAGTGTTACTGGAGTTAGCCGATGCCATTCCAGCTTTGGAATTAACCAAACAAAATGACATTGTTGACTTCATGTACCCGTTCTTGTCCTGGCTGAACCGCTGTGGAATCCAAACAAACATTAGGATGGAGCAAACAAGTCGCTGTGTCAGGTGCAAAAACACCACAAATGGAGTCAACAATGTAGGTAGCATGCTCTACGTTTCACCGCAACCGGGGGGAAATGAGTCCATTGCCTCACTTCTCGACCGTAGCGTTAAAGATTCCTGTTACAACAAAAAGTGTCCGTCCTGCTCGGCAAATATGGAAACAGAAATCTCATTTGATGACTGTGACATATTTACAGTGAATCTGCCAAGACAGTTCATTGACAGGGAAAAAGTGGCGCCGAATGACTTCATCTATGTTCCAATCAACGGGAAGATGCAAAAGTTCAAGCTGTCTTCTGTTGTCTGCCATAAAAATCTGTTCTTCATCATGGATCACTTTTACAGCTACATTTTCAAGGATGGTGTAACTATTAAAGCAGATGACACTAGAATCCAGCTAGCGGACCAGACCAGCGTGGACGACATTAGTTTATATGGAGTCCTCTTCCTCTACGAGAAATGCAAAGACACAAATGTCAGCAATATGATGGGCGTTTCACCTGATTCTGTGAATAATGTTGCTGTGCAAGTCACCATGACGCCAGGAGAAGAAAAGCCAAGAAAGAGGTTCAGACGCATAGATTATGTCAAACTTTTCAGAAAAAGAAAAAGAAGAGAAGAGAAGGAGAAATGGAATTCTCTGAAAATAGAGAGGTTTTTTCTCCGACAACTAATGAAACAAAAAACTAAAACCACCGCAAAATACCCTGAAGTGGGAATGGTGTGTTAGAACTGAGGAATCAAGGGTTAGTTAGAGACTATATGTAGGCTTAGTGTAGGCTCCAAACCCAACTGTTTAGTTCAGCTTTTAGTTCACTTTATCTACAGTTTTTTTTTTGTTTTATTTCTTTGTGTGTACATAAATGTTTTTGTAGAACCAAGTAAACAAATATTAGAGACTATATGTAGGCTTAGTGTAGGCTCCAAACCCAAATGTTTAGTTTAGCTTTTAGAAACTTTATCTACAGTTTTTTTTATTTTATTTCTTTGTGTGTACATAAATGTTTTGTAGAACCAAGGAAACAAATATTAGAGACTATTTGTAGGGTTAATGTAGGCTCCAAACCCAAATGTTTAGTTTAGCTTTTAGAAACTTTATCTCCAGTTTTTTTTTTTTTTTTTTTTTTTTTTTTTTGTAAACGTAAAAAGTTATTTTTTTGTATTTCATTTATTCTATGTATTTGATTTTATTTGTATTGTTGGGGTGGTAAAGGGTGGATTGGGGTTTTTTATCTGTTTTTGTATTTAACTGTAAAACTCTTCAAGCTGAGCAATGTATGAAAATTTATTTTATTTAAAAAGTTTGTTTTTATTTGATAAACTCAACAACATTTAAAAAAAAAAAAAACATTGCAAAACGCACCCAAATGAACAGGGCTGAAAAATGTTACACATTATATTTTCCTAAACCAATCAGCCCCCTGCCCTGAACACACACACCCCTCCCTCCAAGATGAAGGACAGACACACTTACAGATTGAAAAATCCTTCTCAAAGTTCCTTCAACAATTGCGCCACCGACTGCCAGGTCTGTACCTCCAAACCCAAGAAGAAAATCCTTCTTCCCTAAAAGTTCCTCTACACTCTCTGGAAAATCTGTCCCCAAAATGAGCTTCTAAAAACAGGGGCAGCACGTTGGTCTGTTGGTGAACATGGTTGGCTGACAGAGCCGCGTCTGCGTGGGTTTTCTCCGAGCGCTTCGGTTCCCCCCACCTTTACAAATGCATTGGTAAATATTTAGTGACCTTTACACAGGTGTAGAACAAAAGCGGAAGAATCAAGAAGTAAAGAGGTACAGCTCAAAGTATTACCCCCAATATAAAACAAAGATAAATTATAAAAATAATAAAATAATTCAATTTAATGAAAAAAAAAGCATCAGTCACCAAAATTTATAGGGAAATAACTAAAATAAATCCTGGCAGTCCTGTGGGTTTTCTTCATTTTCCCCACAATAATTGTTAGTAATTGGCTAGTGACTGATGTATTCCCCTCCCTGAATCGCCACCTTATCGTGGTGGAGGGGTTTGCGTGCCTGAATGATCCCAGGAGTTGTGTCAGTGAAGCGTTTGCCCTTTTGGGCTGTTTCATGGCAAACTGCTGCTGGGGGACGGGTCAGACTAAGGGCGATTCAACCAAAAAACATTTTCTTACAGGATACAATTATTCTTCCCAACAAGAGTCACAGGGTCTCACCCTGAAGCCAGAACTGTAGTAATGACTCATGAACTAGTTTGTAACGGCTGTTACTTCCATGTAACGGTAGCTGGATGGAACTGCACCGTCTAAGAGATCCTTCTGGATCAGGATTGTTCCCCTTTCCATTAGCCATTCAGGGTGAATCCCATCTCTTAGCAGCTGGTTCATTTGTGCTGCCAGGCGCTCATGGAATGCAGTGAGTTTATAAGCCAGTATGCATGTATCATGTCAGGGCCCGGTGGTGTCCAGTTTTTCATACCTGAGGCTGCCACTGTGATGGTAACTGGATTCTGTTCAGAGAGGTTTCTCGGTGAGACCAGTCATTGAAGCATTGCTGTTATTCTCTTTTTCTCAAATACTTTTCCAGTACAGTTCAGTTTCCTGCTTTGGTGGGTCTGCTCTGCTGGTAGGACTTTGCCACTGAGCGTACATTTTCACAGGCTGAGTTGTGAACAGCCTGTTTATCCGTCTGGCGACATTGTCTCTTGTGTATGTCTTTATGCGGCTGCTCAAGGCCAGGAGCCTTAGGTTGGCAGTTTCCAGGCATACCTCTGGTCTGTTTTAATCTAGATGTTCTAAATAATATATACGTTATATGATTATAGATAGATATATTTATACCCCTGAAATTTGGATGAAGCACAAGGCTATGCTCGGTTCATTTCATGTTTGGTCAAAAAAATAAAGAGACTCATGATGGCATGCCTGCTTTAGCAGGTTAGGGTTCGATTCCCTATGGTGCTCTGCAAAATATTTTGACTTTTATACATGAAAAAATGAGCATTGTAACCCTAAAGCTGGATCAATGCTTATGTCCAAATTAGAATCAGAGAAGAGTACTAGTCGAAGAGGGCATTTTAAATGCATGGTTCAGCCATTCAGTCTAACTGACGGTCCAGCAGATTTTCAAGCTACGATGAACAACGTTCTTCATGACACTAAATGTCACTAATCAGCTTAAATGAATGTACAATTTCACCTGAGAAAAATTATTTGACAACTTTACCACATTTAAACATTTCTTTCCATGTGTGCTGCATTCATATCACATTTTGTTAGTATTTATCACAAATAAATGCATTATCTGTGACTTGATGATATGTACTTTAAGATGCTAAATTTAAATCTAACTATTAATGATAAGTATTAAATATGAATGCAAATATATATGTAAACTGTAAATGGCAAATGTAAAGTTATATATAAATAATAAATGTAAATGTAATATCTAAACACATATCTAAATCCTAAAAATAATTGTAAATGTGAAATGTAAATGTCATATCTAAATGCATACCTAAATGTTAAATCTAAATGTTAAATACAAATATTAAAATAAATGTAAATGTAATAAATGTAAATGTAGATAAAAGTCAAACATATATCTAAATGTTAAATATAAATATTGACTTTAAATGTTTGAGAAATATGCTAATGTGACCACGCCCGTCACTGCTTGGAGCAGTCCAAGTTCACAGAGGAAAGTTTAGTCAGTCATGGCAAACTCTTTGAAACCTGAGGATTTATATAGTTCTTTGAGATTTCTGGGATGTCTGTTACACACTGGTCTTTTCAGGTCCATCCATAGATTTTCAATGATGTTCAGGTCAGGTGAATGGAAAGTCACTGCAAAACCTTCAGTTTCTGCGTCTTAATGTAAGACAGTTTGGATTTGGAGGTGTGTTTAGGAGCATTATCCATTTGTAGAAGACATCCTCTCTTCAACTTCAACTTTTTCACAGATGGCATCAAGTTAGTGTCCAAAATTTGCTGACATTTTGTGAAATCCATTCTTCCTTTTAATGTTTCCTGTGTCACTGGCTGCAATACAAGCCCAAAGCATGATTGATCCACCTCCATGCTTAACAGTTGGAAAGAGGTTCTTTTCATTAAACGCTGTACTCTTTCTTCTCCAAACGTACCTTTGCTCATTGTGGCCAAATAGTTCCATTTGAACCTGGTCGGTCCACAGAACTTGTTTCCAAACTGCATCAGGCTTATTTCCATTTTTAGGAACGATTTTTGAAAATAAATGTTTATATTCAGTTAAATGAGTTTCTCTTACAAAATAACACATTTGAGATAAACCAGTGTAAGGAAAAAGAATGCATACTGACAAATTAGTCAACCCTGTTGCCCCATGTTGTTATGTTTATTTGCTGTATGTTTTTTAAAAATGAGTAATTCTCTTGCTCATAAGACACAGCACTCAATTTACTGGGAGGTGTATTCTTCGCTCTCACCACAAGAGGGCGTCCCTTCAGTGAGCAGGTCAGAAGAGCGGAGTTTACTGAACCTGCTGTACGAAGGAAACATCGAGACAGAAGTGTGTGCTGTGTTTGTGTTCTAGGTCAGCTGCAGAATAGAGATAATACAGATACAACGAATGAACCAGAGAGGGGAGATAATACAGAAAGTTGGCCGTTTTCTGTATTATTCGTGTCGCTATTCGTTCGTGACGGATTTAATGTAAGAAGCTAAATCGCTAGCATTTAGCAGCTAAAGCTAACAGGCGAAGAGCAGCGGGTTATTGTGGTGGATTTTGAGTATATTTATGTGGTTAACCATGATCACAGGGATATGAGATGAGGAATTACTGATATATTCTTGTAGATAAAAGTCAGAAGTGCGGAGTCTATTGAACCTGCTGTGCGAAGGAAACATCGAGACAGAAATCCGTCTGGATATAATTGTATTTGATACAATGAAGGATTCCATTTCAATGATGTGTTCCAGCAGCATCCAGACCTGACAGCTCTTCAGTTCCTGTTCTGTTGCTTGTTGGACCAGTTTGTGTCTTTTTACTGATGATTTTACCACTGATGTTATATTTGTGCAAAAAGTGAGAAATGTTCCTTTAAAAATCACATTGATGACAATATGATTTGTTGTGTTTTGCATTGATGCTGTTAACTTTAGCAACATGTTATCATTTACAGATTCAAGCTCCATTAGGTTGGTACTGTTTTCTTTTTATTGATTGATGTTTGTGTTTATTAAAGCCCACAGCAGCAATCACTGACTGAAAGAACCATATTGTTTTCACACTTGTAAACATTTCTGCGACTTTGAGTCAAAATTTGACACGCACGCACCCCAGGCAAAAAGTCCTCAAAGTTGTGTGCACACCTGGTAAAAATGGAAAATGGTTTTTCAGCAGAGTGAATGACCCACGCCCACGCCCCCCTCCCCCACGCCGAGACGATGACATCAAAGCGAGTGAAACCGTAATAAAATGAATGGGCCAAAAATGTGAATGGAGCCAAAAGAATACATTGAAATACCCAGTTTGGGTCAAAGGTCAGTTGTGGCTATTTAGCAAGTAAGGTTGGATCAAGGTTGGGCAGTGAAGGTGGCAGTGGCGCGTAGAGGTGGGCGGGGAGGGCTTGGACAGGAAGCAAAGAGGGTGAGGGTGGGTAGCGTCTGCAGGTCATCCAATGGCGCCGCGGCTTTAATTTAGTTATTGATTTCCTTCATGTCAGCAGTCTGAAGAACAGAATCAGAATAATGTTCCAGATGAGACTGATGCTCAACACAACACATATTCATCTCTGCAACATGGTCAGCCTGAATTCTTACTTTTTACAATCATTTTTTTTTCTCAACTGGACTCAACTGCATAGAATCTCTCACATATCAACATTTCCAGAAGAAAAGCTTCAATGAACTTTATTGATACACAGTAAATGTCTCAGCAGGTGCTGAAGAAGATGAAGACCAACTGGGCGCTGCTTTTCTAACCTGGAACTGTTGGCATTTTTCCCTTTGTCATTTTTTGTTGTAAAACTATCAAACTGCAGTCGTCTTGTTCTCTTAGATTAATTAATTTGTTCAGAATGACTTACATCTCAGTGATCAACATCTGATTGCAGGTTCAATTCCCGCTCTGCCCATTCATGTGTATCAAGTTCCTGGGCAAGACACTGAAATA